>VZTI01005237.1:623805-812733 GCA_013397865.1 Struthidea cinerea | reverse complement strand
TCCTCTCCTCTCCTCTCCTCTCCTCTCCTCTCCTCTGTTTTCCCAAGATTTCAGGGTCACCTTGCCCGCAGTGAGCGTGGAGGAACATTTGACACATTGGGTTTCTCAGTATTGCAGTTCCAGCCAGCAGTAATCTCAGTTAAACATCTTTTGGGATGGTGCAGCAATGATTCAGGAGAAGCCTGACAAGGACGTTAGTAGGGAGTAGCAGGGAAGGGAGAGGTATTATCCAGAGCCACAGAAAATGCCTGGTCAGGAATATGAGAAACGAGAAAAAGCGAAGAGTGGAAGAAATAAGCAGAGAAAGAGAAGTAACAGCAGCATTTAACACAGGGGGAAAGAGTCAGTGATTTCTGCAGCAGGGGGAAGGAGAAAGTAAGAGCAAAAGTAAGATTTACGGAGGAGCAGCTAATATGAGATTGGAGCCTGTCACAGGCTGAAGGAAACTAAAAAGATATAAGAAATATGAATTAACGGCAGCAAACTGGACATCTTGAGTGCTAGAAGTTAATTAGCCCTTGCAGCCTCGAGGCTGTCCACCTCCTCCCAGTGCCTCAGGAAGGAGTCCCAAGGCTGCATCCAGCTGCAGGAGTGCAAGCAGACAAGGAGCACTCGGCGTCCAGCACCAAACCTTTGTCTGCTGCTCATGGCTGGGCAGTTCTTGGGCTGCAGAGAATGGCAACCAGATCTCCCTGGCTATTCCCTGCAAAGCTGCTCCTGCTCAGCCCCTTTCCACAAAGCAACACCACCTTCAGAGGAGCTGTGAAGGTGTTGCTTGTTGGGAGGTGCTTCTCCTCTAGACCCCCAAAGTGCATCGAACCGTCTTCATACGGAAGGAGCATCGAGTGCACAACTCTGCTCCCTGATAATCCTCCCAAATTCTTCTGAACAGCCTCAGTCATGGCACAGAGAGTTCCCAGGAGGACTTCCTCTCTTCAAGGACCAGTTGGCTGTACAAACACACCATTTTCGTTTGCATCTCTTTGAGCTATCCTCAAAACACCAGTGTTATAATTGGATACCCTTACCTCTGCTGGCCTGCGCTGCATGGGTCATATATGTAAACATCAAACTCAAATAACAACCCCCAAATTTAATTTATTTCTACCTAAACAAGTTCTTTTATCATAAAGCAATAAATTTGTCTTGGTGCTAGCAATTTGTTGCGGGTGACATAACACTGCAAATTGATTAATCGCTACTGTACACGACAAAATGAGAAAAGCAAGGAATTATTATGAATAGCGTCCATCTGATACAGTAGGGATTCATTATTCAAAAGTGTTAGCTAGTGGTTAGCTATCCCCTTGTTGCAGATTACATTCATTTGCAGAATCCTACATCATGCTTACACAAATCAACAAACATGCATTTATTAAGACATGGAATGAAAGCTATTAAAATGTGAAAAATTGCCTTTTTCTTTAAAAAAATTAGTCAAGTTTGGTGGTAGCCTTTTTATTTTTTCTTTTGGTTGGGGATGATTTTATGTGGCTGTAGCAAAGAAGTTTATTGCATTATTTCTGTGTTTGCATCCAGAACCAGGCAGATCAAGCTAAGTACACTGATATTGGTGGTTGGTGTCTTAACACTGAGCCCTCATACCACAGGCTGGAGGATTTGTACCTGAAGTGTTGGGCTGGAATTATAATTGTAAAAAATAAGCTGTCTCTGTCCTTCCAAGTGCATTTTAATTTCTAGCATTAGATTTGTACAAATAGACTGCAGTAATGTCTGAGGAACTTACTCTGTTTAGGGTGAACTACGAAAGGGTGAACAAAAGAAGAGCTCTCCCCTCTAACAAAGTAGAAAAATAGTATTTAGAGCCAAGGTGCCCCATGTTTCTCAGGCTGAACACTGCACCTCGTGTTGAGTATAAAATTACTCTGAAATAAATTCCAGATGCAAAGCACAGAAAAAGCATGATCTAGACCCCTGCTCTGCATAGCTGTCCTGGTTTCTGAGGATCATCATTCTCTTCTGAGACTGGGAGCAAAGTTTAGTGTGTCCCTTTCTACTGCAGCAAGTGAGGTATCTAAGCCTGTCATCAGTGTCAGGCGCTCTGTGCTCTCTGTGGAAGCAGCTCTTGCACAATAACACAGGAAAAAGATTGGTTTAACTTTTGAGGAAGGGCATGAGGAGAACACGGCCTTTTCTTCCATGCCTGTTTCAGGAGCTGTTGCACTGCCACTTTGCAATGCTTCTACACATAATAGGATTAAGGGCATCAAACAGCAAACTGCCCCTGCCTCCTGTGCTCCCTCTGTATCTCCTGTCAGTGCAAAGTGCTTTTCCGTCCCTTTGGAAAGCTGCTTCCATGCTGCATTGCTTGAGGAAAGAAGCACATTAATTGTGGAAGCAGCAGCTCAGTGCCAGCTCAGTCTTTGAACTCAGGGCTCTTGTCTTTTAGCTCTGCTCTGAAATGCCACATGTTAAATGGTTTTAATGGCTACTTGCAGCAAATCGTCACTAAAATATCCCCCAAAAGGGGATTTTTATGTGTTGCTAGAGTTTTAAAGTGAAGTTAATCATTCCACTTGAGTGTTCTGTGTAAGAAAATGGTCCTGAAAAATGGAAACAAGCATATAAAATAGGAGTGTGAGGTCTGTGGTGCACAATATTGGTGCATTCTGATATTGGTTGTTGGATACACTCTTAGGTCTGGTTTCTTTAACATGCTCTGGTTACATTGGTTGAGATACACAGAAGGTATAACCACGGCTCTTGAGCTGAGAAAAACATCTCTAAGCCTCTTACTGGGCTCCTCTGAGAAATCCAGGCCCAGAGACAGCAAAACAACTTTTTGCTGTGAGTGCTTTCTCCTTGTTTGTGCCCACTGCAGCCGTGTAGACTCAGCAGCCACTTCTCTGCACGCCAGAATCACTGAAGTCAGATCATTCTCAGCCAGAGTGGGAACCAGCCCCTGGTTGCTGCTGCAAGCCTTGCTTGTGTTTCTAAAGAGGGTGCTGCTGGTTTCTCCTGGAGCACTCTCAGCAATCAGCCACGTGAGTCCATCCTTTCCAGGCTGTCTGAAGCACTTTCATTTCATGGGTGCTGCCTGACTCGTTTCAAGCAAGGAGGTGATGTGCAGTGCTGAGCAGAGCAGCAATGCTCGCCGGACCATCCTCCTCTGTTAAAACACAGAGAGGAAAATTCCAAGTCAGTTTTGTTTTTAATCTAATTCTGGACTCAGACTTGATTCAGCAAAGTGGTTTAAGCACTTTTAAGGTGCCGTCAAACCACTGTTCTATCTAGAACTGCAACAGAGTTGATTCCTGAAGCAAATTAGCTCCTGGCCATTCACTTCTGTGCCAGGTAAGCCTTTTTCATCAGCCAGCCACAGTTTTAATGAGAGGAATGAGGGAGAAAAAGAAAGATTTCTGTCTAGGCAGTCCTTCTTTGCCCTGGGAGTATTGCTGTGCTGCTGTGCAGTGAAAAGTTAATCTTTCTTGACGGGTGATGCACGTGGATAGTACTTCATGCATTTCATACTGAATGCTTGATATAGCTCAGTGATCCCATATAAACACTGCAGAAGCACGGGGGACCCTGGGCAAGGAAAAGATCTGTCTTAAATCCCTGTGTCTGTCACATCACAACATCCTCCTCTAATGACATGCAAGCTTTGGAGAGGCTGCAGCATCTCTGTCTTATCTGGGAGACACTGGGCTGTTAATGACTAACTTCCTGGTGACAGCAGTTCTTTTTGTAGATTGCTTCCCTTTGGTTTTTTGCAAAAACATCCACAGAATCAGTAGATAGGCAAAATCAATCCGTCAAGGGCAGGAGGCTTGTGTAGGTGGACAGCAGGAATCTGCACTCCAGCCAATTGGATCAGTTTGGGATTTATTTTAGGATTTTTTCCCCTGAAATGGCAGCATCTTCCTTCTTTCTCTTTTGATCCCCTCATATGGAGCCAGAATAGGGCTTTGCAGAGGTAACTTACTGTTTCAAAGACACAAGAGTGACTTTAAACGGGATAAAAATGGGTTTGCAATTCAGTCACAAACCAGTGATAAACCAGAGGGTTTGATAGCTGCTCAGAGCATTTGAACACCCGAGAGCTAAACAGCTGCTGAGTGTGCTCTGCTCACTGTGCCTGGCACTGGGGGCAGCCAGAGGAGCTCTGCTGGAGTCAGGGCAACAAATCCGGCTGGGGAGTTGGCTGGTGGGTCTGGACTGCAAGATAAATGTTTATGGACAGAGAAACTTCTCCCTGGATAGTGCCACTGCAGGTAAAAACAGCTCTTACAAATCTCTTTATCTCCCAGTTTATCTGTTGTCGTGAACAGATCTATAATTGTTGTTTCGGGACTAACTTCTGAATCCACATTCAGGACAAAATCCTCTGAAATTGTTCCCACATTAGAGACAAGAGAGGGCTCTCTTGCAGCTCCTGGAAGCAGTCACACCTCTAATTCTCCCTGGTTCCCTAATTAAAGAGTACCAAAACCCTAATCTTTCCTAGAAATGCTTTGTCAGTAGGCAGCAGTGGTCTGCCTGCAGAGTTAAGTACATCAGAGATTTCGACTCCTCACAAATGCTGACCTCCAGTGAGGCATCAGAAGCTACACTGGCAAAAAAAAAAAAAAAAAATTAAACCATTTTGCAAGCAGCCTGTCTCTGCCAGCTGAGGAGTTCACCAGGGTCCATGTGGGGTATCTCAGACTGTTTATGGCCACCACATGGAGTCCCCCGAAATCCAGTCTGGAAGTGTTTGGTTTCAGATGGGCACAAAGTCTGCAGGGCTTTACTACATCCGTCTGCAAATATCATCCTGTGGCTTTGCCTGTGCCCTCAGGTAGTTTTTTAAATTGTGGAAATTCACCCTGTAAATTAGCAACTATGCAATGTGGGAATGGGAGGGGAAACAGGGCATGCAGGTATTTGTGTGGGAATAGGAATAGGATCGGGAATCGGAATAGGAGGAGGAAGAAGGAGAGGCACGTATTTGTTCCAAGGTGATCTGAAGGGCAGCAGCAGGCCTGGGAAAAGCCAGTGCTTTCTACATTGTGTGCCTTTCTGAAGCTCTGGTGTGAGCGCTGCCAGTGGCCCGTGGTACACCTGCCCCTCCTCACACCATTTACCTGCACACCCCTCGACAGGTCGTGTCCTCAGCAGGGAATGAGCGGGGGCATCCTCGCGTTTGGAAGGAAATGAGTAACAGGAGGGATGAATGGAGGTGAGTATGTATCGTGCCCTCTGTCAATGCATCATTTTACTCTCAGCACAGCAAAAGGGAGCCAGGCTTTTATTTACCTACTGCCTGAGCAAAGGCCAACAATCCTCACTCTGTCAAGTTACTTAAGTCTAGCAAATGCTGTGAGACCTGAACCAAAAAGGATGTTAAAGCTGGTGAAAGATTGTCATGGGGTGGGCTACGAAGCTTTTAAAAAACAATTGCATCAAGCTTGGGAAGGGAAAGGCTCTAAGGCCATTAAGCCACCCAGGGATGAGGCTGTCAGCAGAGCCAGGGAGCATTTAATGTCCATTTGCAACATATTTTCCATGGGAATCAGTCACCGACCCTCTCCATACACTTCAAAACCCAGCCTAGCACGGGTGGCGTGGGCACTGTTTTGTTCTTCCTCCATCTGACACGGATGGGTGGGAAATGAAAAGGGGAGGTTTCCTGGCAGGGACACAACAGAGTGGTGGAGGAGCTGGGGACTCCTCCAGGCTGCCTCTGAGCTGCTGCACGTCAAGGCACATCCTTTCATGTCCCTGAGCTGCTAAAGACCTGGTTCCCCACTCCCCAGCCCAGCTCTGCGAGAAGAGAGCAAAATGCTTCAAAGCCAGAGTAAAATTCTGTGTTCACAGGTGTAAGTGCCTACCTAGTGTGGAAGGTTGTGATGACTCCCCTGGGACACTGGGCCCTGGGCTGTAAAAGAGTGAATTTCTCATCTCTTTAAGGTGCTGAAAGCCCCCCTATGAAGCTGTTGGAAAGCATTGGATCAAAACCAGCTGTGGAAGTGCAAAGTGCATTCATTTATTTCGAAACAAAGACCTCTCCTATGGAAAGAATCAAATAAAGTGTGCAGGGGAGTCAGTGGGCAAGTGGGGGGAAAATGTAGAGCTGATAACGAGATAGCAATAGAAATGGCTTTTGAAAAGCTTTTATACATATATAAAAGCCAGGGAGTACGGAGAGTGGAAGCAACTTGGATTGGCATCAAAACCCTCTGATCTCCCACATTTACACTCTCCACTGCACAGATTGCTCCAGTTCACCTTTAATTTGCCTTTTGACAGTTGTAGGCTGATACCAAACGCTCCTGAAAGCTGACACTTGGCAAACAGCACATTGCACTCCCATCTCAAGTGCATGACATGAGAGAAGGGTTTGAGGCCATCTGAGCTATGAAAGCTGCTGCTGGTGTGATCCCAGGACATTTTAACATGACTTGATTTTGCTATTGCTGTGCACCCCAAATGAGTGTGACAGAGGAACAGCTATTTTAAAAAATGCCAAAGCAAAGTGTCAATGAGATAAGCCGGACATCTCCTATCAGAAACATCTCCCTCCACCTTCCTTTCCTTTTTGGCAAAATCTCAGCAGCCGAGGTGCTCTCTGTGCCAATCTGTGCATCCCTACAGGCAGCTGACTCATCCATCCCTCTCCTCACCCCAGAAGTTTTCTCCACAGTCCCCTCTCTGTCACTGACACCTTGTGAGGCCGTGACCTTCACAGCATTCGAGAGTGAGCCCCCACACAGACATGCTCAAGGGTTCAGATATGCAGTGCTGCTGCCTGAGCTGCCAAGAGGACAAACAGCAACAAGATAGTTGCACAGCATTAAATATCTGGGGACTAAGTGGATTACTTAATGGAACAGGAAAATCACCTTGTTGACAGACATGAGGAGAGCAGGAAGCAGAATCACATGTCCTGTGTGCATGAAGAACCAACGAAGGTTTGAACCCAACCGCACTGAATGAAGCCCTCAGTTCTTGTTCCTAGGGTTTCACCTAATTCTTGCTTGCTGAATATTAAACCTAGCTCTTCTTGTCCTACTGACTGCCAACCCTGACATTATTTTCATCCTCCTTCAAAGAGAAGACCATTGCCTTCAACCGAGGTCTGTTTAGAATCTGAAAATAGCTGTTGAAATGGATGTTCTTGGGATGCATAAAGTTGTTCATCGGTAGGAATTTTTTGTGGCAAAATTCATATTTAGAGAAACAGCTCTGGAATTTTCTGACCAGAACAAAAGGAAACAAAGATGATTTCCAAGTGATTCCATAAGAATAGAGCAAAGCTACACTTCCACCTCTGAATTTCATGTTATTGGATCCACAAAGTTCAGTAAGATCAGGCATATGAAGGCACGTGGTTCCCAGCCCTAACAAGGTGTCAATGCCCTGGCTGATGGTGTCCTGATGCCCTCGCTGTATCCAACACAGCAAACAGGAACCATGCAGTCAGTGTTTGCACTACAGTGGCATAAATCTCAAACCCATCACAGAGCAGCATCTGGAGTGTTGGAAAAGTGATGCTGAAACAGCTTCCTTTTTCTTTCTTTTTTAGTTTAACATTTTTTACTCACCTAGAGGGACAGGAGGACAAAACTGATTTGCTCTTGCTTGGCCGGGGTGCTTAAACCTGAACCCCCACTTCATCCAGGCAATAACTTAAACACACAGTCACATACAGGAAGGGGAAAATGACTGTAAGAGCATTGTCACCAGTCCACGCTGCTCTTCACAGCCACATTTCTCTTCTCTGCTGTCCAGATTTGTTTTGTTTTGCATTTCCAAAGAAGCATGTTAGCCAACACGATCACACATAATAAAATATCTGTCAAACTTACCATGAAAAGGAGCACCAGTGTCCAGTGGAGTGTCCTGTGGAGTGCTCAGGAATGGGTTTGTGTCTGGAGAACAAGACTAGCCCTCTGGCTGCCAGGGACTGCCACAGGCTGGGGACCTGCAGCGACAGAGTGACCAGGAGATATTTCCCTGCTCTGAGTGGGCATTGCTTTGAGCAAAACAGTGGCAAAAGAAGATGCAATATATTAGGGTTTGGCTTGATCTCCCTTGCAGCCATTCCTCCTGCATCCTTCGGCTCTTGGGATAGGAAAGTGGCCCAACAGGTCACCTGGCTGCAGCCTCTCCAAACAGGTAGGACTGAGCTGTAATTGCCTTTCCCTCAGCAGGAGCACTGTGTTTGGTATCTGTCTTCCGCTGACTGAAAAACCAAAGTAGGAAAAATTTATGGAAATTGCATATCAGACAGACAAGACAAGAGTCATTCCTTAGAAAAATGGGGTGAAAATTAGTTTGAAAAAACTTATTTTTCATAAGCTATTGCTTTTCTACCATGTTCCTCTTGCTCAAGGTACTGGATAAAAGAGTTTGCAGTTTGATATTCTAATCCTGGGACATGAGACAGGAATCTGCACTGTCCATAAGAACCAAAGATCATTCCTGGTTACATTCTTGCTGTTGTATCTCTGCTTTTTCCACAGCAGTTAATGACAAAATAATGATAAAAAAGGAGCCAAACAAAATCAGTTGTTCGGACACACTTTGCAACCTATAGACCCCAAAGCTCTTTTGAAAGACAAAAACCATTTTGTTCCTTTATGAGACAGATGATCATGGCTATCTACAACCCCCCCCGCATCCATGACCACATCCCTCTCTCTTTTTGCCTTTTCCCATCTATCTTTTTTATGCATGGCAAACTCAGCCAGGCAGGGTTTTATTTGTTCCTCATAAGGAGAATCCTTTGTCTCCTCTGAAGTCATCCAGAATATTCATTCCCATTTTTCCTTGCCCATCAGATTGGGGCTGCTCCCATTCCCTGCCACATTCTCCCCTCTCTCCCTGACATTGCCATGCACCACATCAAATAATTGTTGTTATAACTCTCCTCCTTCCCCAACTAAAATATACTTGATTGGGAGGGAGAGGGGGAACGGGGAAATAGCTGGGTTTATTTTAATAGTTTCCACTCTCAGTTCAGCTTTATAGTACAGTATATTTAACTTTAACGTATGGACAGCTGGATGCATTTAACAGCACAATGGAAAGAATTTAGCCAGTGTACATTTCAGGGCCTGTATTTGGAGCTGATCACCACATATTTCTTCATAATATTTAGATGCGCCTGTTACGGATTCTGTTGGGCTGATCAAAATATGTTTGTGTCAGGTAAGATTTGTCATAGATGAGCCTCTTTATTTCTTTACTTACTGAAACTCTTCCTACAGGAAGAAGCTGAGTTTAGCTGATATCAGCAAGTTTAGCCCTGTGCTTACGATGGGGTTACTCGCCTTCCCTGCAGAAGCCAAAAAGAGCCATAAACACACAGAAACACGGGGACATATTCTGAGCCCCGACTGTTGTGGGCACGTTACTCCACTTGTGGTGACACCGGCTGGAGAGTAAAGGGTCACCAAAGGATCAGCATCCGTCCCCTCTCCTCCCCGCCATGCACCGTAATGATGGAAAACAGCTACAACCATGAGACAGAGCTATAAATCCTTCACGTCTTTCCCTCGGACCTGCAGCCCTCTCCAAACTGTCTGGTTACCCTCTTGCACCCTCTCTACAGCACTCTGGAGATTTTTTCAGTGACAGCCAGGGAAATGAGGCAGTAGGCTTTTTCTCTCAGCAATAAGAATGAAGGAAATTTTAGGCACACTTCAAAATCCATTTGCCTTTTCTCAAAAACAAATAGAATTCTGTTTATTATTATAAAATAATAATTCACTAACTATTCACTAATTTTATGCCCTCATGCAGAAGCCAGGGTGCCTGAACAACATGATTTTGTCAAATTTATCTTGTCTCGGTGTTGTTACTCAGTGTCTCTTGCAGCAGTGCAAACAGGAGGCAGATCAGCCAAGGCACTTGCTGGCGGGTTTAGCCAGCTTTCCCTCCGATGCTGGAAAATAACAACAGCTTCATCTTTCCACAGGCTTGGGTTTTTTCATGTGTGTATTTTAAAAGCGCTGTTTTCCCCCACTACTGTGGGAACACGTGATCAGCACAGACAAAGTGTAAGGGTTTGTGTTTCAAAGGTATCCTTATAAAAATGCCAAAGAGAAGTCGGAGCCTAAGGAACAGCGACACTTAGAATTTGGAGAGTTTCCAACAAGTAACACAGCTCAGACCCACATTCCAAGCTGTGAATGAGCTCCAGCTATTTGGGAAATGGTGATGATTTTAGATGTGTTTGGGTAGATGTGTTGTTCTGCCTCTAAAACATTGGGAAGGGAGGAAAGAAGGAGAAAGATGCTCAAGGAGAAAAACCCCTTTGGAGGAAAGACCAAATTGTTGGAAAGCTCTGAAGTGCTGGCATTAATGTCATGTCATTACTCCATATTGCTGCACAGGTTAATATAATTGGGTTACTGTGTGTGAGCAATGATCCATAGCATGTTATGGCACTGAAACAAATGACATTTAACCAAGAGATTTGTAAGGCACCTTGTTATCTGCATGGTGAGCAATTGCAAGGGAGAGTCAGATTGCTAGACGAGCGACTGACAAATTAGTTGTTGGGTTTACTGGACAGCTTGGATTTATAACCTCACAATTCCAACATAATTTATTAGATCCATAAACAGACAGATCCAGTGTTTTTACTTAGATTACACTCTTATTGCAGTCTCTGATCCTGTCCCATTTGCAGTGCTGTATTATTCATGTGGCACTCAGTCCTCCTGGGTGGGGGCAAGGTGAGCTGAGATCAATAAGGAGCTGCAGGTTTCTAGCAAAAAAAAAAAATATTTACACCCCAGTTAAGACAATAATAATTTGCAGATGGTAGTCCCACACTCCAACTTTAGTGTCTCCAAGGAAGAAAGGATGCAAATAGAAGGGATTGGTAAAAGATGCAAATTCAGCTCAGTAAAATATCTTCTGTTTCTTGGTAGAACAGAGGCCAAAGCTCTTGCCTGCATGCTAAAAAATAAAGACAAACAAGCTGCATGAGATATAGGGGGGGAAAAGGACCCTGTCCTACCTGGATAGTCATGATGGTCTGTTTCCACCTTGGCCTCTGGGAGGAAGAAATATCCCCATTTCCTTCCATCTTTTCTGGGCTGGGGAGCAGAAGGCTCAGCATTGCCCTGACTGCAGGATGAAGCTGTGTCCCTTTTGGAAAGGCTTTCCTTAAAAACTCATTGAAAAAGAACAGACAACTTCCATAGGCAGATTATTCCAAACCTTTAACTGGTGTCAGTTCTCCAATATCTATCTGCCATGACTTAGGTCAATGACTTCTCTTCCTTTCTCTAGGGACATAGACAATAAACCATCATCTGCCTCTTTATGCCCCCCCTACAGGTTAGAGGACAGTTATCAGGGGTGTCACCACCCTGTGCACCTCGCTGTCCCCTGCAGCTCTCCTGTCCTCTTCCCACCTTGCCCAAATCCAAACCTTTGCCCTTTCTTCAGCAGCAGTTTCGCAGCCCTGCAACCATTCCCCCTTCCAGTCTCCACCGTGTCCCAGGTCACTGGTGGCACATGGTGCCCAGAGCTGCATCTGGGCTCCCCTGGCCCTCACGAGGTCAGCTCATGGGAACAACTGTGTCCCTCTTGCTTTTTCCATTTGAGGAAATGATGAAATATTGCCTCTGTTCAGAGACTTGGCTCACACCAAAGTTTTTATGAGGTGATAAAATGATCACCTTTGGGCTTGTGGCTGCTGACTTAGGCCAAAACTACACCACCCAAGAGAGTGTTCTTGCTCCTAATCCAGCTGGCATTTGGGATCACTTGCTTTCCAGGTTAGAGGACAGGTTTTTGGGCTAGAAAAACTCCGGAGAGATGTCCAAGTTTTTTGGATGTTCCTGCACAGCAAATCTGACCTCCATTTCTTTTGGAACTTTCCCTTTCTCCGAGTAAAATTTTAAAACTCCTCTCATAGGTTGGATTGACCAAAAATAACCTGGGGTGCCTTCTGAGGCTGGTTCTGAGTTTCAGCTGTAATGCTCTGGGTTAAGGAATGAAAATAAGAGAGGAGTCCAAACTCAGTCAAAGCTTTGAAAGCCATGGGCTGCTGGGTGAGTTTGAAATCCCAAGGTGAGATGTGGATCTGCAGGAGCATCTCTCTGCACACTTGGACCGAGGACAGCGAACAACGCAGGGCCGAGTTTGTAATTTGTTAAGCTGAACAAAAGAAAATGGGAAACACCGGCATCCAGTGCCACTGGCACTGACTTGGTGCTGGAGAGGACGTGGCTGGGTTTAGAAAGCAGGACATGGCCTTGCTGGTACTGACTGGGCAGTGCCAATCCCTCCCCCACGAGCGCAGCTGAGCCTGGGCTGTGCTCTGAGCCTGGGCTTGGCTCTGCTCTTCCCGTGCTCCACAGCTACAGCCACTCACGGCCCTGCTGAACGAGTCCTTCAGGGGTTCCCCTCATGCAAGGCTGTTATTGTTAAAATAAACACGCGTTTAGCTTCACCATCTAATATTTCACAAGCCTGAGGCGCAGCAGTTGGAACGCATCTCCCCCAGCCTTGAAACAGGAGGCAGCACGAATGGAGGATTGGAGCACTTTCAAGGCAAACACCCGAGGATTTTATTGGTGCAGGCTTTGGTGTGGCTGTCACTGCGCGGGGCTGTGACACTGCCGTGCCGGGGACAGCGCACTGCAAGTGATCCCAAGCACCACTCTTTTAAACGTATCTCACAACCAGCTGCTGGGGGAGCTTGGGCTGCTTTAGTCAGATGTGCTGCATACTTCAATCCATACCTGAGTCAGTGTTAAACCCTGACTGGACTGAAGTAGTAGAGAAACAAACCCTCCCTATCCCCGCCTGATGTCTTCCTAAGCAGATTTTGATGAGTTGCTTTCTTGGAATAATTTGATTAATTTTTAATATTTAAAAATATTACAGACCAGGTTCATACCCAGTTTAACATCAATTAATCTACCAATGAGTAAAACCAGTGAAAAACTTAGAACTTAAAAAGAGCAACCCAACATTCTTTCTTGTTTTCTTTGAAGCAGGTTCCATACAAAGATGCAATACCAGATTTTATGTAAAAGTGCCTAATTAAAGCAAGCCCCCAAACTACGCATTTCCATTTTGTGGCATTCAAGAAGAAAAAAAACCAGCCCTAATAATAATTACTAAAAAGGAAACTCAGCAGGATAAGCAAGAGGAAACATGGAAGGCAGTGAAGGAGGAGAAATGCTCAGCATATGGAGGGGTTAACTAAATCTGAGCCTGTGATAATGCTCTCGTGTTTGCCAGGGAGACTGGGGAGAAAATCCTAATGGACCTACTGAAACTGTTAATGCATTTTGGTTATGTGTACAAAAAGGACACGAAGCCAACAGAAGTGGCTAATGAAAAATTATGTGAGCATTCAGCAGCGAACATTATTCAGAGCCCCGATGGTGGTGGAGAGATGTGAATGACGCTGGTCAGGTGAGGAACTGGAAAACCTGGTGCAGTATCACCTTTCAGACTGAGTGCTGCCAGCACACTTAGGGAAGCGTTGAATCATAGCTGGAAGATGAGATATTGCTTTCGGGAGATGCAGAGAGGCATGTTCCTAGCATATACTTCAACCCAGAGAAAACAGGCATTTGTTTCACAGGTGAATAAATACGCATTTCCTTGAGCAAACCCAGCCATCCAGCAGCGTGCATCACCACGGTTTCATCACCAGCAAAAAATGGTGCCTGTTCCCACTAATGGGAAAATTTCATGGCTGGACATTATTCAAGTCCATGTTGCTCCCAGACACTTGGACTATCACAGCTTTGGGCAGGGGTTCTCTTTGTGCAGCACCTCTTCCAGTGGGAGCTTGCTTCGGGATGGAAACCTCCCTGTGTGGCCACAGAAAAATACACACGTGGTCTTGAATACCCCGGCTGTAGCTTCCTCATGGGCAAAGGGAGATGGGCACATGACATGAATTTCCAGGACACTTGGATTGTGGGAAAAATGGCTTTAAAAAGTTTTTCTTTCTGCTGATATTTCCTCTGTATTTTCACTGGAATTTGAGAAAAGAAAAATGCAGCTCTTTTTCCTCATCAACTCAGTGGGATACTGCAAATCTCAAAAATTTCAGTTTGGGGTTGGGGTCTCTTGCCCTACTGTTAGTTGTTAGCAAGAGCAAGGGTATTAAAAGACAAATTCACGTTCAGGACAAGAAAGAAAACTCTCCTTTCTGTTGCTGCCATGAAGCTGCAATAGAGAAAATGGGGAGACTGGGGTGTCCAGCTGTGACATTTCTGCTGAGGTGGACTCCTAAACTCATTTGTCTCATGGCCACAATCCTTCCTCGTGTCCCAATGAGGAGAGCAAAGAGGGAGCCAGGAAGTGTCCTGCTGTCCTTTCACTGCGCTGATGATGCTTCAGGCTATAGTGTTACTTTAGGTCTTTGCTTTTTTAGGCCTCGTTGGAGGAAATCATGAACTCTCTTTCTTGAGAAGGGATGGTATTTCCCTTAATTTAAACAGCTTTGAGCAAACAAGTACCAATTTGGATGTACTTTCCCATTTAATATTTACGTGATTTATGCTTCCAAGCAACCCTTCTGCTCTCCTGTTTATATGCCCTCCAAGCTCATTTTTTAACTACAGTTAATCACACTGAAGCAAAACATAACTCACAGGGAGAGGATGATGGCCAACTTTATAACTCGGGCTACCGTGTTGAATGTCAGCTCTGCTGCTAAAAATAACCACCCTGGGACAGGTGCCTTCCCTGGACAGCAAAATTTAATGCCACTTTTTAAAATCCTGGCTAGCAGAAGCCTTGGAAGGGAAGAAACCCTTTAGCAGTTAGGGAGGGAAGGATTGGTATTCCCAGTCCAGGAACTGAAAACTGCTTTTTTTAAGTACTGGCAGATAAACTGGCTGGACATGAAGCAAACAGCGAGGCTCAGAGCACTTTGCCTCCTTACCCTGGTTGTAGTTTAGGTTGGGAAGTGTCAGGCTGAGCAATCTCTAATCTGTTAATGCTGTTGTTTGCTGTACAGTAAAAGGAAGTCCATCTGTACCTCCAAACAACAGCTCATTGATAGGCAGGTGGGACCCAGAATAAAGGAAGAAGTAGGAAAAATGCTTCGTGCCATGTCTCTTTCTCAGCACAGAAGATATTTCGAGCTCCTTGAGATGGAAAACCTCTACCCCTACTCAAATTGTGCTCCCTGATGTTCCCTTAACCAAGTACCAATTCATCAGCACCCAAATTCAGCAGGCAAACCCACAGACCAACAGTCCTGGGGCCAGGGTGAGACCTGCACCTTTGGGGAGCAAGGAAGAAATGGAAAGAGAAATGTGAGAGAAGGAGTTTGTGGGCAATTGAGAAAATACCTGCAAGTGCTTTTTCTCTGCGAGCTTGGCAGATGGACAGGGCACTGCCTGTGCAATCCATCTGCAGTGGGGATTCACTCGGTTAAATGCACTCAATGTTTTAGCAATGGAGTTGGCAATACATAAAAAATGGTGTTTAACTGCATTGGCTGGTCCCAGTGAGCCGGGGAAGAGGGGAACTGAGGGCTGGCCATGGCCAGCCAAGGGTTTCTGTTTCCTGGGATGTTTACACCAAACAGCTCAGCTGCAGCAGGCAGCAGTGTCCCCGCAGAGCAGAGCTGGGGTTACCTCTGCTGGGGTTCCAGGATTGCTCTCGGGGTGCAAGTGAGCCTGCAAAACTCACAGCTGCTCCGGAGGTGTCAGGGAATTACAGATGTGATTTCTCTCCATCCTCTCTAAACGCAGAGTTCTGCTTAACATCACGTTGGTTTTCTGTGTGTTTTTTGCTGCTTGCCAGTGGGATGAGAAGCCTCCCCAGGTGGTAGGATATAAGTATCCCCGGAAGCTTGTCAAGCCCATGAAGGGGTGAACAAGTAGCTTCAGCAAACAGAAACTATCGGGTTTCTCACACCTCCCAGAGACATCCCAGCTATGTGAGGCAGCTCTTCTCTCCACCTGTGGCTCCCAGGAGCCTGCATTGCCAGCCTGTGGGAGAAAGCAAGGGAGAAACCCAGCTCCATGGGAGCAGCCTCATCTCCAATAACCCATTTGCTCCTTGTCCTTGGCAGAAGTGTCCTTTGCTCCTTTCAGGTGCTAAACCAAATCCAACAGGATTTTCAGGCTTCAGCTGTTCCCAAGCCCCTCACCCACTGTTGGTAATGCAGGGAATGCTGGTTCACGGGTCTGGGAGAGCAAGCAGGAATTATAACATCTTGCATGATTTCCATATGCTTTGTGCCAAATTATTCACACCTTGTTCTTCCTTTTTACAACACCAGGAAAAAAATAATCTGATCAATTAGCTCTAAATTCTCCTTTTCTCCCAGGGCAGGGGAGAGGAGAGGATACCTCTGCACAACACCTGAGAGTATACAGAGAAGTTTTTCCTGTGGTTGAGTCCTAGGGCCAAACACATCATCTGGAAGGATACAGTCGCTTTTACAGACTGTCATTTTCTAGCAATTATAATTTCACACACATTTACCTAAGGACAATTCTGAAAAACAAGAAAAGTGACAAGTAAACAAATGATATTGCTGCCTTTCCTTGAAAAGCATTGTAGATGCTTTTCAGATAGCGAATACCTTAAAAAGCAGGAAAATAATTTCAAATAAGAGTGTGCCTCTTCAAAAGGAGACACCATTTCAGATACTGATACAGGAGGTAAATTAAAGATTCCCAAGTGCAGGAAAGTCCCCCATTTCTTTGAAGGATGTAATTAATGGGAAAGGCTTACCCAGATTGCCACAAACCAATGGAGGGGGTTCAATATATACTTGACAATGTCAATACTTCAGTTCAGCATAGGTATTCTATCATTTTTATTCAATATTGAAACTTCTAAATATGAGTTCACTTCCATATGTGACTACGAAACCATCTGGTTTTCCAGTGCCAACTCTGCACAAAGGACAAGGTTTCAGTCTGAAGCCATTCCCCCTTGTCCTGTCTGTCACTACATGTCCTTGCAAATTGTCTCTCACCAACAGGACATGAGGACCTTTTGAACTGAAAGAGAGAAGATTTAGATTAGATATTAGCAAAAAATTCTTCCCTGGGAGCGCAGTGAGTCCCTGGCACAGGGTGCCCAGAGAAGTTATGGATGCCCCATCCCTGGAAGTGTCCAAGGCCAGGCTGGACGGGGCTTGGAGCAACCTGGGATAGCGGAAGGTGTCCCTGCCCATGGCAGGGGGTGGAACTGGATGGGCTTTAAGGTCCCTTCCAACCCAAACCATGCTGTGATTCTATGATTTATGTTATATTTGTGTACTTGAAACTTGTTATACTTGAAATTCCTTCCTTCATAGCAGAGATAATGTTTTAGTCTTTGTGAACAGATCACCTGGGTTTATGGGTGGTGACAACAACCTCAATGGAAGGTAGAAAATTATGCCAGAATCATTGACAGCTGTGTTTTCATTTGGTTTGGGTTATTCGATCAGCACTAATTGTTAACCTGTTTTAATAGGATATGCTTTTATTGGTATTTTGACCCAGGATCTTCATTTGGTACAAAGTCAAAGTCTTGTGGTGCTCCAAATTAGGTCACTTAAAGGAATCCAGCATCTGTGCAAGAGTCCAGGTCACACAGCTATTTGTGGAATGGATACTGTACAGTCTTTGTGAGTGCATGATATATGAACTGTATGTATTACCTTGATAAATTGTTTTTAAATATTTCCTCCTTTTTATTAATTGGAGAGGAAACTCATGCATCAATGACATTTTTATGCTGGTTTACACATAAATTATTTCCCTGTGATGTTCATTTTTATTATTATTGCCGATATTATAGCAAATGCATTTTTTTTGCCTTGTAAACAAGATTTTGCTTACAGCTAAATGAAAAGAAGAGAAGTTAATCACGTTGAAATAATAGGTTTAAAAAGGTAATTCAGTAATGTTTGGCTGATGTTTAATCTTCCCCAATAGAAGCCATGCTGAGAGAAATGACAGAAATTCTGCTTTTGTAATTAAACTGTATTCATCACTGGCAGGGCAGCTGAAGGAGAGCTGAAATAATGCAGTGCCTGCTGACTCCTGGCAGAGCCTTCCACGCAGGGACTTCAAGGTTTGTTAAGTGACAGTGGTGGCTGCAAACCTTGAAAATGAAGAGCATCATCACAGCTTCCAGTGTAAGAACTTGACATTGTGGGTCTTGTTTGCAGGAGGGTGTGAAGGTTTTTCTGAGCCCATCAGAAAAGGTGCCCCTGAAAACAGCACCCGTCTCTCTGCAGAAGACTGGAAACAATCACCCAAGACATGTCTAGGGGCTTTTTTCCCACAAAAGCTCAATGTCTTGCTATTACATGTTTTTCTGAATCTGATCCCTAGTCAACCACTCTGCATCCATCCTCTCCGGTTCCAGGTCTGACTGCTCCTCCTTAGCACTTTTGAAAGAATTCCAGCACCAGACAGGACCTGGGAGTCCAAATCCCACAGGGAGCAATGGAATGCTCAGAAGGTTTCGAAGCTGGGCCACCTTTGCCATAAGTCAGCTGCACACTGTCTCCCCGTGCTTGAGTAAGTAGGTAGTTCTCAGCAGCCCAGTAGATTTTTTGCATTTGTCCCTAGGTTTGCTTTCTGCTCAGCAGCTGGATGGGAAAATGGCATTTAGTACATGAGCTCTGAATGAAAGTTACATTTCCCTTTTTTCCCCTCTAGTTTGAACCTCCAGCAAACTTCCCCCTACATCTCTGGAAAACATAAACAATCCTTTTGCTGTTAGAAGGCAGCATGACCAAGCTTTGATTTGTGATTTTCTAGGGAAGAGCTGTATCATCCTTCAGTGAGAAGATCTGGATGGTGGAGTGGCAGAAGCAGGTCAGTCTCAAACAGCATCTAATTAGGCAGATTTCTGTTGTTTAGCCAAGCAGATGTATCCATCACTGAACATTAGACGCTGCATCATCCACTTATAGCAGCTTCCAGCTCCTTAAAAATGCAGAAATAGGAAAACCCCTTTGCTTCTTGGCTGGTGCTTTGACCCATGCAGTAGCAATCACTTCCAAGGTATCAGTAACAAAATTAATCAAGTAGCTGAGAATGAGCTCAGTGGTTTCCCAGCTTCAGGATCTGTGTTTAAAGCATTTCCTAACAAAAGAAAAGCAACAAAAATGCTTGACTCTTTCCCCAGGCAGGTTTTCATTCTCTCCCCCCTCTCTAAAATCAGGTGAAATTTGTCTCAAGGAATTTAAAAGGTGATCAGGTATAAGCTGTATTTGGTGGAATAAGGACTGTCTTCAAACAATGCTGCTCTGGGGCTCATCAGTCCCTCCTCTCAGTCCTGCTTGGAGGTGCCAACAAGAGTATCTTCAGTAGGATAAGGAGACAATTATCTGCCTAAAACCATCAAGCCCAGGCTTTTCCTCAAGCCATGCTGCAGCCAAACCTCATCGGTGCCTGCCTTTCACCAGGAAACAGCCAAGAGTGCAGCAAACCCTGTGTTGCGCCATTCACATCGTGTCCCTGTGTCAGGATCCCACATCCCACCTTTTATATCATGACCCTGTCGCTGTTACGTCCGAGGCGCATAATGAAAACGACACAGAGTCCAGGCTCATGAACAGTGGAAGCCGAAGCTTTTCTTTAATAATTTTCTGACTACTATATAGGATAGATCACAAAAGGTGTGTTGACTGGCAATAGGTAATTGGTTCCTCGGCCATCCACCCCTTGAGAGGATTGGCCAAGTCTTAAGAGACCTATTCCATAATATTTTCAAAGTCAAAGCCATAACAATCTTGCAAAACAGCTTGCGAGTGCAAGAAGTTTATGAAACTGTGACCTTGTTTAAAATAGGTTACATAGGAAAGACAGACTGCTCACAGAATAGTGAGAAAAGGCTGAAGAATTTTTCTGCTTCTAGCTTTTTAGCACCTACAATGACCCAGTGTCAAGAACAATACTTAGAGCTTCCTAGAGAATGGTTTTACCCAGCAGGACCGGTGAAGATGATGCTCTTGGTCTGACCTATCACCCTCATTTTACAATAAGCTGATTCAGAGAGCACTGGATGCCTAAACCCAGGGATCTGGTACCGTGCTCACCTGTGCTCACAGGTAACTGAGTCATCTCCATGGTCCCACTGCTAAAAAAATAAGTTTCTGTGTCAGTGTATTGATACTTTCAAACATTTTTACTTTGTGGCTTCAGCTTCCAAGTCTCATGCACCTTTCCGGAGCTTGGGATAGTTTACACTCAGAAATCACAGCAGTTTAAGGAAGGATGATCCCTCATGACCTATATATTCATTATGCATCTGAGCAAGGCTTCACACAATGCAACAACTTTGCTAAACAACAAGAGCCCACAGTGTGTCATGGGATGTATTCTGAACAGAGCAGGGGAGTCTAACACACAGAAATTACTGTTTGCCTAATACACAACAACTTCTTTCCAAATCAAATTCCTCTTTTCCTCTTTTCCAACACAATTTTTTTTTTTTTTTTTTAAATAAAAATGAAAAAGGAAAGTTTATTTTTCCCATTGGTTCAAAGGGACTGTCTGGATTGAGCATCTGCAGTGCATCCTAATCTAAAATTATCAGCATCAGCCCAATAACCTGTTTGAGAACCACCTGAACTCAGTGCATAAAGGGATATTTTTTAACATAGTGCTACGTATTACTGAGTTTTTAGAAAGTTATGAAGATGTTTTTACTGAGGAATATTTGCAAGTTTCAGATGGCTGGCAGATGTGTTAAAGAACATAGGATTCAAATAGAAAACCTTTCTTTTTATTGCTGAAACACTAATAAGAGTGCACTTTAATATGCCTTAATGTGTTACTCCTTAATTGACAGCAGATGTTTCCTGAACAGCATTTTTTAAAAGACGTGCCGCAGTTCAAAACAAGCAGAAATAAAGCCTTACTGTACATACAAGAGCTTCCAAAAACAACGCCTCCCCTTGCCAATAATTGTTTTTAAAAACAGCATTCTGGATTATTTGAAAATCAATATTAAGTCCCATGGAATATGTCAGAGTAAATCTGATGTTATTTCAACAGAACCTTAACACAGCCTGCATTCAAGGTCTCCTTTTGCTTTCCCGCCAGTCTCCAAAATGGGAACCGTCACCCAGCCCTTGATGTTGGATAAGAAGAGAATGGAAAAAGCCATGCTCCCAATGGGAAGCCAAGTATTCACCTACCTGGCCAGACAGAGAAAACTTCCAGCAGAACCAGTACACCTCACCTGAGGAGCACGACAATTATTTTTATGCGCTTATATGTAAAATATTCCAAGATTTAGAACCTCCTTGTACCCTGTCTGCTGGCGTGACACCAGGGAGGCAGGAGAGGCTGCTCCTTTGGCATGGGGATTCCACAAGGCCAGGCTACAAATGGCAAGGGATTGTCCTCAATGTGAACAGGATTGCAAGGACTTCTACCACCACATGCCAGAAAAAGAGGAGGTTTTCCCTCATAATCTTGCCAAAGCCTTGCTCCAACCCTCAAACAAAGCAGCTCTCTTCCAGGTGTCTCAAAGCACACAGAGACCTTCACACGGACAGAGTCTTCACCATTCCCAGTACTGTCCCAAGTACTGAAAATGTGTAAGTCAGTTTATTACTGGAAATGCGTGTGATTACAAAGGGCTAGAGAGGGCTCAAGTTATGTGAGAAAAGAGGAGGAAGAATAATAATGCAGTCCCTTCTCCTTCCACAGACACTTGGCAGACTAGACTATGCTTTGCAGTGCAGAACTGGCCTCAGAAATGAAGTCCTGCCCAGTGCTGCTGACACTGGCGTCACTGCAGACCCTTCAGCAGGTCCTGTGTGACCCAGGACAGGGCACAATCAACCTGGACATCGGCTCTGATGAGCTTAACTTCAAATCTTCTCATGCTAAAGGAGGAGTTAATCTGAAATCAACTTAATTTATTTCTTCTTCCCCTTCCTTTGAAAGCTTAATAATATTTTTATTTCCTCAGCCTTAATTTTTAGAATATTTCCAGTGTGTGTTGTTGCAGGGCAAGTCTAGTGTTGCAAAGCAAACACCACCAATTGCCAAATCCAAACGAGATGAGCCCAGTGCTGAGCAGGGCAGGGGGTGCCTCTGGGACCCACAAGCTCCAGGCAGGTCCTGGTGTTGGAGTGAGAAAGGCCACGCATTTGGATCCACTGAACACGTTTTGCAGACCTAATGGCTGCAAAGGCAATAAACAGCAAAAAAATCAGCCACACAAGGCAAGCAAGAAAAGTAAGAAAAAACCATGGAATTTTATTATCTTCACGAAAGCAGACAGATGACCATAACTGAATTATTGACGGGGAGAGATCAGAGGGCGACCATCCTTTGTGAGCACAGGATCAGCCTTACCAACCTCAGGAGGCCTGCTGATGTCCTGGGAAAATAACACTTGCAGGATTTACTGTGTTTCCCCCCAAACCCACCCAGAAGCAGCCCCCAAAGTCCCCATCCCTGGTCCCCGGCGTGCGCCGGCCCCGAGCGGGGCTGTTTGATGTGTGTGTGATGGTCCCACGCTGGGCTCCCCAGCCCCGCTGCGAGCTGCGATCTGTGGCAACAAATGACAGAATCTTTAAATACAGCCAAGCTGTGGTCAGTGTTTATTTATTTTTATTATGTAAACAACCCATCACTTTGGGTTATTACAGTTTAGCTTGAAAGGCATTTGATCATTTAAAATGACTTGCTGTTATCAGACCTTTTTTTTTTTTTAAAAAAAAAAAGCTTGTTAAAATACTAAGTAATTGACAGTGCTTTTTGTTATCCTGCTTATAAAACACAAATCATAGGGCAATAAATATTATTCATTTAGAGCTGATGCAAACCAAATGTTTTCTTCCTTAAAATACCCATAAAAGTGAAGTTTTATCTTCCATCTGGCAATGCCTCTTATGCCAAAATGTTCTGAGTGGAATTGCATTAATAAGAAGACATCAAGAGAAATATGTTACTTGTATCCTTTAATATGCCTTTGTAAACTGAGATACACGTTGGCCTTCTATCAATAAGCATCTCTACCTGTGGGGTTTGAGAAGGATTAATAGAGAAGAACCATTATAGGATGAAAGGACAGAGCATGCTGGGAGAAAAATGAAAATCAAACATCCACCAGTGCATACACTTCCTTCCAGGATAATATTTAGATTTTATTTTATTTTCTTAATTTAAATATCTATATATTAAAAAAAAATAAAACGTTTAAGCTGGTTTTAGATAGCACACATCTGTACTGCAATAAGGCCATTTTCAAAAGTACAGCTCTCAGTGGGATATTTATTTAATTCGTATTGGTTTTGGACCCCAGCCTATAATGAGAAAAGATATGGGCACATGCTAGAGACGGTGGCTGCAACTGGGACTTTTTTGAACATTAAAGTAGAAAAAGCCTTTGCATGTAGGAAGGGTTTAGTGAAAATTCAATAACTTTTGCTTCAGACACTGTGCTTCAGAGCACTAACAAAGACAAGAGAGAACTAGTGCAGACACTGAATTCATGACCAAGCTGCCTGGAAAATGCCAGCCGGATCTGGCAGCATTCCCCAGCCTTTCTCTCTTTAGACACTTTTCACCTTTCTGTTCAAATTTGATTTTGAAACCAATTTCCAATCCCCCTGCATTAGTCACACCTGAGCTGTGCAGGGATGGTCTCTCTGTGGATGTGTCTGACTCCACACACCCCTTCCTGTGTTGGCCAAAGATGTGTTTAAGGTGTTACCCTCCCAAACCGAGCTAAAATTCCTGGTGCAACCACTGGTGCTTCTGCCACGCTGCCTTTGCAGCCTCCCAAAGTGCAGCCACAGCATCACGACTTGCCCATTGCACAAACTCTGATGGATTTGCATCAGATTCGGCAGTTTTGAGAGAGTGTTAGCATGGGGGAGAGGACAGAAGGCTTTCCCAGGAGGCCGGGGCTCAGCCGGGTCTCTGGGCAATCCATGGGGCAGCTGAGGGTTGTTCTGTCAGTCCTGCTGCTGCACGAACAAAAACCAGACATGAAGCAGGGAAATGCTCCTCATCCAGAGACCGTACATCATTTCCTTGCTGCTCTATTGTGAATCTTACCCATTTTGCTGCACCTTAGGGCCCAATTCAATGACTAAAATTGATTTTTGGTACTTCAGTGGCCATGCGTGGGAACCAGACGTATTATATTTTTATTGAATACAATCCTTAGAGCACTGGCTCACAAGCTCTCTTCAGTACACTATAATAAAGTAAGACCAACATTTCCCAGCTCTCCATAACTTCATTACTCTGCCTCTCTTTGGGACACTTTCATCTCCTACCCAGACTCTTTCATGGATGGTGGGTTTCTCCTTGGATTCTGAGAGCCTCTCCCTTTTCCCTCTGTATGTGTGTGAGCTGACACACACGTGTGCACGCTCCCTGACATGTGCTCAGCATTATCTGCCAGATTCTGCCAAGAAAACAGCACGCCCCTGTGCCAGTCAGAAAAATGCACTTGACTTTCGAGGAACTGTTTTCATTAAAGCAGGATCGGGACCTGCCTGCAGACCCAGAAGTGTGAATGGAAACAATTTCCCCGCGCAGGAATCTCAGCTGACGTGCAGCTGCCAAGCTTTGTGTTCCCTTCAGTTGTGTTTTCCCTGAAACCATAAATAGTCCCTAAAGTCAACATAAAACTCCCAGGGAAGTGTTGCACAGGGGTAACATCCCGTTGGGAGCACCAGCTGAGGGGGCCACCAGCAGCTCCTGTGCTTTACCTGTGAGGTGTCTCCTGCATCCCTGGCTGACTTTGCACATCTCCCTCACCTGGGGCAGAGGGTTTCCCTTCTCCATTTGTGCATCCCCAGGCCTGACTGTGCTCGGAGCTGTTGGAGCTCTCCTGCACTCCAGGCGCGCAGTCACAATGAACAGGAGCTGTGGGAGCACACGAGACCCGTCACTCTTGTGATATCCTTAACTGTACATCTCTCTCTTTCCTGCTGCAACTTCAAGGACCACTGGGATTAACATCCAGATAAGCTGCTGTAAATTCCTGCCTAAAATGAAAGTGCTGGGAAAGCCATACAGTTACAGCTGGAAATTTGTTAGGATTATTTAGGGCTTGATTATCCAGCCTGTTCAGCCCTTTCCTCGCTCCCCAGCACTATTGAAAGCAGTGGGCATTTTTGGAAAATCAAATCTGGGTTAATGACGAGAGGTTTTTAAAGATGGAGCAGTGGAAGCAGTGATTACTGGGGCAAGAGGAAATCTCCTGCAGGTATTAGTCTTACAGGACGGCGTGCCAAAGGTTACTGTGGCGCCCGTGATGTGGAACGATGATGAAATACTATGGGAAAAGCAAGTCCCCCAGCTACAATGTATGCATTTGGTGGTCATGGCTATGCACCACTTGTGATCAATGGGTGTAAAGTCAGGGTCAGGGCTGCAGCAGCCGGAGATGCTGGTGCTTTGCAATCTAGCCAGGCCCCAACCAAGGGGCTGAGTTTCCACAATTCATTTATCATAAACCAGCAATTTGCAAATGTTAGCACTTTTCCCACACATCATGAGCCCTGATGGACTTTAATAAAGGGGAGAGTGAGAGAGAGAGAGAATAAGAGGGAGGGGGAGAGAGAGAGAACAAAACCTACATAATTAACTAAAGTTCTTAGAATGGCTCTAATTGTGAAATGTTACCTTTTTGGAGGTAATTGCTGTACAGGTTTTCATTTGTTTTCTAGTTTTTTACATTGGTTTCACATCAGTTAATTAGCCAGTTGTCTCTGTTGGTGGGGTTTTGCACGTCTCTCTTTTACCCTTATGGCTGTACAGGAAAGATTTTCCAGTTTGTTTGACTCAGGCAATCATTAAAATTTGACTACCTGCATTAATTTGGTTCCTGCACTGCTTTTAAGCAAAAGGCCTCAATAGGGAAGGGATAACAAAGCAGAAAAAATTGTAAACAAAGCTTGAAAATATATTAGAGTGAGAATGTGCAAAGCCGTGCAGATTCTGAGAGAGATGCTCATCAGAGTCACTGGCAGGCATCACCAGCCACGTTCAACACCTCTGAGCTCTGAGGAAGTCTTGCTCTGGGTCCGGCCTGTCTCCAGTCTATAAATGAGTAATGTGGCTGAAAGAATGAAATCTATAGATAGAAGAAGGAACAGGAGTTGACACTTTTCAGTAATATCAATGATAGCATCACTTTAACATGATTTTCCAGGCGTCTTTTTTCCCCAGGCTCGAATTCTTCTTCCCAGAGCAAACAATAACAGAGATTTCAGTGACAGGGATAAGACATACAGAGCTGTGATTATCAGTTTTACTCCCAGTGTTTTGGAAAGAAGTTGTTCCTCCCACTGAGGGAAAAAATCACAGCTCTTCTGTCTGTAGGTGAAGTAATACAACAGAACTGGTTGGTGCATGTTTACTAGAATGTTTTAGGTAGAGCTGGTCCTGCTTTGGAACAGAAGCATCAGCTGGCTACTCATCCTCTCGGCTCTCTTGCTGATCAAGTTTACTGATGTCTGCTTTGAAGCACTCTCTGGAAGGGCTCTGAGCAGTAGATGATGGCACACTGGGAGCATTGGTGGCTGGGTTAGGGCAGCAGTCCCATGAAATGACACTGCCTTGCAGCAGCCATCAGTATTAGGTGAAGAAAGGGACTGCTCTTGTTGGCCTTGAGCTTTTTGGTGGCCTGGCCCAGCAGGAGTGGGGAACTGTGGGCTTGCCCACCTCACAGTCCCCAGCAAAAAGCGACTTGTGTTGAAACCTGACCAGTTTTTCACCTTTTTCACCTGCAATTCAATCCTAGTATCATAAATCTCAGAAAATGTCTCATCAGGGTCTTTTTATAGTGTGTTTAAACATTCTTCCCAAAAAAATACAATCGTAGGGTTCTTTTATTCCCTCATTTCCAAGCCTGCAACACGTCATCCCAGCCAGCCTCAGCAGCACGAGGGGCTGACAGCAAACCCATCTTGCAGAAACACAACCCCTCTGATGCTACTCAGTTCCAAGAGTCACTATCAGAAAACACCCCAAACCATGGAGCCAGCAGATGAAACCTCAAAATCTGCAAGACTGACGCTTCCTTGGAAATCCTTGAAGCTGCAAGTTTCTCACAACCAAATCCCTCTTCCCAGTCAGTGCCTGTGCTGGTCGTGGTGCTCCTCACATGGGGCCAGCAGCACTGGGCTGAAGCATCTTCCCCACCTCATTCCAGCTCAGGCAATGGCCCGAGGTGGTGCTGGATGTGAAATGAACCCCTCTCCCAGAGTAGCTGAGCAGTGCGTATCTCTCAGTGCATCTTCCCTTTAACACATCTCGTTTTTTCTTCCTTTTCATGACCTGCTGCCAAAATCTCTCTGCTAATGTTTCTGCCACCATCGATGCCATGCAAGAAAAGTGTCTTTGTTAACACATTTAGGGCCTGCTTTTAATTTCTACAGTATTCCCTTTAATAACAATGTCTAATTAAAACATCTGTTAAAAAGTCTGTAACATTAACTTTACAGGGAGAATTTAATAGAATTATATTTGAATTGCAGCCATTTAACGGGTTTCCTAATTAGGCTGTAGAGTTGTTTTTTTTTTTTTTAACAAAAACATTACACAAATTAAAATCAGGCCCAGTTTTTTATTATTATTATTATTACAACACAGAGTGTGGTCAAAGAAAGGCAGGCAGTATGTGATGGTGTGTGAAGGGTGAAAAAACTCAATGCAGCAGCCGGGGACTGAAACACTAAAATGCATAAAATGAAACAAATAAGAGATGATGTTTGAAAGGGGGAGGGGACCAAGAGACAAGCAGGGAAAAATTCTCTGGCCTTTTATTTGCACAGTTTATTTTCCAACAGATCCCTGTGAGTATCTCAGCATTTACTTGCCCCCATTCCCTACCACATTTCTATTCTTCCCAGATTTCACTTGTTTGGATCTTGTCTCCATCTGGGAGGAAAGAGGGAAGAAGTCTTGAAAAAAATTGATTTATGCCAGGTTTGGTTTTGCCTGCATTTCAGAAGCTTGGATAGGTTTGTTACTAGACAGAGCTTTTCTGCAGTTCATTTAGTAAAGCTGAGCGTTTTCTGTAAAACTTTGCACCCATTGACTGAGTGGCACCACTCAAAGAAATACGGAACCTTCAGCACTTTCAGGAGAAGCTGCATTCCTGGGCTTTTAAAGGCAGGATTTGACAAATATTTTTAAAATACAAGGAACCACAGATGGAAATTATAGTTGGGAATAAAATAGATCTTCCTGTTCACATGAAAACCTCTCCTGTTCATTACCAACCTGTTCTAAACCAAAACGAAAACTAACAGGAAAAAAATCATACCTATTGCATGAAGATGTATTGAAATTGCTTTAAATCACACATTGCAACCCTCAATTTGACCACGCCAGGATAAGGTATCTCACAACTGAAACCGTATGATTTTCAGAAAAGAGTGGTGATTTTCCAGTGAAACGGGGTCATTTTTGTGTTCAGAATGAGATGCAAGAAAACAATACAGTTCCACTCTTCAACATAAATATTTCATGTGGCTCTCAACAAGATGCTAAAGTTAGTGCCTGTACAAACATCTTGGGTGAAATCCTGGCCTCTGAGTTGTCAGTGATAAAACTCTTATTGACTTCGGAAAGGCCAAGACTTCATCTTTTGTCTTTAAATTGAACTTACAGTTGTAGTGAGCACTGGCAAGGGAAAACCCACTTCAAAGGAAGGCTCTGACAGTTGGACACTTATCTCCCACTGATCTAAACTATCGCAATCTCTTTTTGTTTCCCAAGCGAGCCTGGAAATCCCATTGAGAGCAAGTTCATCAAAATAGTTCTTTTGTTCTTCCAATTTACAGCAAATCCAGCGAAGAACACAACTTCCCTCAAGGAATTTTCAGTACGGCACAGGCCAACCTCAGACAGAAAGGGCAGGTTTAGCAGGGAAAAAATAACAACAAAATGTTCACAACAAAGAATAAGAATTGCATTAGCATTCTTCTGAGACCCAGGACACTGGTGAGGCCTTTGATCTCCTCTGCTCTGCCATACTGCATTGCTTTTGTGGCTTTCGGACTTGTAACATAAGTCAAAGTCTGTTTGAGTCTTGTGGAAACCATCTGGACTCTTCTAGCCCAAATATCTATTCTTTAGCGGCTGTGAGGGGCCTCTCTTCACAACCAGATTATCTGTTTCAGGCCTATATTTCTTCAGCCCACCATTCTGCACATTCTTTCTTTTCAAGGGAAGAAGCTGAGCCGAACTCAAATGTGAATACCAGATCCAGTGTCCAGGGGATGGATTCCGTTCCCGGCACTCACACAAAGCCATCACCCTCCTCTTATGATATCTTACAAAGTTCCTCAGAGCACATCCTCCAAAAATGCCTTTCTTCACAAAGAGGGGACTTTGTACAGTGATTTGCAGGGTGCTTCCCAGAAACATTTATGGTCACCAGCACTCTGCAAATGCCCATCCAAGAATGAGCTCCAGGGAGCTTTGCAGGACAAAGTTGCACACAGGAATTATCACAGGACTGTGGTCAGTGTGTTCTCTGTGTGCTTGGAGCCTCAGGGAATAAAGTTGTTTTGGAATAACTCCTCAAATCTGCTTGGGTGTTGGTGGGGAGAGGACATTTTGGTAGTTTCGAATGGCATTACACATTTGTGGAGTGGAAATTACAGTTCAGTGTGTGGGCATACTTGATTGGACAATCTTTCAGTTGATGGGTTCTTCTGTTCAATTACTATTAAAATACATCAAATGGAACAGAGTGGTTTTAATGCCCGTAATTGTTGTACAAAATGCTCTGTAATTGGTCTTACAAATGAAGCTGAAGAGCAAGATCAAACTCCATTGAAAATGAATCTGTCTTTCCACTGAAGAGTTCAAGAGTCACTTCGAAAATCCATTTCACAGGGAAGTGTTTAGCCAATTCCAATTCTGGTTCGTTTTGTGTGGCAGTTTTTATTGTTTATTTTGGCCCCTCATATGCAAATGAATCTTCCAACTCTTGAACTTGGTTCCACGTGCTCCCCTCACTTGTAAATCCAGTGCTGCAGTCAGGCAGTAGCAGGCAAACTTCAAAGCCCCTTCAGGTGCATTTTTGGGTGATGCAGGATGTCTGGCACTTGGGCAACGTGAGGTGAGGAGCTGGCAGGTCTGAGCTGTGCTGCCTCTGCTAGAGGAGCCAGTTTCAGCAAGTCTTGCCACCCTCTGCCTCGTGGGATTTTTGTGGGTGGGGGGAGTCCTTTTTACCCCTGACAGGTGAAAGGAGAGGCAATCTGAGATGTGGGAATGAACAGAAGGTCAGGATTTCTTACACCACTTTTGCCACCAAAAGCAGCATAACCTGGAACTACAATGTAGGGAAGCAAGCAGGACATTTGGGACATTGGTTTCATTCGGTGCTCTACAAAGAATTCATTTGCTCAGAGATAGTGCTAAATTTCCACCTGGGAGCCTCCCTGGATATCAAGTGCTTTTCCCAAAGGTGGAAAACCTAGTACGGGTGTGATGAGGGGATGGAGCAGCCGAAGCACCTGGACGCTCACTCAGGCCCTTCCTGACCCGCCTGTCCTCATGTCCAGCAGGGTGTGTTCGTGCCTCCTGCCATCAGGGTGCTGAGGCCCTGGCACATGGTGCCCAGAGAAGCTGTGGCTGCCCCATGCCTGGCAGTGTCCTAGGCCAGCTTGGACAGGGCTTGGAGCAGCCTGGGATAGTGGAAGGCGTCCCTGCCCACGTGGCAAGGATTGGAACAAGATGACCTGTAAGGTCCCTCCCAGCCCAAACCAAACCATTCCCGGATCCATTATTCCATGATGGAACATGATGGATTTAACCACTGGACCCAGTGTGTCACAAGCCGATATTTAATTCTGTCTTCCACCTCTTAAAGACTCCAGACAAAATCCTCTCTCTGGCCCCTCTCCAAAGCCATCTTCTTCTTCTTCTACCCCTTGCCCCAGCCAAAAATTTCCTGGTTTTCACAATCAATTCTGGAAAACACAGCTTATTGTTCATGCTGCTTCTGTCAGTTCTTTTCTGCTTTGCCTACTCTCAAAGGATTAAAAAGAGGGCTCAGAGGGGATCACTCCTCTTTGTATAGTGAGTAGAGATCTTTCTGTGGCACCTCTCCAATGGAATGAAGAGATGGCTGTGGAAGAAGAGCAAATCAGAACTGAAACTGGGGGAAGAAAAAAAGAGAGAGAGAAAACTACATGCTGCTGTCCCAAATCCATTTAAAAGACACAAATCCCTCTCTGTGCTCCTGACTTGTTACCAGAGCATGTTATTCACACTCACTCACACTGACTCTGTCATTATTAATCTGCTGAGGGCGTGTGTGACAGGAGTTCAGCCCAGCAGCTCCTGGGGATAACAGAGGAGCTGTGCAGGAGCACCGTGAGTGTGTGAGCTCCCCTACGTGCCTGCGAGCAGGTAGCTGGGGTAAAACAACCAGCCCTAATTAAACTGCAAGTGTAAATAAATAGAGCAGAATTTCAGATTACATCCAACAAAATTAAGAAAAGGTCATGGACAAGGCTTTATTTTTTAAAACCTACCAGCTCTGTTTATTAAACGTGATTGCTCCGTACACACTCAGCACTAATTGGATTGCAGGCTACTTTGTGTTTAGGTGGGGGTGGGTGAGTGAACAGAATAGGGGAGGGTGAAACACGCTCCTAATGGCATCAGTTATGTCCTAAAATAGTCTGTTAGTCAGCATCCTGACCTTTTCTTTCCCCACACAAGCCCTGAACAAAACACCTTGATTTTTTTTGTCTGGATTTTTGTTGCCCATAAGCAATTCCATTGTGGTCTCAACCTCTTGGAGCTGTTTCTGGGATGTGTTTGTGTGTTTGTGTGTGTGTGTGTGTGTGTGTGTGTGTGTACAGCCAGGATGTCTGTGAAGCTGCAGGAAAGGCCCTGATTGCAATTAAATCTGGGTGCCTCACCTTCCTCCACATGTATCCTTGCCTGTGCAGGCTGAGGGGTTTTAAGTCACCCAGTGAAACCACAGTGAAACTGCAGAGAAACAACGAAGTTTCACTGTCAAGAATGAGCAATTTAAAATTTCTCTATTATGGAAAAGGCACAGCAGAGATTTCTCTTTGAAGGGCACTCCAGGGAGGCTGGAAAGGTTTGGGTGGAGGAGCCAGAGCCGATGCCACCTGGTGCCTGAGACCCTTCCTCACCTACAGAAGGAGAAAAGAGGGGCAGAACTCTGAGAGGCCGTGGGGGAATCTATTCCTGCCTGTGCCTCACCTGCCTGTAACTCACCCAGCACGGCACAGGGCAGAAAGCAGAGCCCTGAGGGCCATGGCTGCTTTTATCTCTGCCGACCCTCGGGTGTTTTGTGCAGCTCAGCGCTGGGTGTCAGCGGGTTTGATGAGAGACACCCACACACCCTCATTGTCAAACAACGGCGCCCTTTCACCTCCCTGCCCAGGAGGGACATCCCTGGGGGGGCCACTTCGTCTTTTGGAGGGTTTCCTTGTCCCCCCACCCCCCTTCCTCTCCCTCAGCTTCCCCAAGCTGGAAAAGCCAAAAACAGCCCCAAAGCCTTAAAGCTGAGGGTGGGTGTAGGACAGGGCCGGCAGGAAAAATCAGAGTTAATCGTTCATGGGGTTGCCAGGGCCTGGAGTGTAATGTCCCCCATCTCTCGCTGGCTGGGTGACACCAAAAAGTCTTCTTTTTGGGGGAGAGACCTGCCTGCGGGTTTCTCTGACCAGCACAACTCTGCTGAGCAGCTGCAGGGATCTGCTGGGGAAGCTGGGATGGGGTGAGGCCCGTGGAGATGCCCGTGGGCTCATGGTCCTGCCATGAGCTGGGGGCTCCTCATCCCACTCCATGGTAAAACACTGCACAGGGCCCGGTCTCATTCCAGAGAGCATCTGATTTAAATTGCACGACTGAATGATAAGTGAATTGACAGCCAGAATTGGGAACTAGGACATAAGAAAAGTACTGGAAAACATTACATTTTCAGTCTAACATAGTGAACATTTTTTTGTCCTGAAAACCGAAATATTTCATTTCATTTCAGCCAGAAGCATTTCATATTTTGGTGAGGAAAACCATGAATCTGTGGCAAGGGAGCCTTGTCATGAAGGGCACAACCTAACTAAATTCCAGTTTTCTGTTGAAACAACGATTTTGATTGCAATTTTTAGGTTGTATTAGCCATTTCTCCTAGTTCATTAAATCATGTGTTGCTTAGTGGCCACAAGTAGTTCAAAATCATACTCATTAATTAAAATTATTCCTGGTTTTCTTCCGCAATTAATTGTTGCTAAGAAAAATCTGAATATTTGTAGTCATCTCCCTGAATCAGCACCCGGAGAGCTGTTTCAGTCAGGCAGCATCACTTATTTTCTGTTTCTTGTGTAACTAAACAGAGAGCTGAGAATTGCTTTAACTGGCACCCAAAAGGATATTGCAGTTTACCGTATGCAGACTCATAAGTGAATTGCTGGTAACACAAATGAGGAGATGAATTGTTTTCCTTAGATCAAAATGCACCTTCAAAGTAAAAACAAAAGTTGTTGACTGATTTGAGCCTATTTTAATGACAATAACAACAAAAGGAGGCAGATTAAGGTCTTTAGCAGGGAGTTTTGGGGAAAACTGGGATTGCTAGAAATAGTTTCTAAGATCGATTGACTTGAATAATACTCTAGGACACAGAGAGGAGAGAGAGGTAATTCCTGAAGAGAATAAATCAAATATCTTACGGCATTTTAGGCATTCTTTCCTTTCCTAGACACTGCTTTTAGTTTCCAGAAACATGAACAATTCCAGGCAAGCAGAGAATAGCCTGTTCATTTCCCCCCATGATGAATAGTTGCACGTTAGCCTGCTCATTTAATGACAGCTATATATAGTGTGTATAATAAATCAGACCCCAGAACACAAATGCCTTCTGTTTACCTTTGAAATACTCCTTTTTTTTTTTTTTCCCTGAGAATTGTGATTGTTGCAGGAGTCTGATGAATCCACCTACATGTACAGGGATCTGAACAACAAATTACCAGACGCTTTTGGTTCAGCGAAGTCCCCCATCCTCCCAGGACTGCCTGATGTCCTGAGACCCCAGCATCTCACAGGAACAAAGTCTGCGCAGGCTCTGGAAAATTAACTCAGCTCAGAGGGAATCTCAGTCTGAGCTTTGCGTGAAAAGTCTCATTTTAATCAGGGATCTCAGTCAATTAGTCTGATTATTGCATTATAAACACTTGTCAGCTTTTATAATATGTGCCTTTGAAATAAGATGCCTGGACTCGCCAGCCCCAAAATAGCACATTTTTAACCTGGAGTACACTATGACTTCCCTGTACAGTAATTTACCAGTTAGAGTTTATACATACATATATTGTGAGATATATATATGTGTGTGTGTGTGTGGGCTGCTATTTGCTGGATGAAAATTTCTGATGTTTAAAAAATATCTGAGATGTTTCACTTCTAAGAAAAAACTGAGATTTCCACATAAATATTTTGAATTTCATCTGGGCTGGAAGATGCACATTTCAAGTAATTCTCTCCTATCCTGAGCCACACCTGCCACTTCCCAGCTATCTGGCACAGCACTAATGGATGATCTGATATTCCCACTTCCAAGATGAGAAATTCACAGACTGGATTCCTGCTCTGGTTCCACCCTCAAAGAATTGTTCTCCAGGGAAGAGAAGGAGCAATTTCTATTTTTTCCCTTATTTTGGGAAAACTTTTCATGCAAAGAAATGCCATATAAAGTATTGAGAACTGCTGAAAGACATAGAGATTATGTATGTTTTTATAGCCGTGAAGTCACTCAAATGGCTTTGTCTCCATTTCCCTGTTTGGCATAGATCACTTATTGTGCATATGTTTTCAGATGGAAATGCTGAATTAGACTATGGTGAAATGGATAATGCAGCCCTAATGCTGGCATGAGCTAATAAGAAAACAGCAATGAATCCACTGCTGCAGATTGAAGTACATGCTTTTCATATTATTACTCAAGGCTTGTCTCTCCGATTAGATGATTGCATAACCTTAATATTATAAATCTTGCATGATGTGAATTGTTCAGCTGTAACCATAATCAGTTTTTACTAAGGTGGCATTTCTGTCATCTTGTTAAACACAAACATTATATATGCTCCAGTCATAATTTTATAACAGTTGCTTTTAGCGGGTGACGGCTTTGTCAGTCAGGAGATGCTGTTCAGCTCAGATATGCAGTGCAAGTGCTTAAGATACTCATAATGTCAGTATTTGCTTCAGAAAACATCACTTTGTAGATCCTGTAATTTTCTGAGTGTAAATTTCTCCTCAGAAGAAATGCAAAAACTTGCAAGCTTTCAGACAGAAATCTCTAATGGCCGCTTTTCAGATCTTCCAAGAACCGAGTTTATTTTATTTAATCAAGTGAAAATGGCTTTGTACTCCACAGAAATCACGGCATGCTGTCGGTCTTCAAGTTCCACTACTCAGCTCTGAGCTCCCACTTGTTTCAGTCTGATTTTCCGCATGTCCCAGCTCCCCATGTGGAAATAAATTCCCCAAGGCCCAGCTTTATGGGGACCGCACTGCCGCCAGCATTTAAGGGTTTAAGACCCACCGTGTAAACCTCAGCCAGATTCTCTTCTCCCATCAATTCACTGGGGATTTACACAGTTAAAGCTCACAACTGGGTGATAAATTTCAAGGTATATCGTGGGAAGAAGGGGACATGGTCAGGGTGGCTGTGCTGCAACACCATCCCTCATGCAGAACCCAGGGATTATGTAGTCCAATGTACCTCCTCTACAAATTTGTTGGCATTGTCAGATGCTCTGTAGAAAAAGGGAAAAAAAAAAAAGCTAAATCCCTGCCTTCTTCAGGTAATGGACACTTTCCTATTTTTCCACTGCAGATCTTGTGTTGAGATAGTCCTTTACAGAGAGGAACATGTTGAAGAGATAAGGGAAACACGAGCACTTCCATGTTCCTTCAGGTGCAGGAAGCCCTGAGATTGCATTATCAGGGAATCAGGAGCATACAACAAGAGCTATCTCACCTCGCTAGCTCTACAATAAATCTAATCTTTCTTATTGGTTTTAATGGCAACAGAATTGGCCTTATACTCCATAATTTTATACTCAAAATTACACCTTAACTCCAGTGTAAAAGCTAAATTCAAATAGCTTTTATCAGGCAGCCTGGGAATGTGATTTTCTGGTAGAATATATAAAACAATCAATTGCAGTGGTCCGTTCTTTGGAGAATAGGAGTCTTTTCTGTTTTCTAGCATGTTAAGCATACCTGCAACAGAACCTGGCACGTTTGTTATCGTGGAAAGCACAAGGGACAAAGAGTAGATTTGGATTAGCTATAAGGGAGAAATTCTTCCCTGTGAGGGTGGGGAGGCCCTGGCTCAGGCTTCCCAGGGAAGATGTGGCTGCCCCAACCCTGGGAATGTTTGAGGCTAGGTTGGACGGGGCTTGGAGCACCCCGGGATAGTGGAAGATGTCACTGCCCATGGCAGGGGGTGGAGCTGGATGAGCTTTCAGGTCCCTTCCAACTCAAACCATTCTGTGATTCTGTTACGTGAATGCTTTTGGAGGTGAGCATTCCTGGTGAGAGGTAAAGGTAAGGGAGAAATACCAGAAGATTTGCCTGCTCCATGCTCCTGTGGACCAGAGCTGAGATGGGAAGAAGCCATGCCCAGCACTCCCTGAGCACTTGCAGCCTGACACGAGGCAGTGCCAATAAAATCCCACACCTACCCAGTCCTCCCAAGCGGTTCCCAAACCACTTGTGGGACTCATTGTCTGGCAGCTGCTGCCTGTTCTCTGCCTGTACCTTGTGCTGTGGGAGGACGTGCAGAGTTTTGAGGAAGAGTTGTTAGGAATGGGTTTATTTCATGGTCCAGAAAGGGACTTGCAAAAGCCTTGTGCTCCTAAACTCTCCAGAGGACAGGGCTAGCACAGCCCCACAGCTTGAGGTTCACAGCCAGGTGTTCATGGGCATCTGGCAGTCTTATTGTACATGACTCCATGAAGGGAAGAGGGGGGTGGCTTGGGTGGCCACTCGTCCTGCAGGAAACCCCATCCAGTGATTATCCTCCGTGCCAGGTGCCAGCCTTTACTATGCTGAAACTCTGGCACCGGAGAGGCTTTCTCACATGGTTGGGAGGGAAAAAATAGTTTTTAATATCAGATTTTTAAAAAAAGAATGTATGGCCCCTATAAACTGTTAAACTTCACTTTATTGATCATAAATCTGTGTTTTGCTCAATGCAAAAGTTTTTCATCTTGCGCGGAAAAATGCTGAAACAGCTACAAATGTCAAAAACACAAAGTTTTCTCTCCTGGACAATTTATATGGAAGTTATTGGATTTTTTTTGTTTAAAAGCACTCTTACCACACTGCGCTCGCCCACTGGGTTAGGAGAAATTGCCTTTCATTGCCAAGCTTTCTTCCTGCCCTTCACTGATGGGAAGAGACCTGAAAAATAAAGCAAGGGTGTTAGCCTCTTCTCCGCGCCACTAGGGATAGAAGGGCTGAATTGGATAAGAAACCCAAGCAATGGGGATAACACCTCAATAATAGCAGAGAAGGAGATATTCCTTGGCAAAGCCACTGCTAAAGTAGGGCACGGGCAGTAAAAGTGCTGGGGCTCAGAGCAGAGAGACACCTCACTCTGAGATTTATCCCAAGGTCCACACCCAAATACAACAGCAGCTGTCAGAGCAGGATGAGCAGGCCAGGCCCCATGGTGACATTTCTGGAGTTAATGTGGCCCTGGGGTGCATCCCCCTGCTCTGTGACCAAGGGCATGGTCCCACCAGTGTCCCACCCTTTCTCTCTGCAAATGGGTCGATGCACCTTGGGACCAAGAGATTAACAGCCCTGTCTTGGTATTAATGATCTGCAAAAGCTGTGAAGGTGCAGAGCAGGGCAAAGGAATCTTGATTTATTAATGGCAAAGCAGAAAACTGGAAGGAAGAAGTGGAAGAAAAATTCCAGCCCAGCCAAGGGTGGTATGGAGACAGATTTACCCTGTTGTATCATGCATTTAAAATGGGTCATTTCAGCTAAGGCAGCTGTGTGTTAGTGTATTGAATAAATTTGGTCTCCTATATTTTTTTTTAATAGTACATCCCATTCAGGAAGAGGAAAAATAGGAAAAAGAATTCTTTTTCTTTGCATCCTATTGTCCAAATTACAAAAATTGTGCTTTTCCCTCATAACCTGGAAGCCTTCTTTTTCTGCTTGTTCTCCATCACGTGGTACAACAGGTCTCTGTGCTCCACTACAGTGGTCAGCATCTCCCTGGAGATAATGGACTGGATCATCACCTGGATGCAATTCTTCCCTTTGGTCATAAATCATGATGGGAATACAGTAACCAAAAGCCATGAAATATGAAACCACATAAATAAAGGAAGGAAAGGACTGTGAATTGTCTGGGGAAATCTGTGCAAAGAAAGGGAGGAGGAGAGACTTGCACTGTTGGAGGAGCCACGACAAATATACATCCCGATTTTAAAGTCAAACTGCTGCTGTAATTATTTAAGATTGGCCTTCTCCTGTGTCTCACAAGATGAGGCTTTGTTCTCCTTTCCACTAATTTCATGTGCTTTCTCTTCCTCTTGGGCTTTGCTTTTATTTCTGTGCTTTTCCCACTTCTAGTAGTTCTGTCTACAAATATCCCTGTTATTTCATCATCCCGCCCAGCACACAGAGTCCCCAGCTTCTGGACTGTTTCTTCTTCCTTTGCCTCTGTTCTGTTAAATTCACAGGATTTTTGTTACTAACTGGAGAACTCCAAACAGCTCCTACAGGGAAAACACTGCTCGGCCAAGTCAAGGACTTTATCCACATCCAAAAGGTGGGGTCCAAGAACATCTACATGTTTAAAATTAAACCAGAAATGTTAAATCCTCCTTCGCAACTGCCCAGCCCAAATATGATCAACTCTACAGTTTTGGAAACACAATGAACAAAATTTAGCATATTGTCCCACTAGGAGGAAAAGTGAAAAAAAAACGGAAAACAAAATATTGAAAAGCTTTAAAAAACAAGGAGTCCTGAAATCTTATATGGGAATCCTTAATGCTAAAACTTTGCTTAATCTTGTAGACAGCATTTCACCCTTTAGATTTATTGAAATCAGGGAAAGGAATGTGTCACTGCTTTGTTCTGCACCAATAGCTGGACTAAACCTGCATGTCCATTCCACTGTGGAAAGAGCTGTTTTCCTCAGAATCACTGCAGACATACCAAGTAGTCTAAAATACCCTTGGATTTATAATGTGAGCACAGTTATTTTATATATGTCAAAAGCAGTGGCTGATCCTGCTGTCCTGAGGCTACTTCCATGTACTACAGCACTAAACACTTTCTCACCAAACTGCTGGCTGCCACCACAGGTTCCCTTTTCCCTGGGAAACTGAGTGTTTCCCAGAGCTGGACCTCTATTTAAAAAACAATAGTCCTACTGAAACATGCATGATACAATTTTTTTACACGTATTTCATTTTCACTGACCCCTATTGGATTGTAGCTTCTCCTCATGGACATAGTTACATATTCACATAGATACTAATATTTAAGCCTTGACAACACCCACTTTTAGTGGTTTGTTGTGATGTTCAGTTCAGGTTCCTCCTAAGGAACTAATGCATCTATGAAGATTTTTACAAAAAAATCTTCACTACTAAAATTTGGTGTGATTTTATTTTCTATAAAAACACACAGCCGTCTGTTTGGTGATGGGTGCATACTAGAAGACAGGATAAAACATAGTGAATGTGGAGCTTTGATGCAGGGGTACAGGTAGAATTGTGTTTCTTTTGGATCAGCTGCTTTTCTTCAGCTCTGCAGTGCAGTTAATAAACACTGCAGACTGCTCTTTCAGAGCTTATAAACTTAGCAGAAATAAAAGGAACTAAGGGGTCTGACAACTGAGTGAAGCTTATAAATGCCACTGAAAGCCCTTGGGGCCCCAGCTCCTGGGGAATATATCAGAGCCCCTGCAGGGTTTATAAATTCTGCTTATTTACTGGCAGGTTTCTCTCCTGACCATAAAAACCACAGGTCAAAAAGCATTGCTAGATGGGGAACATGAAGCCTAGCTTTCATTTAACTCCAGCGTCTTCTTTCACAAGCCTGTGCAGCTCATCAGCAAAGCTGTGGTGTCTGGTGCTGGATGTCACACCGAGCCTGTCACGGGGAAAGCATCTGCAGCTCCTGACTTGATGGAGGACTGATCCCCTGCAGATGTGAGCTCCTGGCTCCTGCTCAGGCTCTGTTTGCGTAGCTCTTCACATTTTACAACCTGGAGAACCTTGCCAGGTAGCTCAGATGGGATTGCTTTGGGGCCAATGTTTTAGAGGCACACAAGTTGGCTGAGCTGCTTCTCAGCAGAGGACAAGCAGGGCCAGCCCTTGGGGCTGTGTCACTGCTCACCTTGTGTCCCCCACTGTCTGAGCAGGCTCCCAGGCCCCCAGGGCGTGAATCAAAACTGCTCTTTGCACCCCCTCTGTGAACCCACCTTCATCTCAGCTTCAAGGAGGCTCATGAATAGACACAATTTTTGTAGGAACGCAAAAAGCTTTTCACCAATTCCACGCTCCTGAGTGTTGCAGGCAGGCATCCACCTGGCAGCAGGAGGAGGAAGCACCATGAGCACGTCAGGTTTCCTCTCAGCATCCTGACCCCAACTCCATTCCACCACACCCACTGTCTGACAAGCTGCTTTAATGGATGGGCCCTGGCCTTCCGTGGAGGGGCTAAATGTAAAACTTCCCTATGCTTCTCTTGTCAAAGTTAAAAGCTTTTCATGCCTCTGTTAATGTTTCTTTTTTTTTTCCCTCCTGTCTGCTGGCACCAATGACAAATACTACATCTTGCATTGAGTAACAGTATATTGAATGGCTGGCAGAGGCAGAATACGGCACCTGTAATTTATCTCCGGGAGTTTGGGTTGGATGACACTGCTGGGAACAGACGGGGGCTCTGAGCTGTCACCTGATTACTAATTCTAGGATTTCTCCTCTGAGAGTGAGAAGGAGTGAGCTAGAATGAAGGGTACAAAAAGCAAATCAATAAACAGGTTAGTGTTTGCATCATTATTAACACTCGGGCTGTCAACACACCCATTGAAACTATCGCTCAGGGCAGCTCCAGATTTAATGGTCAGTGTAACAGATTTACTGTAAATGTTAGCTGAGGCAGAGCGGGAGGGGGATCTCATTGACAAATAACAGAGATTTCAGTGGGATGCATGGAACCCTTTACGTGTGTGCATAAATAACGTCGCGATTGCCAGGCAGAGGCGGGTGGCTTTCCGCAGTATTTCTTCTGGCGGGGATGTGGTGTGTCCCCATGCTCCCCTTCCCTCCCCAGAGCCCCTGCCTCCCTCCACTCACAGGCAGCAGCTGCACATCAATTAAATCGCCAAGGGAGCTTTGATCTTGGGAACCCCTCACAAACCCCTTAATAGCCTGGAGAAGGGAGGGGAAGGGAAGGGTGATGCTGCCATCTTCACAATAAATTAGCCCGTGATGAGAAAAAGCTTTGAATGGAGTTGAGTTTTATTGGTTTTACCCAGCTGATGGGCTCCTGCCATTTTCCCCTCTCCCCGGACAGTCACCTGTGCACAGGTTTCTTAGGAACACTCGTGGCATTGCCCCTTCCCTGTTGGTCTGTCCTCACACATTCCACAAGTAACCCACAACCAAGCAGCTCTGAGTGGTATAAATGAATGCACAATCAAGTGTCTCTGCTTAAATTGCTGATGAAATGATAAATCTGCTGCACAGTAAATTGGCTGAAGATGAATCTTTCCAAGCCCTGTCGGTGCTGCCACTTTATCAAATGAAAGCCCTCATAAAGAAATTAAACTGGTTAAAATGGGAAGTATCTAAATGAAAAGTATCTAAATTCAAGTAGTTTTTGCAGGGGAGGGCTTCCCAGATTGCGCTGTCATCTCATGTAGATCCTTCTCCAGGAACACTCTGCCGCTTCCCTTGCTGTTTTAAATGGTTCCCACACGCACATTTATAATGCATCAATCTCCAGGTGACTGTTTCTGCTCCCTGCTGCCGCCAGGAGAAGGAGGGACCCAGAGGCTGAAGAATCAGAGTGTCAGATGTACCAGTCACATGTAGCTCTCCCTGCCTCAAGGGCTGTTCACTGTCCTGGAGGTTTGAGCCTAATGGCAAAATATCATAATCTGGAGCTGCAGTGCTTTGATATTCCCAAATGACATCTTCATCTCCTGCCCTCCAGACAGACACCTCAGGAGCTGAACCTCAGAAAGTGTGGGTTTGTACAACGAGATAAATCCCCCTGTGCTCCAGGCTTAAGGAATCCTTGCTGGGAATTCCCACCCCAGTGGAACTCTGCCTTCAGAGCATGGGCTCAGGACACAATCAAAGATGTTTGAAAGCTCCTAATCATGTCTCAGCTACTGCAAAAGCCTCTCATAGAAAACTTCCACTCAGAGCATCTATGGAGAGCCAGCAGAAACCCAGGGCAGAGTCTGAGACCTTCTGAGTCACATCTCTGCAGGGCACAACGTCAGTCACAGAGCAGGGAGGGTGGGAGATTGGTCACCCAGGAGGTATCTCAGGACCAAGAGCAGCACAACTCCCTCTCCCCCTTGCTCCAGACTGTCCCAGGCTTCACCTCCACTGTGCACAGTGTCTCAAGATGCTTCTTGTGCTTATCTGCCTCAGTGAGGGGCATAAACTCTAGTGCAGCCACTCTTTGAACACACAGTGTGGTGAGAACAGGCTTCTCTCAGCCCTTAATTTCATTAGAAACAAGCCCAAGGTGAAACCCATGGAGCTCATAGCAGATTCCTGAATGCCCTTTCTGCCAGGACAAGCCTACAACAGTGGCAGAGGATTTATTTACCTGTTAGTACTGGCCTCTCTGGGACAGCACCACCTGCAGTGTCTTCCACACTCTGTGACTTGCTTTACTTGCCAGGACCTCAAGCCCTTCTGAGACCCAGTAGGAATGTGCCGGAATCACAGGTCTGGGGGAACAGGAGGGCATGCAGGCAAGGTTGTCTGGGGTTACAGTTTGTAACTGCAAGTACTGAAACTCTCCAATATCTGACTCAGGCCCAGCAAGGTGGATCTCTGCTCACATCACTTGATTTTTGATTCTATGTTGTGGTTCAACCCCGGACCCCCAAAGCAGATCTGGTAACTCTGCCCAGTGCATGGGGGCACCTCAGATGGACATCCCCAAAGTGCCTGTGGGATAACTTGGGACTGTGTCAGCCACCTGCACTCCACTGTCAGTGCTGAGCTCCTCTCCAGAGGGCACATCTACTTTATGCCACAGCAGTGTCAGCTCAGACTTCCAGGCTTCATGGGACTTGCAACATTAGAAACTCAAAAAAACCCAAATGCAGCAGCTGCAAAATCAGCATTAATGCGTTTCGGTTTGATTTTGATTTCTAAAGGGCTGGTGGCAAAGGAAAGCTCTGGAGCCCTCTGTGGAGCTGAGCTCTAATTCCTGCAGAAGAGAGCAGCCCCGTGAGTTCAGAGCGCCGCTTGCTCCCTTTAATCCGCACACTATTGACTGGAGCAAGAACAAACCCCCTTGGAAGCCTTAATTGGAGCAAGTGGCGTCTGACGATTTTTGTTTAAACTGTAAAAGAAGACTCCTCCCTGGTGCGAGATGTTCAGCGATCAGAATGAGGAACAAAAAAACAAACCCTTGCTGCACACAGCTTGGCTGTGCAGTGGATAACCCAGTGGAGAGCAGCCCTGGGAGCTGCTGGAATATTTGGACAAGGTGACCCCGCACCGAGCACATTAGCTGCATTATCGGCCTATAAACTGTCTCACTGCTTTACATATCTGTATGGCCCACATATTGAAGGGGAAGATTAGCTTGATTATCAATGGGGGAATGAGCCAAACAATTACTTTCATTATTGAATATCCAATTAATTATTCAGGAGGCAAATCAATTATTCATATCTCATTTAAACTGGGTCGGAGGAGAAGCGTTGCCACTTGACAGAGCTGTTCACAGCCTCTCTGGGTGCAGCAACAATTCTGCTGCAACAGGGAGGAATTGCACTGGAAGCAAAAGCCATCCCCAAAATTATATTCCCCAGACCATGTGGATATCCATCCATACACAGTCGGTGGCCAAGGCCAATTCCAGAGAACCATGAGAGTTTGGAATTCCCTGCAGGGTCTCCTCAGCCATGATTATTGCTCCTTCTTAATGTGATACAAAGCATCCTCCAGGCCAGCACCAACAGAAGTTCAGAAGCCCATGGGAGTTGAGCATGTGCTGTAGGAGGACTGAGACACTGAGGACCCAGATGTATTCGGTCTTATATGAAAGAAAGAAAAAAGCTCTCATGCAGATACAAGAGGGAATCTCTCAGAGAACAGCAGACTCTAAACCATTTTTCAAAAGCTGATACCATCACAGAAACATTTTACCAGCAAAATATCTGTATCTTTCTTCCCTCAGTCAAATAATGGAAATAATTTTTAAAAAATGGTTTGCCCACTCTCGTGTTGTTTTTGCTTTCTTTGGAGGCAGGAACAGGAGCATCACACACAGTCTGGTCTGCATCCAGACAGCAACATCCCAGTGTCCCAGTGCTGCAGTGCCCGGTACATCTTCGTCATGGCCACACATCGTCCTTCCATCCAAAGCATCAACAAACAACTTACTGCAAGTTCCGGAGCACCCATGGCACTGCAGAGCAGAGGGTAAGTCAAAGAGAAAGGGGACACTGAGACAAGGCAAGGAAAGAAATACAGCCTGGAGAGAGTGGATCCAGGAATATAACCAGGGTGAAAATTGTATGGAAAGGCCAAGGTCTGAAAACTCTTGTTTTTCCGTAAAACTACCCACACAGGCAGTGACAGCTGGCTGCAACTGTTTGAAAAGCAGGGAAACAGAAGGAATCGTAACTCTGTGTGTGTGTGTGTGTGTGTGTGTGTGTTTCCAAGACAAATGGGTCCCTGGGACATTCAGTGTCTGGGAACGCTCCTTTCCTCCATGCTCTCTCACACAGTCACTTGTCCTCACTGCGGCCAAGCCCCAGCCCTCCAGTAATCTCAGTTTTGTGTCTTTTTGCTTCTTTGCACAAGCAGAAGCGAGTGATACCATATTGGAAACAAATTGTCAATTACTGAACAATCAAGCCCTCCATTTGTTTGTTAGATTGACTCTCAAATAGCCCGATTAATTATAACAGCACTAATTATTAAGATACACTGGTAGTCATCTCCTATTTCAGAGGGAAGGAGAAAGTCTTTCCTCCTGCTTTTGCTGTCACAGTAGCAGCCTTACCCAATAGGGCGATTTATCTCTGTCAAGCCAGTAAAATGATAATGCCAATTAAATCACACAAGTAATTGCTGTTGGGGTCCCCATGGATTTCTCCCAGCAGAGTCAGGTGGAATGTGAATGCAGGCTGTCCAGGGAGGGCTGGATCCTGCTCAGGGAGAACTCCACCCACACTAGTCCCTGTTCTGCTCTGATCGCTGTCGTGACGACCACAGGCAAAGCCCCCCAGCTTGTGCCCTCAGGGTCCCCAACAGCCCCAACTGAGCATTTTTGCAGCCACGAGTGGGTGAAGTCGCTCAGTCTCACACAGAGATGCCACTGAGCACTCACGGCATGAAGAGGTACAGGGCTGTCCCTTTTTCTTCTCTGCAGATTCAGCTGGTTCGCAGCTTCTCATGGCTTTGGGAGCCTGCAGCATCTCCTGCTCCTGTCCCAGCTGGACCTGGGCTGTGTCCCCCATTCACTCAGACCAGAAATGCAGCTGGATCTCTGGGCAGAGCTGGTGTTACAGGCCTTCCTGGGCACTCACAATGTAAAAAATAAAGATATATATACAACACACACATGCAGTGTGGTCCAGAGAGGCTTGAAGGATCACATACACAGGTAACAGTGGTTGTGATTGATACAGCTGCTGCAAAAAGGGGAGTGTGTGCCCCCATCCCCTGTCCTGTGCTTTCTGCTTATTGTAATGAATCGATGGCTCTGCTGCTGGGCAGACCCCACCTAAAAAGAACAGTGTGATCTAACCCAATCTCGCTCCTCATTCGATTAAAGCCCGTGAAAGCAGGCACGTAACCTTGTTAATATCACGTTTATTAGAGGGAAGGGGGACAGAAAATTAAGATATACTTCATGTTGTTGCTAATTAGAAAAATTGAGACTTTGCATCTGTGCAAGGCAGAGCAACATGTGGCATTAACAGATGTGAACTCATTACACAGCTGCATCAGAGGAAATTGTGCCACCACAGCGACAAAAATCTCAAAATCAGATTTCCCCCGGTGCCTCAGCTTCCCATTGCCTTCTCCTTCCTTCCTCTAAAAAAAGTTTGCTCTGGGGTTATTGGGGTTTTTTAACGTTTTTCTCGGGGAGCAGAGAGGAAGGGAGGCTGTTCTTTTTGCAAATGTACACCGAACCCCTCAGAGAAGCTCAGAGCAGAAACAAGCCAGGCTGCAGCATGACAGCACGGCCTCTGGCTCTTGCTAAAACACAAGGTGCTCCACAGCTGGAATAAAATCTATCCTGCCTTTCCCTGGCTCTGGTGTTTACCACAAGGAGCCAAGCAGGGAGGGTTGCAGGCAGCCTCTTCCCGAGGGCTTTCCAGACATGACTTCTCTACAAAGTGGAGGGGAGTAATACCTTAAATGAAGTGTCATCGATGAAGTGCTTCAAATCCTGCCCTTCATCCCCCTGGGAGCCATCTAAGATCACCAGACCACTTGTCATCTACAGTAAAGAGCAGCCAAATAGCATGAAAATAGGTCACTTTTTTATCATTTCCTCTGTGTGTTCTGCTTAACTTTTTGTCCCAGAAAGTGGAAACCAATCCCAGAAAAAAAGCAGAGGTCAGATTTGGGATTCCTCCCTTGCAGTGCTACCAAGAGCTGATTTGCTCCCTGGCATAGCTGAGAGCAGCCCAGCAAAGCAGCTGTGTAAAAATGCACCAACTTTGCTGATGCTTGTTTCATTTGTGCCTTATTCAGCTGTGGAGAGGCTCAGCTGTATTTCTGGGCAGTCAAAAACATCACAGTGTTATCAAGAGACATCACTGTGGCAGGCTGACGGGTTTGGGGAGGCACAGGCAGGGTGTTGGGGTAAGGGGGCTGGAACCCACTTCCCAAATAGCTGGGCACTGGATACAACAAAAAATAGAGACTGGGAAGTGAGTTCCAAAGACAGTTTTTGTCTTTCTCTGAGAAGATTTTGCAGGGACAAAGGAAAATTATTTCCTCTTTCCACCTCCCTTCTCATTCCCAAGGATTTCTACTGACTTGCAGTGTTCACCTGATCAACACCTGATCCCAGCACTGCTCCAAACCACCTCGGGGCAGGGTGAGGTACAAGAGATACACCCTGGACAGCATCTGGAAAGTGAGATCCAGCTTTCCTCCTGGCCATAAGCTCAGAGCCCTGGACATTTTGCTAAATGAACTCCCCTGTTGAAGAGGTCTGCTGGAAAAACTCTCAGTAAATGCAGTTGGCGCTCCAGTGTGATTTGCCTGCTCCCTCCCTCATCAAGGAAAACATTGAGGGGGGAACAAAAAAAACCCCAAAACCTTATTTCTAACAAAAAAATCTGGGTGGTGAGCATGCTCTGGACTGTCTGGCAAAGTTCTTCCCTTCATTTGCACAGGCAAAGGGCTGGTCAGCACTGGTTTCACACCAGCTGCTTTGGGCAGCCACCAGTAGAAATGTTCCTCACTTGCACGATTTCATTGCAAGCCCTTTACCATCCCTTTGTCCCAGGCAAGCACACCCCATGCAGCACAGAAACCCGTCACCCCACACGCTGCTGAGGCCCTCGGTCCCTTTGTGCAGGCTGTTTCATTTCATAAACTCAAGGGTCACTTTTATTGTGGTCTCTGCTAAATGAAATCACAAAAGCAATTTAAAATCGCTTAAGCAAATCATGAAAGATGCAATATGAGGAAAGGGCTGTGAATAATGGTTAGCCTAAAGCATTGCAACAAAGGGAGTGACTGTGCTTCTGTCAGGTCCTTTCTCTTGGTCTGTATCCCTCGCGCTGAATTCCTCATCTTCTGCCTAAGATTTTGGGCAGGAACTCATCAAAGGAGAAAGCCACTCTTATCAAATTTCTAACATTGCCTGCTATTCTTCATGGAAAAATGATCTGCAGGACGTAGAGAGAGCTGCAACCGAGTCTGGCATTTCAGATATGCAGTAGCCAGAAAATAATAACAAAAACACAGGATACCATTTTTATCCTGGAAATTATTTTCTGGGAGTAAAAAAAATGTCAGTGTAGCCTGTGAACTTCATCCTTATCTGACCGGCATTCAGTAGAAACTTCTGGCTGCCTCCAAGCTTTGTCCCAGTAGGCAGTAGTCCAATACAGAACAAAGTTGGAGGTGACTAAAACGGCTGTGAGATAAATTTTCAAGCAACTTTTCTTTCCATCCTATCCCATCAGCAGCAATATGCTTCACAGAATATTTTTGTTGCCCAAGGATGACTTTCTTACAGCTCTGAAAAGCTCTGTCCACCTTTCATCAGCCCCTGTACTTGTATGGCACTGGCTCCCATGCTGCCTTATCCTACAAGCAGAGCAAGTGTGTTTTCTCAGATATTCCTTGGTGTCCTGGATCCTGTGAGATCAGATTTCCCAGCTCAGTGCCCAGGTAGGGGTGAGAATTCTCCTTAATGCAGCACAGGCACCCAACAAGGTGCAGCCCCTCTCTGTGACAGATTCATTGTCACCCAAGCTAAAAGGTGCCTGGGCTCACTCACAAGCCAAAGTGATGCCTGAGAGCTCCACTGGACCAGGTACCTCTGTGTCAAAACTCATTTCTATCCATGTTTTCTTGATCTAGGTTTTCTCAGGCAGCAACAAGTCAGCAGCGTTCAAAGAGTTCACAAACACAGCAGTCAGGTTTGGTGCTTCAATTTCTGGCTGGGGTGGGAGGGAGAAGAAAAGGAGAGGGGCTGATCCAGGAGTCTCAAAGTGAAGGTCAGAAACTGCACTCAGCATCACAAGAGGCTTTTGAAAAGCCTGTATTTTGCTGTGGTGATGCTCAGCTCTGTTGAGGAGGAAGGTAAACACAAATTTCCCTCTCATGGCCAGCATCTCACAGCTCCCAAACTTGATACTTCCAGCTGGATCTATTGGACAACATTCTAAACTGGGTTAAGGTGCTGCAGCAGACCCTCATCTATAAAATGTGATCCAAGCAAAATCTGCACATCTGAAACAGCAGAAATTCTGCAGATGGTGGGCCAGATGTGCCCTTATTTTAAGCCAAGGATCACACTGGATCTGAACAACACCTTCTCAAGTGGCCACGCTCTGCCAGCCACAAAAACAAACCTGCAGAGACAGCCCATGAACCTGAAGATCCCCAAAGGCTGGAGAGGATTGGGTGCTATGGAAAGGACAGGTGAATTCCACTCCAGCTGTTCATGAGGTTCCAATCCTGCTGCACCACCTGATCGCTAACCCAGGAATCCCCAGTGTCTGGACAGGTCAGCATGAAAGTAGTAGAGGAGATGGCCCAGAAAAGAAAAGCTTTTTATTTCTTCCCTCAAGAAGTGTCTCAATAAATGCTTTCAGCACACCCCACTTCAAAAAGAAAAGCCCTTCTAAGCTTATGCATGATAATAACATTTCCCACATTCTCAATTAGCTCAAATAATCTTGCTAAAAGCTATTAATAACCCACCTTTAGCTGCGAGCACGCGTGCACCTGTGTGTGCAAGGAGACAAGCCATGCCTGACAGAGTGAGAGGCAATGAGAAATGAGCTGCCTGAAATTAACTTTAAGCGTCCAAGTGATTAAACCATTGTGCTGTGATTGTGTACGATCCTGCCTTTCTTCGGCAATTAAGGCTGTATTGATCAGATAGCACGAGGAAAGGGGCCGGCAGAGCGATGCTCATTCAGGCTGCCATAATTAAGAGTGATCATCTATTGTTCTGGAGCACACGGCACAGCCCGGCCCCATCAGGCTCTTCCCTCTTGCCTCCCTCTCCCTTCCCTGGCCCTCACTCCCACGAACACGCATCTGCTTGGAGGTGAACACTGGAGCAGGAGCTGGCTGAAGTTGTTCTGTAGCAGAAAGATACTCAATTCGTATCTTTCCCCATCCATTCAGCCCCAAGAAAGCAGCTTCTGCTGTTTACTAGCAAGAAGGGGAAAAAATGGGGGGGGCGGGGGGGGAGGGAAATGGAGCATGAGAGAATACAGACCACCACACCTGCAAGCAAGTCTTGGGCTGACCGTGGGGCAACCAGAGCTCACCAAGACTTTGGGGAAATGGCACCTCTGCTTTTGTGTGGGCCGCTCCATCAAGAACACCTTCCAGAATAGATCCTCCTGCTCCCAAAATTCATCTCTTTTTTATTATTATTTCTTTATTTTTTCCTTCCCAAATGCACTCAAAGCAATCTTCTACCCTTACACACAGCTTGAAATTGGCTTCTTATTTATATCTTAACTAGCAAATTTCTTTCTTACCACTCCTGCTGAACCCTTGCTGACATGCAGTGTTGCTTTGCCTTTCTTCACTTTCATGGCTCCAGCCTGGGAAAATCGGCATGGAATAACAGCATTTAAAATATCAGCTGACAGACTGTAAGTTCATGATTTCTATGACAGCAGTCCTTGGGCATTTAAACTCTTGTGGTAAAGGGTATTTCCTTACTTAATTATTCTAGTTCCCAGTGTATCATTTCTCAGGGTATGGATGGTACTTGCTGGGAGCCTCAGAAAAAAGATCCATGTCAGTCAAAGTGTGTTATTGTGGGCTTGGGGGAGGATTTGGATCATTTCCTCATGAAGACTACAGAATGCAGCACCTGAAAACACACTTCCCCAGAAAGCAAGGGAACGTGTCACCGAGCCACATCACTCCAGAAGTGATGCAGTGATTTATTATTCATCAACAAGACCTTGCAAAAACCTGATGCTGGCATCTAAAACATGGTGATAATCACTGAGATTTTCCTTCACCTCTGTGGATTGCTATCAAACTTGAAACAAAGAGAAAAGATTTGCGTACCTGGGTGGCATTACTTGCCACAGCTGCAAAGCAGACAGCCTAATTTTTAGCTTGGTGCTTTAAACTGAAGTGTGTCTTCCCAGTTGTTTATTGGAACCCACAAGTGTGACTGAAGCTTTCTCACTGTCCATGTCTGTCCCAATCACTGAGCTAAAAGTACAGACTGACAAGCAGGGCTGGCACAGAGTGTCTGTGTGCAGTCCACTTTCATGTAGTACCTTCCTTTCATAATAATAAGTCAAGGGGGATCTGTCCTATCCCCTCAACCTTGTCAGCCTCGCTTCGCTTTAAATACATCTCCCTACTTCAGTCACAGTTCTTGTTTTAGCAGATGAGTTGTGGCCTTGCCATTGTTTTTCCAGTTCTCTCAGCCCTGGCCCTCATGAAGATCATTGCTCATCTCTGTTAGCCCATGTTCCCTGCCGAACGCAGGTCTCCTTTCTGCCTTTCAATGAGGAGCGTTCGCATTTCCTGCTGCTTGACAAAACCCTGCCCATGATAACAGTATACCCAGGTCCTGCCAATCTGCACCGTGGCACTGTGCAATTTCATTTTCACTGCCCCACACCAATCCTGCCTCCTTGCTGACTTTGAATGGTACAAGCTGCTGCAAGACAAGAGATGGTGATCTCTGCTTTGCTCCTTTCCTTCCTCTCTGACGAGCTCAGCGTTACCCAACAGCTCTTGCCCAGGCAGAGTAAAGGGTTAAGCATGAAGATCTGGAAGAGACAGTGCTGTCCTGTCACAGAGCTGCCCTTTTGCCTCTTCCTCACACATCCACACTGCTCACATAGCCTGCATTCCTCCCCGTTAACACCATTAAGCTTTGACCTGAACTAGAGATAGAGCTAAATATGTGTGCACCTGTCCCCTTATAATGACCTGCTATTATCATTTTCCACCCCTCTTTTTTGATTGATGGATATTATATGCAGAGTGACCCTCAGGATTTTTTTCCCCCCTCTTTTTGTTAGGCCTTGCTAAAGCAACCTGCAAATTAATTTAATATCCTCTTTTGGTTGGGAGCTATGAAACGAGGGCTCGAGGCTGATGATGCGTAAACCATTTGTGGCATGTATTTAATCTCTGGACAATGGATAGAGATGTTAGTGCATGCTACACTAAGTTCTATTTACGCTGGCTATTAAGTGCAGTCAAGCTGAAGGCAATCGGAGCACATTACAGGGCCTAATGGGAGAGGATGCTACACAACAGTACATTAAAGACTGAAAATGAATTAAGAAGGAAGCATGGTAGAGAAAGCAGACAAGGAAAGGGTTCTGTATACAGATAACTCTTATTGACAGCACAAATATTCATGTACTCTGAGTTCCCAAATCCAATTTTGGTATTGGATACCACTCTAGAGGGAATGTTTTGAACTCCATTTTCATGCAGATACAAAACAACTCGCAGCCAGCCTGCCCCCTCCCACCTCCACCTCAGTGGTTTGCACAACCTGATGCTGGGAAATGCATCCACTTTTTCTGCCTTGCAAAGATAAGCCAGGTCCCACTTGACCACCTAAATCAGGATAACTTTCTCAGCCTGCTCCCTGAAATGCGTCTACCCCGGGAATGACAAGTAGACCTTGCTGCACTCCCAGTCCTGCTCACTCTCCTTGGCATTTCTTGCCCTGGCTGTCACTGAGAAAATTCAAGCCCTCTGGGAAAGACAGCAGAAAAATGCACAATGTGAGAAGCCTATGAGTCGTGAACACTGTATCTTTGCTTTTGCCTTTTTGGTCCCTGTTAATCTGGATGGGAACAATTTAGAGATGAGAAAATACTGGCTTGTTGTCTTTTCAAAACCAAGCTCCAGAACCCGAGTGGCATTGCTTTACTCCGTCTCACACACTCAATTTTATGAGTTTGCTTCCATGCATAAAAATCTCCATCTGTGAAGAGACAGACTTGCTATGACTTTCTGAGTACAGGGGCTTCACTTAGATTGGTGAAAGAAAAGCTCAGCTTATAATTAAAAGCTTGCACCTAAGGAAAAGAGAAGCAGCAACCAACCTACAGAAGCCACATGCTCACACTGATCAGCTCTGCTCATTATTCCACCAAGGCTTTCCCAAGATCCAGCTCTGACTGTCACTGTTTGTGCCCAGGCTGCAGACACTCGCCTGATCCCCTCCCTGCTTCCACAGGGAGGGAAATAAACTGTGCCCTGAAAGCATCTGCCCATGGTACTTCTGGCATTTTTTGTAGGACAATGTTCCATTGACTCAAGGCTTCTCTACCTGTATTGCCAAGAGCTTCACTGACTGTCAAAGGCTGGCCACCAATCCCGGTCAGAAGAACCCCACCCCTGGGTCCCAAGGACAGTTCCAAGGAGTGTGTCCTCCCTTCCCTTGACCTAAAGGTCAGGCTTCCCTCTGACAAGAAGCTCCTTGCTACTTTTGGCAGGGGCTTCTCCACCAACTTGATGGCAACAGAAAATACCTGTTAAGAATCAGAAAAACAAACCTTATTTATACCCAGTAAGTGCACTAAGAATGGATGGGGAGCCTGCAAGGAACCAGGTGCTCTCTGACATCCCAAAAGCCTGAGACTACACTTGGATAAGACAAGAGAGTTTTCCATCAGAATAGAATTGTGCTAGAGAACACTTTTTCTTTCTTTTGGGTGTCCAAGGCCTTATCATCTCCTGTTCCTTTGACTTCCTGAAGTGTAGAGTAAGGACATAAAGAAATTACCTTTTACATAGTCAGTTTATTCTAAAAGCAGTTCTGGCAATAAAATGAAAGAATATTAGAATCCTTTAATAACCACCCTGGTTTGGCAGCAAGGGAGAGGTCTGGGTCTTTTAAAATACTAGCAGAGTAAAGAAATCGATTCATTGCTAGCACGAACAGAAATATAGTGAAACCAATACCTGAGCTTAAAATGCTATGTACATAGGAATTCAAACTAATCTGTTCAAGCCAGGCATTGACTAACCAGTGACTTTGTCTGGTTTCAAGGAGCAAACTTGTAGTTAAACTCTGCAGAAAAAGAAGTGCATTTGTTTGCAAGCAAACCTCCCAAGTCCAAGACTAGTGACTTTCACACGGTATTTGGATAGGGCTGGAGGGAAGAGAAAGGAAAAAATTGTTGTTTCATGGAGGTCTTTTTTTCCTTGGCTGGTGAAACACTTCCTCCTCTCAAGGATGTTCTTGTAACAAGTGTCCTTTCTGTTTTCCAGAGCAAAACATATTCTGGAATAAATATATAATTTATTTTTTCTATTAAATATACCTTTATTATTTATTTAATAATTATTTCCCTAGGAAATATAGCCTTGTTTATGTTTATAGAAATTTGAGACCTTCTCATATTTCTGCAGTAAGTTCCTTTGGTCACTGTCATTAGAGTTTAGAGCCTATTGTGACACCAAGGCAGTCTGAATTAACTCTGTAGGGTGTTTGTGTTTGCAGATGCTACGCAGCTACGATGGGCTCCACTGCCTCTGATAATTTTAGCACAACCTCCTGCCCCGTTCCTGTAACCATGGCCCAGCACACTCAGTACATGTCTCACAGCCACAGTCTTTCAACAATGCCCCAAGAGTGATGAGACACAAATCACAAACCCAAAAAGTGTTCACGGGCTTCTTGTCCCTTTCTGGGTGTGGAATGTGATGCTCAGCTGCTGTGATCTGCAGAGCAGTTCAAGAACGAGGTGTTCTGACATCAATTTGAGATCCTTCCTATTTTTAAAAGCATCTTGGGAGGAGGAAGAGTAAGGGAGAGAAGTGAGCAAGTGTTCCCTTCTTGCTAGCACTAAAAATCCAATCACAGCTTTCTTTTTCACCTACTTCTTGAGAGGTTCCCTGTACTTCTAACCTCACCTAAAGACTGGGTAAGCAGAACAGACAGGGGAGGAAATAGTCTCAAAACTCTTATAGATCTCAAAACCTCTGATCAGAAGAGCAAAGGCTGAATGAAATCAACTTCCAGCCTTAGAGGGAAGGAGAAGTGAGTCAAGAAGAGAAGCAGTATCACACACAAACGGCAAGAAACATTTGCCAAAGACCCAAAGATCCTCTTTTCCTGGGGTTGACAGGAACAAATTCCCACTGTGACCAAAGAAGAAGGTGCCCCTACCTTCAGGGCACCCCTCACTGGTCGCTGGTGAACCAGGAACATTGCTCAGAGGCCACTTGCATGGACCTGTGAGTAATGCAAGGCTGGCAGCACTTTGCACTTTGCTTCCTCCCTGAGTGTTATCCAGCTTAACAAGTTCTCCACAGTTCAGGGAGTGTTTAAAAGGTTCAAAGTTTCTTGTTGTTTGTAAGAAGAATGTCTGTGTTTATCATCAATGCAATAAAGCTGCTGAAAATAATCAACGTAATCAGTGGATGCAGCCCAACAGGAACGTCACAGTCCAAGGCAGCACCTTCCCAGCCCAGATACGACCATCATCTGCTGATCATTAAACTCTCTGTGAAAGCCAGGACACAAATGAGAACCCACTGGGCAGTGCCATGACCCTTCGTCAGGGGTTAAAGCAAGCAACGAGGCAGGGTGAAGGACTTTGAAAATAGCCCTGTGCACACTTGCCTGCTGGGATCCAGCCTCATCTGGAAGGCCTCACCACCATCATCTTGGCTAACACACCTCTGTGGGCACTCTGCACATCCTCAGATGGTCAAACCACTCCTTGGTGCTGTCTCACATGGGCTGACATGAGGTAAGGGAGCAGAGTCTTCCAGACTCACTATTGCCATTGCAACACCAGCAATTTGAATACACTGCTCTAGAAGAAAAACCTTGCTTTCATTATTAAAAAGAATCTACATTTCTAAGACTGTCACTGTCTCTGACCCACCGGCATGTCCAGGGAATATGCCATTGCTCACACAAACATGGGAACATTCCCTCTCCATGCATGTAATCAGAGAAATCTGTGGGCTGTGTGGAAGGAGGGCACAGGACAAGCAAACTCTCAAGGACAGTAAAACCTTCTATTGAAGGCAGAGATTAAAGAGAGGAGAGTGGGAAGGCAATACATTAAACAAAGCAGAGGAATGCACTGCTTTGTCCAGCTGCTGCTGATGATGAGCAGAACAGGCCCATGTGATGTGAAGTGGAAGAACCACAAAAATTACCACATAGGATTCATTTAAGATAGCGAACAAATGACGGTCTGCAATCCCTGATTTTGTTTTCCACATCACAGGCTCACATGCCTATTGCCCAGGATTTATGCATTGGGGTAGATGACAAAGAGTGGGAAACCCACAATTCCCATACAAGTTACAAAATACTTCTCCTTTCCATCATTTCAGTTTGTCCTGATGACTTTGTGACGTTTGTATAGATGATAGATACTGAGTATCCCCCCGATAACCTTGGGTAAATAGAGGTGCTGAGGGTAGGAAAAGCACATTGTCCTGATCCAGGAGGTTGATAGGAGAGCACAGGTAAGCACAAGGGTCAGCAAGGGAGGTTTTGTAGAGGAAAACATTGGTTCAACAAGACTGCTGGAGAAATACAGCATGATTCTGCATGAGCTGCCTTATCAGGAGTTACGCATTTATTTAACTGACTTAAAATCACTTTAAAAATCCATGCAAGGTTTTTGGATTCTGAGACATCATTGGCAGCACAACAAAAGAATGGAGGCTTTAAAATACTGTATTAAACAGGAAATTGTGCAGCCCTCCACTGAAAATCTCTTCTCCACCTCATTTTCTGCATTCTTTTGCACTCTTCATTATTCTGGAAACTGGATTTTTAGGTGCTCTCAAAATGGCCACAGCAGATAGTCTTGGCAAATCCAGCTCTCAAGCAGAAAGGCAGATGAAGGAGTCTGCAGTCCCATACTATCCCTTCCTGCCATATCTGACACCTTGTAGATTGTGATGAGTCTGCTGTGGAAAAGTGAGTATTTTTACTTTTCTAGTTCCCCTAAGGAGTTTCTCAGTAACAACCTTTGCCTTGTAGCCTGTAGGTCAAGCAATTACCTCAGTTATATCCATTTACCAAACTGTAGCTTTGTCTTTTTATGTTTTTAATATATTCTTCAGTCAGAGGGGATTGAAATAATTATACCTCAATATTTTGATTTCCTGAAAGTTTTTGGGAAAGCACATTAAAATAATCCTTTATATACCTAAAATGTCTTGCCCTCCTCAGTATTGTTTCCTCAGTTTCATTTTTCTTGTTCTCTTTTCCATATAGAAAACTTTATTCTGTAATTTTTATTTCAAAAGGTATAAAATCTCTGGCTATCCATCTCAATTCTCCAATGGTTCTTAGCAGCCTATAAGAATGCCAGCTTCTCCAAGGATCAGTTTTACATGGTTTTTCCTAGCTTTGTCATGAAACTTGTAAAATGAGGAGCTGGCTCATTGTTAACACACTTTCCACAATTTCCCTTTATATTTTATAGCAACTTTGATATTACAAAAACCAGCCCTCTGCCTCTCTCCTTTCCTTACCACTGTATTTCATTAACCAGCAATGCACAATCTGAGCTGCAGCATTCAGAGAATCAATAACCAAAAACTTTCCCTCACCTCTCCGTGCCTCACTGAACATCAGACCATAACACCCCCTGGAAAATAAACATTAGGGATGTTACAAGGTCTGTTGTTACCAAACTCGATTCATTTCAGTCCCTTCCATGCAGGACCAATAAACACATGCTCTTTGCACCTACAAATCCCCAACAGCCTCTGCAATTAATACCTAATTAACAAACAAAAGCAGAGATGCCAGGTGGAACAGCACAAACCCATTTGCAGCTCACGAAGAGAACAATTAACTCGTGCCAGCTAAGGACAGTAAGAAAAATATTTTGTTATTGAATAAAGCCCTCCTGCGAGGACTGGATGTGTTTATAAAAATAAAACAAACCAGCTCCAAGTGCAAGATGTGGGCTTTGAGTCAGGAACTGCTTATGGTAGGCCAGGGGCGGGACCAGAGGGTCATTATAATTCCCTTCTGACAATAAGATCTATAAATCCACTGTTCCTCCAACAACTTTTAAAACAGATTATTTATGCCTTTTGTAAGCCATGAAGTTGCTCCCACAAGAGACAAAGCAGACTTCACCACTGAATGAGCTAAAAACTGCACAAATTGGCTTCCCCCAGAAAGCCTCACACTTGTACATGACTAACAAATTAACAGCAGCATTTGTGGAGGGGAAAAAACATCTTCACTGTTCCCAACTTGAGTGAAGACGTGCTTGAGCTCCAGCTGAGGTTCAGCTCATGGGGTTTGGCTGCCAGAGATGTGAGCTTGGTGCACGTGAGTGTCCTTGCAGGGTAAACCAGTGCCAGTGCCCAGAGGGAACAGCAGCAGCAGGCTGCAATAGGACAGCGTGTCCTCCTACTCCCCCTGCATCCTCCTCTGGGGTGGGCAGTGGGGAAGTGTCCACATCCATTCCCCTGCCTCTCCTTGTCCCATTTTCTGTGAATCCGAAGCACTTTGTCTAGTGGATACCCCTGGCCTCAGAGCTTTCAGTCTGCGTCTTCTCTCAGCCCACCCTCTCTGGGTTTGCACATGAGAATGTAAAGAGCACCCACCAGCCCTGGTTCATACTCAGTAAGGCAGGGATGGATCCTCTCCAGGGAGAGTTCTGCAAGTAGGCAAAGAGCAGGGTCAACCTCTCCTGCTCTCTGGCCATAAATGACACGTTAATTATATTTAAGAACTTTTTCTGTTTCTAGAACTGTACAATTGTTACGCAAGGAACATCATTCTTATTAGTACAGTGATGTTCCTTGCCCCATCCCTGGAAGTGTTCAAGGCCAGGTTGGACAGGACATGGAGCAACCTGTTCTAGCAGAAGGTGCCCCTGCCATGGCAGGGGATTGGAACAAGATGATCTTTAAGGTTCCTTCCATCACAAATCATTCTGTGACTCTGTGCTTCTGGGATAATAAAAAAGATAACTCTGAAAAACCTACTTTGCTCTCAAGCCTGAGTTTTCTTTGCAAGTGTTGGGTTCTGTTGGTCCAGGTATCAAACCAGGACTTGGCAGTGCCCGTGGGCACAGGTTCCCCAGCCGTGCTGTCAGCTGCACATTGTGACAGGTTACAGTCTGTTATTACCATTCATGTGTTTCCCACCAGCTCCCTGGGGGTTCTAACTCCCAGGCACCAGGGCAGCACCTGAAGATGTGTTTGGAGGGGGACAGGCACCAGTGCAGCAGCAGCAGTTGTCCCATCCACCCACCCTACCAGGGCTCCTGTGGTGACACTCAGTGCCCACCTGCCTGGCCCTCAGGTTTATTTTCAGCCACCGTGATGTGACACTGCACTTTCCTAGGTCCTGCACTCCAAAGCCTGTCACATTCCCAGTGCAGCTGATGCACACACAGTTCCCGAGTCCTGCATGGAATAGCCAGTAAATCAGGGCTGTAAAAGTATTTTTGGCCCCCTGCCCAGTATGTGTACCTCTTAATCCCTAATTCCAATTGTGTAAACAAGGCATGACATAACGGGTGTGCCATGGAAATATGCTCTATAAAGTTGATTACCACGCTTCATCCCATTAGGACAGCAGTCACTGTAAAACTCTAGATAAGGCTAAAGCAATTTATTTGTGTTTCTAAAGGAGATGGGCACATTTTGGCTTTTCAGGGCACGATCAGATTTGACAGGCGGACTCCAGAGATACTTTGCAGCTCTTATACCAGCTCATTTCAACCTGTACTGGGCAGGAATTTTTAAACCAGATATCCTAAAAGGTCTGATCAACTGTGGCCATTTCTCAAGCATGCAAAGAGGGTGAGCATAAAAAGCCTTGGATTGCCTGGGTGACTTCTTCAGCCAGATGTCAATCCAGCTCCTGCTCTCTGCTGCGTGCAAAGGCAGCTCTGGGTGCTTTTGGAGGTCAGGAGCTCCAGGCATTAAGGAAGAGCTGTAGCCATGTCCCCATGCAGCCAAGCCGACTGTCACAGTAGGATTTTGTGCCGGGATGACAGGAGGCAGCTGTGTTCCCCTTGTCCGTCCAGCAACCTCCAACAGCCTCATCCAGCTCACAGCTCCCACCTGCAGCCTATGGGTCAGGCCTGAAACCCTGGCTCAGGAACACCCACAGCACCTGTGACAGAGCTGGGACTCAAGCCCAAGTCTCCTGAGACCCCTCCCAGAGCTGCCGGCTGCTGGAGGGTAAGGACTCAGGTCAAGACTTTCCTACAGCCCCCCACTTCCCATGGCATTGCAGCTCCAAAGGGAACCAAACACCCATCACAGACCTCAGTTCCGAGGGGAATTGTGGACAGGCAAAACCCAGAACTGCTGAGCCCAGGTCTTCCATCCCTGCTTCATGGGTCAAGGCCAGAATTCTCAAAAAACACAAGGAATCTTCCTTGAACCTGCCCCAGGTTTGCAGCAAGCAGGAAACCTTTGCAGCTTCAGATTTCACTTACAAATCAGCTCTGAGGAAAACAGCTACTGTGATAGAAGGCATTAAAAATTGATATAATTAACACAAATCAAGGGTATAATGTATATCAACTTGTGCATGAGTTCAAAAGCTCTTTTTAAAGCCATAGAAGCCAAGGAATTTTTCCATTATCTCAAAAAGAGCTTGATAAAGTCTTTTGCTTGTAGAATTAAGCCTGTAGCAGCTGGTAGGGTTACTGAACCAGCTACAGCAGCCTTGTGCTGTGTTATAAAGACATCTCTGTCGCTGGAGAAGAAACGATAACGTGCATTCATAGATGCATTTTTTAACCTGATTCCTTAGGCACCCCCCATCTCCCGCCCTCTCCCTCTGTCACCTCTTGAAAAGGTTTTTCAGACTGGAACTGTACTTGAATTTAGTCTAATTGGAAGGAAATGTGAGACCCAAATCTTGGTTTTCATTGGCATGGAGACACTCACATACAATCACGGTATGCAAAACAGCAGAAGTCTGAATTCATAATTGGACGTTCCAAAATGTAATTATGAAAGATGAAATGCTCCTTTCAATGAGAAGGCTGTAAATAGAATAATTAATTTTGTGTTTGCTTGAACAATTCTGTATTATGGACCTTACACTGGAACTGAAATTAATTAAGTGCACCAGGATTTATGGAGGAGGTGAAGAGAGAGGGAAAAAAAAGAATTAATCTGAAGTAAAAGATAGATGACTTTGTGAGTGTAATGATGCGTTAGTCTGGGGTATTCTTTAACAAATTTAGCAGGCATGTTCTGGGTACAAACAGCACTCACTGACAGAATTATCTCAACTAATGCAGCTGCTGGACTCTGAGCAAATTGAGATTGCAGATGAGTACTTTAGATTTAGAGCTATTAACCCTCTGTGTGCTGGAGATGCATTTCCATTCCCTGCGTGGGAAGATCGGCTGTGTGTCCCTTGCGCCAAGGTCTGCAGGACGTGGCCGTGCAGCAGCTCCCTGGGCTTGTGTGAGCACACACAACACACATGAATACACACAGGAACACACAGGAACACACACAAACACACAGGAACACATGCTGGCAGAGCTGGAGGGCAATTGCCAACGTCACATAATTCTGGGGGAACAGCAGAGGAGAGGCAGAGCACTCACAGGAAAGGGAAAGGAAATGAGGAGAGCAGAGTTCAGAGTTTCGTCTCTCAGTGGACTCGGGGAAAGAAGGGATGGTGGCTACCGCCAGTTGTGATTTTTAAAGCAAACAAAGACCAAGTGAGCAGCCAAAGGAATAACTGTAAACCAAATGGCTTAGCTGCATCAAGCTGTTCCTGAGGTCATTTCAAATGGAAACCCAGAGTTATTCTTTTTCTCTGCTAAGATCAGCCTATAAAAACCCGGGTGTAAAAATCTCTTCCGATGCTTCATTCAGGACTAAAGCACTTTCCAGCCCTGAATGAATGAGGGATTTCAGATTTACCAGCCTGGCAGAGACCCCTGAGACACCCGGGGCAGTAAGCACTTCCAACATCCGGAGCAGTCACTCAGAAGATATTTCCAGTCCCATAAATGTTATGCCTTACTGGTATAATTTTGAATAAAATAATGTAATTGGCCATAGATTCAAGAATAATCAATGTGATACTTCCCCTCCTCGGAGACACTCTGAGGCAGCACTTTGTGAAGAGTTGGCTCGGCTGTGCAGGATTCCTGCACCATGCAGGGACACTGGAGTTTAGCACGTTGTGTCTGTGGAGTGTCAGCTTTCCCTGCCCAAGAACCGGCCGCTGAGAGACACACAGCAGCTGGAACCAGCCCCCTGGGAATTTTTTGAGACTCTGGGAAGCAACCAATGAGGATGTGCTGCTGCAGCCCTGGAATGGAGGGAGAAGAACAAGTATTGAAGAGAGGATCCCTTATCTCTGCTTTATCATCTGCTCCTCCTCTGCTGGGATTTCTTTGCTAGGGAAGAACTTTCTCAAGGCTGATTTTATTCCTTAGTGTGATAGGATTCCTTAGTGTAGGATCTCCTTGTGTTTCATGGACATCTGCTCCCAGAGGCTGACAATCCAATTAGCACAAATTGTACCACAGTTTATCAAAGTTCAGCATGACAAACTTCTCCAAAGTCACCTCTCCTTGCAGAAAGTCACTTCTCCTTGGAAAGCTGTGCTTGGTGAAGTCACCGGGATGGGAAAGGTGTGAAATCCATAACCCTCAGACATGACCTGAGATGCTCACAGCCAGGGCAGGTGGTCAAGCTTGAGTCTGAAACTTATCCCTGCTCATATCAGATCAAGCTGTTCCCAAGCCTTAGTGTTACCTCCGGGCTGGAGGAGACTCCACGGAGATGTGACAGCTTTGTCCCAAAAACTGAAGCACCACAGTATGGGAATAAGGGCCTCCTTCCTCAGGGAAGAAAAAGCTGGGATTGCAACTTCTAAGAGTTAGAAGCTGCCTGGAGGATGGTTACCCAACATCCTACATTGATCTCTGGGTAGCAGAGTGCACTGGGGTACAATGCCTATTTGCTTACTAATACTTGTTTTCATTTTCCACAATAAAATGCTAAATATGAACTACAGTTACTCTGCCTTAAATTGCAACAAGAGCTGCATTTTCCACTTGCTTGGTTATAGCTCTTTAAGTGATACATTATATTGTTTGCCAGAATACTTCTACAAAGTCTTTGCTTCATTTAACTTGTAGAACAATTCAGCCAGATTGGTCTATAAAAGGTGTACTTAAAATCAGGATTACCCCAGGACTCAAAAGTGCTGCCTGCTAAAACGCAGCCTCTCATTTCCCATGGCCTTCTGAGCATCTGAACATATTTATACCTTCTTCATTGCAGCAAACTTAATCAGAAGGACAGGCTTGCTAACATCTGTGCATTCCATTCACTTCTGGAGTCGTCTCAATCTCTTCTGAAACCTGATTCTGGCTGTCAGAGCGCATAGCTCTCCATGCTGGTATTATTTGGACATGTAGACATCTGTCATCAGGAAGTGTGATAGATGGTTTTATTAACCCACACAGGCAAAGACTGTGACAGCGAAGGACTCTTATACAGGGAGAAAATTACCCTGAAAACCTTACAAGTCTGCTCCATACTTTTCCCAGACTGTGGTTGCTGCAGGGACTAAACACTTGGAAGAGGAAAATATGTTACACATCTCAAGATGGACATATTGCCCCTAGATAGCTCTGGCCAAAACAAGCAAAACAAGTACCACAGGTGATACAGCATCTCCAACAGCAGAAGGAGAAATGGAAAATGGGGAGGCTTAGACTGGATATGAGGAAGAAATTCTTCCCTGTGAGGGTGGTGAGGCCCTGGAACAGGCTTCCCAGAGAAGCTGTGGATACCCCAACCCTGGAAGTGTCCAAGGCCAGGTTGGACAAGGCTTGGAGCAACCTGGGATAGTGGAAGATGTTCCTGCCCATGGCAGGGGGTTGGAATGAGATGAGCTTTAAGGTCCCTTCCAACCCAAACCATTGTACTATTCTATGATGAACTGATCTCCAATAGCAGAAATTCCTGAGAGTTGAAGGGTTCATAGCAAATTGTAGCCAGACTGTGCTTTACAAATAAGTTTAAGGAAAATGGAAATCTGTTTTAATAGAAATCATCACAAAGATTTCATTTAAATCATTCATGAATTAAACACAAATTCACCAACTAGTCCCCACAGCTCTTTTCTCTTCTCAAATTCTTTCTCCTTCCAACCTCCCATCTAGCAGTCACCTGCAGGCAGGGCTTTGCACCAACAAATGCTAGGGCAAAGTCTAGAGCCAAACTGGAATTTTTGGATGCCTAGTTTCAGGGTTTGGTCTGTATCCACATGAAGTTCCAGCCAGAGTAGGGACAATCCTTTCTGTCTCCCTACCTTCCAAGAATAGTCAAATGCAATTAATCCTTGCTGGGTTTCCATTTCCCATGATTCTAGGATTCCTGTGCTGTGGATCCCAGAGAACTGAGACCAGATACAGACAGAGGAACATGTCTCTACTCCTTCTTTTCCAAAAAGCCTCTTACTACAGCAGCCAGTGACTCACGGCTGGGAAGTGACAGGGCTGGTTTTGGGTGTCCAGGGACCTTAATTTTTCCCTCTCCTTGCTGTCCATCTGCTTTAAGCTGAATTTCATTTTACTTTTTTTTAACTTTGTGAGCAACATGGTTCCCCCACACTCCCTCTGAGCCTGCATTTAAGCTGAAACCCCCCCCAAAAAATGCCAGTACATGTGGTTGTGTGTTGTATGACATATACCATAGTCATAGACATCTAAGGATGTAGAGCTACATATGGTGGTGCTGGTGAACTTTATCTTTCTAAGGGCACCAGAAAGATGAATAAGATAAAATCAGTTGTATCTCTTTATTTACAAGGGCAAGGGATTGCACTCTGTGTTTGTCTTTGCTGTTTGGGAAAAGCTGCATTTGAAACTTTAGATTTGTATGTTTTGGGTTGTTTTATACATATTGCAAACATTTCAGGGTAATCCATGTTGTTACGTCCCACGACGCTGCTGCAGACTGTGAGAGATGGACAGATAGTGATTTCCTATAAACCCTAATTTCTGGAAACAAATGACTGCCTAGAAACCTTACATTTAAAAACAAAAGGAAAGAGGTTGGTAAAATTTCTGTGTATGGGAAATCTGAAAATGGGATTTAAGTGGAAACAAGAACCTTGCAAACAAGACAGGATTTCAAAGTTTATATGGAGCAATGAACAAGCAAACTCATAACCTTGAGCTGATTTTTGTCCACTTGCTTTGACAACGATGCCAGGCACTACATGCAAAAAATAACATTTTATCTTATGCAGATATACAAAGGCTAATTTTCAGAAACATCCTGTCAATAAAAGCAGAAAAAAAGGCAAATCTCCCTAATCACTGTAGGAGGATAACTCAAACTAATAACTTAACCTGCAATTTTGCAGTTTTAAATTATTGGAAGGAATGAAAAAAAACCCTCACCAATCCCCCTGACACTGATTCATCAAATAAATTAACTGTGTTCATCAGTTAACTCTCACTGGTCAAATAGGGTTAAAATTCTTGGATCTAATTCACATTGCTAATTTTGCAAAGGGAGAAAAAGCACAGTGGGATAGCAGGAGCCAAATCTGCTATTTTGCCACAACTGACTGAACTTTGGGGGCTGGTGTTTTATTGTCACAGTATTTCTTTTAATAAAAAAGTGCCTGATTAAAACAGCCTTTTAGAAAACATTAATTCAGGAGCTAAAAAAAAAAAAAATTCAAATGAACTCAAATAGATTTTCTCTGGTACGTTAACGTTGCATTTAGGATAATGGATAAGGAGAAGGATGGATTCTGTAGGTATAAATCAATAGGCGAGGGGGGTTGATGAAACTGCAACCTGTGAGGGAGAAGCCCTGGTGGTTTGTGATATCATCAGGAGCCTGAGATTCATTTGTTCGACAGTCCAGGCTCCTGCATTCATTATTTTAGCAACAGGATCACGATGCACACGTCAACCAGGCAGCCAGCACACCCTGACTCAGATCCCCTGCAGCACCTGGGTTAAAGCAGAAATCCCAGCTGACTTGTCAGTAGAATACATGCACAGATTATCCCTTCTATTGCTGTAAGGAAACTGATACAGAACGGGGGGTTATGGAGAGATGGAGACAGAATTGGTAGTTTTGGATTAGCCCCACTGCTGGTCACGCTGGCCGGTCACACACCCGGCAAGGACCTGGCTCTGCCGCTCTTACAAGGCTCAGTGCTGCCTTGATGAAGATGTGTTAATGATTTCATTAGGATTTCAAGGGGAATGTGGTCGGGGGCAGCATGGATAAATGAACAACACTCTGCTCCCAGCCTGCTCTTGTTGCTGGTGTACTGGGGACGGCAAGAAATGACATCGGTTCAATCTAGGAACAAATGGGATGGAATGGAATTATTTATTAATTTCCAGACTCGTTTATACACCTTCGTTCACTTGACTGACATAAGGTTATTGGTCCTTTGACCATCCACCTCCCAGGATGATTGGCTAAACCCTACAACACTCATTTCAAAATATTTCTTCAGTCTCACAACAATACTTGCACCTGCAAGATAAAGGGACTGGTTTACAAAAACCTCTAACTGTTTTTCAGCCAGCATCCATGTGAAAGCAAGGCTGGCAGAAAGCTGGAAAATCTCTCAGCGACCAAGCCTTCAGCATCCACACGCTCTCTCAATGGTTTCTGCCTTTGAATTTTCTCTGGCTGAAAATAAAAGTTTCAAGAGACAAATTCTGGGTTTCCAAGAAAAAGAAAAAGAGTTAAGGTAAGTCAGTCAGGTGCTGGAGACCCCAAATAACCTTCTGTACTCTCTATTCTCCATACAGATATCTCACTGCTCATTTTTCTTGCAGGCTTATGACCAAATCCCGCTTACCTCATGCTCCATCTAAGGGCCTCTGAAACCCCATGAAGGGGCCATTGATTTTAATGGCTGTTGGATCAGACCTTTGCCCTTAGGGACAGCCCCATTAATTTCATATGGCCTGTTGATGGCCCCAGTTTGGCCCCAAGTCTGTGACTTCCCTAGCCCTGGGAACAGGCAGAAATCCCTGTCCTGTTCTGCTGTACAGTCTATCCCATCCAGCTGGAGTTAAGTGTACCTCATTACTCAGGGAAATTTGGATTTGGACAATTCTTCACTGATAAACAACATACTGCTATAATTAGCAAGTGTGGACTGGGAACCCTGGAAATGGAGTCTGTCCAATCTGTCGATTTAGGAACATATTGTTTAATTTACACAGTGCAACACATTGTGCAACCTGAGAAGGCTCCCCCAGCCTGGGCCAGAGCAGGGCTTGCTGCTGCCTCAACTTTGGAAAGCAGCTTTCAGCTTCAGACAGCAATTTTAACACTCTTCTTCTTCCTCCTGGCCTCTTCATCTAGGTTGAAAGTGAAAGAGGCTGAAAAGACTGAAAGAGGCCACACACAGCTCCTGTACAACCACTGCCAAGCTGTTTTTACAGCTAAACCCTGAAGATTCCCACTGTCCAGGAGGAAAGTCTCCCCTTCTGGAAGACTTTGTGCAAGAAGTGCTGTGAGGGGGACAGTACAGCCCAAATCACAGAATAGAATCACAGACTCGTGGAATCATGGAATCACAGAACCATAGAATGGTTTGGGTTGGAAGGGACCCTAAAGACCATCTTAGTTCCAACACTCCAACCATGGGCAGGGACACCTTCTGAAATGAACATGAAGGCCAGTTGGACAAAGTTAACTGGTTTAATAAAGGAAATACCACACCCAGGGAGCTAGGAGAAGGGAGTAGCCCTTCTCGGCACTGAGGCAGAGGCAATCTCCTCACAGCAGGCTGCCACAGCAGAAGAGAGCAGAGTCTCTTTTTGGTACCGCCTTTTTATACAGCCCCCGACTTTCCCCATTGCTCTCTCCCCAAGCCCACAGCCCATTGGTCAGTTTTTCCCGCCTTTAGGCTTCTGGTTGGCTCGCGTCCAGGGCCCGCCCTCTGCCTCACGGAGCGTCGAGTGATTCGCTGTCACCAGCTCAGACTCGAAAGGCGATTGGTTCTCGCTGCTGTCTGTCTGGAGGGGCCGCACTGACCCCCTCAGAGTCCCGGTTTTGTTCCGAGCGGCGCCTCCTGGACGCCCGCCCTCATTGCAGCCCCTTTCTAAACCCACCGTACAACCCGAACCGGGAAAACTTGAACCCGCACCCGTACAACCCGAACCAGGAAAACTTGAACCCACACCCGTACAATCCTGAACTAGGAAAACTTGAACCCGCACCCGTACAACACGAACCAGGAAAACTTGAAACCGAACTTGTACTACTGAGATCACAGAAAACCCAATCATTTATAACGCCTTCCTCCATCGCAGGCTGCTCCAAGCCCCATCCAACCTGGCCTTGAACACTTCCAGGGATGGGACAGTGACATCTCTGGTCATTCAGACATTCTCTGGTCAACCTGTGCTGGTGTCTGACCACCTTCACAGGGAAGAATTTCTTCCTAATATCCAGTCTAAGTCTGCCCTCTGTCAGCTCGAAGCCATAATGATTGTCCTGAAGTGCCAGGCTCAACACTCAAGCCCCTGTGCTGATGCACCCAGGCTCTGGGGGTCCTGAGCTGCAGGGTGAGATAAGCCAACCAGCCTGGAGTACGGCACAAAGTCCAAAATGACCATCCAAAACCTGCTCCACAGAGGGATGTTTGTTTTGTTTGTCAATTACCCTGAAAACAACAGAAATGCACAGCAGAGTTGTTTTAATACAAATATACACCATTAAATTTCCACCCAGGCTGACCAGAGTCACTGAGCATCTCATTTTGCCTCACATTCTCCAGGCCAGATTCTTCTTCAGTTATCAGACTTCTCCTTCACTCCCCTGCTTGTCTTCTAATCAAAGCAAACCACTCCAACTTTTAAATGAAACTAATTTTCATATTGCCCACATACACATACAGTTAAGAAATTACAGTGACAGTGATAAAAAATGTTAATTTTTCTTTCCAGATGCTTGTAAAACAGCCTTAACATATGTCCGCTGTTTAATTAACAGAGCGGCAGCATGGTGGAGGGAAGCCAAACTAATAATTTAAAGAAGCATTCTCCCTCCCTTGATTTGAATCCCAAAACACATCCATCATGTGCATTTCTGAAACTGCAAAAGATTTAATTTTCTGAACTTTCAGCAAACATCATAAAACAAGTCAAAGAGAAACCTGAAGTCAGGAGTGATCGCCTTTGAGAGAGTTCAGCTTCAGAACTTGCACAGAAATTCATTTCATTAAGTGACTAAAAACTCCAGTGCACTTTTTTTTTTTTAAATTAGCTTTTATTGTCACCTCCTGCTGGGTGGCCAAAAGGTGCCATTTTGCTGCTCAGGTTCTGGTTCTGAACTGCCTCCTTGCACAAGATTGATGAGGACGTAATTCCTTCCTCCAAGCAGAGCCAGGATGAAGCCAGTCATCTCACCCACTCACGGAGACTTTTCCTGCAATATTTGTGCACTACAAAATTTCCGGGGTATTTGTCTTTCCTGCCCAGGAAGTACAGACATGCTGCTGCCCCGGCTTGCAGGTGGGGGGCTGAGACAGTTTAAATTGCGTGTTCAACACATGCATTTTAACTAACTACACTTTTGAAATCCGGCTGTTCACAGGTCCCTCAGCCCAAGCTCTGGAGGGGGGCAATGAGGATGCTGAGGACCTTGGTGTGAGGTGAAGGTCTCGCTCTTGCAGCCCAGAGACACCAGCCTAGCATGGCTGATATCCCAAGCTGATATCCCAAGTTCTGCTCTTCCAAGGGCAGCATTGAGGGTCTGAGATGGAGCAAACAGAGCAGACAGAGAAAGTGCTGGTCTCTGAGCTCACATCTGCTTGCAACGCTCCTCTTTGCCCCCTCACAAAGACAACGCCATGGGGACAAGGCAAACTTAAAACTGCCACTTGCAGAATTGGCACAGAGGTCACATCTCTGAAGCCAAAGTGAACTGCCCAGAGAGGGCCTTGCCCTTTCTCTGAAAGCACATCGAGAGCTTCATCCCCCTCTGCCCTTCGTGTCTGGGATGACTGTAGGTTATTTAAAGGTGCAAAAAGCTCTCCTTACCTCCTTCCCCCTCTTGTCAGCAAACAACAATTTGTATGTAGAAGGGATCAAATCCCTCCTGGAGATTACCCTGAGATCCGTAAGGGGGGAGGAGGTGCCACCACAGCCATTAACCTCTTCTGGGATAACCAGACACACAGAAAGTCAGCACTGCCCACTACTCACAGTCAGGAAATGATGCTCTTGGCCCCCATCCTCTGCAAAGCTAATGACTCCTCCCGAGGGACCAACATGCCTGGGGAAAGGAGTTTGTGTTCTATCAACCTGATGGAGCAGCCTCTGTTCCCAGAGAGACACACGGTGTAGAAGACAAAGCAGCACGGTGCCGGCTGGGGAAATACACTCTTTCCTCTGTGGAAAGGAAGAGATTTGTCAAAGGTGATGCTATATTTTATTACTGTATTGAATGGGAGAGCACATTAAAAGACTTCTGTTAAGTATTAACCAGGAAGAGGAAAGACGGGGACGGAGCATTTTCCAACTTTTGTAGGGAACACTCAGTCATAAAGCAACTCAGAAATTAATCTGCTGATTAGAGACTGTGAGTGTTAATTGACCCTTTGATCTCCCAGTTGTTATTTTGGGTCTTGCAGGGAGGGATATTAATGAATCTGAAGTTATTAAATGAATTCCTCACTTGTTGTGGCAGCACTTGGCTCCCAGCAGAGAGGATCCCTTTGGGTTGGCCCTGCTCTGGCTGGATGAGAGCACCCAGCTGTAGTTTCCAGACAGTCTTCATGCTCTGCATGACTAAAGGCAGTTGAAAACTCCCCAGCTTGAAATTGAGAGCATTTCACAAACCCTTGGACCAGCACCACTCCTAATTCCGGCACAGCTCAAAGCCAGGGGATCTGTTTATCACCTTCCTCCTTCCAGAGCCCACCAGCAGGGTGGTACAAACAGACCTGGCCAAATTTCCCCAGGTATCTGTATCCCTGGAGCAGCTCTGTACCCTTTGAGAGGGTTACACTGCAATAATGACGCATGGGCAAGGACTTTGCTCATAAGATGGAGAAAGGCAAAGCCGTTTATTGCACAGTCAGAATTCCCTAAATCCCAGCACCCAAAAGGATATAACATCATATAAACAGGAAAGATGTTCACCACAGTGTCCCCCAATCACCTGGGGTATTGCACAGATTTTACCTATGATGGTAATAGGCAAACAATGCCCTATAAGGCCACAAACTACAATTAGCACTTCTCATAGGCCCAGTCTGTCCATAAACACACAATCCTCTCTCAGTCCATCCCCGGTGACCTGGATGCACTCCCAGGGTCCCCTCCGGGCTCAGGACAGAGGCCCTCTCTCTGATCCTCAGGGCCGATCTCTCCACCACCACCCAGTGCACTCCAACATTACACCAGGCATTTGTTTTGCCTTGTTCTCAACATGGAACCTCAGGCTGTGTTTTCCAGAGGTCCTGCTCCCTAACTGTGAGACCGCTTAGGCCATGCACAAAGGGATTGTCCTGTGGCAGGGACTGAGTGGCAGAAACCCTGCAAAAGCCTGAGCTGGGCTTGTTCTGTCATGGCCCTACGTGTTACTGGTGTCATGATGAGACAGCATTTCTCCACAGAGAGCGGAAGGACCATTCTGGATGGAGTTTCTTCTTAGTCTTAAAGCTGGAAATAAACATTTGGGAAAAAATATCACAGGCAATGACTCAGTTAATATAGCAGGGCCTTTCTCCAGAACCCGGGCCAGCCCTTCCCATTACAGAGCTAGTCTTTGGCTAGCTCTCCAAAGGAGGCTCAGTGACTGTGTACATTAAAAATGCTATCACCATTATGGGCTCTTCACTAAAGGTACAAGAGCATGACAAATATATGTAATTTGCAAATTGGCTGGTCTTTTGCAATAATTTAGAGACACTAGTTAGCGGCAATAGAAATCTAACAATTACTGATGTTTAAGGTTTGCATTGTTGCTCTGTGAATATTTCATGCATAAATGAACTTCCCCTGGACCAACTGCTGTTTCTGATGAGGCGCTCTGAGGCTTTATTGCCAAATACACAGCGGGGCTCCCCCAATGAGCCACATAACGGATGATGCATCACCTTCGCAGCTTAAATAATGCAGAGTATCTGCATTTTATAGAGTGGTGGTACACTTTATTTACATATCAACTGAGTGGCCAGACTGAATATGAAGAAATATGTGAAGGAAAGAACATGGCACTTTTAATATTTCATATTAGCCAGCACCCCGCAGGAAGAGCCTCAGCAGGCTGAGATGAGAGATTATCTGCCTGATTTCTGTCTGTGCATGTCTCTCTCTGAGAAAATCTCTTGCAAAACTGATGCAACAAATGTCTTTTCCCATTCTTGTGAACTTCTTCAGCATTACTGAAAACAAAAGCTGCAGAATGCTAATCAGAGATTGACTTTCCAAGTGCCATGTGTTTGGGAAGAGAATCAAACCCACCCTTAAAATCTCATCCTGTTCCTTCCTGAGGCTACTGGGAGATGTAGTCTTCCGCTCTATCACTCCGAGAGAGCTGCAGAGTATTTCTGCTCGCAGGAGGGCCACCTACAAAGCCTCATCAACCTGCCAGGACTGCAAGGAGGCCCAGACCTCATAGAAAAAGCATCATCCAAAATGCAGAAAGGTTGCAACAGCTGACGATACTGGCTATGCCAGTGAGTCTGGGTTGATGGAAGGGGAAAATAATATATGAAACCAAGAACTACTTCTTCCCTATGAATATTGTGGCTTGTACATCATAGTCTATATGGGACTGTATCTCAGGGTATGGATCCTCTTTCTGAAGCAGATTATCCAAGCATTCAGACTTGAACCCCACATAAAATCCTTTGTCCTCCATGAAAGCCCCTCATATCTCATCCCAAAAAGGCCCTGCCCAGGGGACTGGTCCAAGCCCTGGCATGCTGGCCATCATTCTTGTCCCCTCATAGCAAAGAGGTCCAGTGACCAAACATGGCAGGGATATTAAATTCTTTAAAGCAGCAGTCTGCACCCTCCATGGAAAGAATGGCCCAGCAGAGCACCGCTACCAATTCTTCATCTGCTTTTCTGCAGGACTGGTGGGGATGTGTCTGCCCACCACAACCTCCTACTTTGTCCAGCATCTGTTGACAGCGTGCAGCATCTCCCTCACATTACGCCTCATTCAAAGAGGAACTGATGTGTACCAGCCCTTTTTTGTACAAGCCCATTAGAATTCCAATGCAAATGACCGGATTCATAATCTGAGCTTCATTGAGAAACACAGTTTCCTGCTTTCCCCAGTAATGAAATTATTGGTTGTGCAGATGCTCCATTTCTAAGCTAATTCAATCTCTGACTGGTTTTTTTAAGGCGGGATGTGTGAGGGCAGGGGAGTGAGGATGAGCAGGTTTGTGTGTGTGTGCACACAGCCCAACACATCTGCACAGCGTGTTTCCCAGCACACAGATCCACAGGCTATTTAGTTAGATAGCCAATTATAATTATAAATGCAATGGGAGTACCAGCAGTATGTTGTATAGACACGATTAAAAATAAACTGGGAAAGCTAAAAGCAGCTTAGTCGCCAGAAACTAATACGCTACTGGGGCAAGTTGTGGAAATGCCTGATTATTCTCTTTTGCTCACTCCATCCCTGGGGGATCTTCCTGAGCTGTTACTTTAACTGCTCAACTTGCCTTTTCCACTGTGATAGTCAGCAGATGAAGCCTTTCACATTTAAGTGTAATAGTGCCAGAGAGACCAACTGCTCCTAAGAGTTACAACCTATAAATGTCGCTTCTGTGTCAGAATGAGAATGTGCCACTGAAGATGCTGAAGTCTGCAGAGGGTTTGCTTGACAATTCATGCAGGCCATTAAACTTACTCCTCCCCTCGTCCCCCCAGCATTGTGTACGCTGGGATTTCTTGCTTGCTTTCACAGCTTTCTGAGTAGCTCCTCCAAAGCTGGCAACAACTGAGCAATTTATCCCTGGCACAGAGTGTACAGCACAGCATTTGTTCAAGCTGCACTCCTCTTCACCTGCCATGGCTAATAAGAGCTCCAGGACAGACTGCCTGCACTCCCCTGTATCAGATGTGGGTATCCTTACCCAGGGCAGAGAGAAAAAGGAGATGGACATCAAGTGATGCCAGGATGAGATAAGGAGTCCTGCAAAGAGGATATAAATCAGCCCCCCATCCCGGACGGTTGCCAGGTGCAGGTGGTACTGTCCTTTCCCTTTGCATGGGAACACACGCAGCCTTCTCCATCCATTCTCACCCTTTCCTGGAGGTGATTTGGGGGGTGTGTAGGGGGAACAAGAACTATTTCTATTTCACCATAGCATCCAGATTTTTCTGGCCAACTGATTAAGAGGGATTTCAGTCTGCCTTGGTTAGGAGGACACGATTACTTCTTTGCCTGGAGCATAGAGCAAGAAGAATAACAATAGCTCCAATCAGGGTTGAGTTTTTTGACTCACAACCCAATTCTGGCCTTAGCTGAAAGCCCAACTCACCACAGCCATAAGCACAGCTCAGAAGAAATGCAGGAATTCACACCACGTTAACATTTAGCCCATCATCCACATTTACTCAGGTACAAGATAGAGATATTTAATATTTACTTATTTTGGTTATCACTTAGACCCTGACAGCTGGTCCCCAAGACAGGTGCAGATACATCATTGTGTGCACAAGAGGTGTAGGACATGGACAACACAGCTCCATACACCCACTAGTGTTCCTGTCTCTTTTCCTCCTGAGAAAAGAGAGTCTTTGAGGCCTTGGGAAAGGAGGAAAAGCACCTCTCTGAGAGGAATGATGGTGCAGAAAACCCCATGGCTTGGTATTGCTCACCGTTGGGGATGGCAGGGTAGAAAGGAAAGCGAGGGATAGCGGAGGGGATGAGGTTGGGGTGAGTGAGGAGCCCCCTCTGCAGAGCAGGCCCAGGCAGGGCTGTGCAGAAGGCTGGATCGTACAGATTGTGCAGATGGAGAGGGTGACAGACCCCCTGCAGCGAATGGAGGCAGTTCATACAGACAGCTGCCCTCTGGGTGGGAAAGGGAGTAGGACAGAGTACCGAAAGGCTGGCAGGCAGGACTGACTATACTTGGGGTGTTATTATGCTCCATATCAGCTTGAAATCTGGAGGAACGAGCCTGTGATAGCCCCAGCCTGTGGACAGTCAGATGCTGCCGTCCCCACTCCCACTGCATCCCATCCCAGCGTCCCCACTGTGGCTGCCTCCCCTCCCCGTCAGCCTCTCCCCTCTCCATCCCCTCGGCAGCAGCGGTGGCTGCCAGTGCCACCAGCACACAGGGAGGAGGCAGCAGCTGATTCCACAGCCACTTGACCAGAGATGTTGGTTGAATCGGGACCGAGACGGGGAGGGGGAAGAGCTGAGGATCCTTTTGAGGCCGCCACCTGGGACTGGCGGCACTTCTACTAATGCACAGTGAACAGCTAAATCATACATTATTGATTTGTCAGACGTATTTGCATATAAATAAGCATGATCATTCATACAAACCTTAATGTTGTTGTTCTCCCTTTAGTGTTGTGATCACAGATGAATGACTCTAGTTAGACACAATTCAGGAAAGCTTGTACCACTGCAGCAAAGTAAGCTGCTGATTTAAAACTACATTTATTGGAGCATGTAAGTGTGACAGTCTATTGGTGAATTTGGGGATAATTAGTCTAAAAGACAAGATAAATGAATCCTGAAAGTGGTATTGTGATGAAGAAATGATCCCTCCATGCTAGTAAAGCTTTGATGCCAGAAATATTGTAAATGATAATTAACTGGGAAACACAGAGGAATTATATTTCAATTGTGTTTTCAAAAGAACTTAGAATTTTACAGGCAAATTGATTCGGTTCTCCCCTTCCCCCAGCCCTGTGATTATGAAAGATTGTCTAATTTACAACATGAACTATGAAGCCTATGACAAATCGCTGGCTTGCTTTTATGCATCTTGTTTGTATGTTTCTCCCTGGTAGATATCTGTTTATTGTTTTTAAGCAAACCAAGACATGTATTTTTCAATTAGTCTTTCCCTAGGCCTAATCTAGACAGATCTGCAGGCCAGCACAACACACTGACCCATGAAAATTATATCTGCTGTATTAATTCATTAAGCATTGCAGGATCAAGCTGTAAGATCTCACTCCCTGATAACATCAGCAGCGTGAGCAGAGTTAGTCTGCATCCCTCCCCTGAAAAGAAAATATTATAGATTGTGCAATGCAGGGGAAACATTGCTTGCTAACACTTCATTTTAATTGTCCTAAATTAGAGCTGAAGACTTACAAAACTGTGCGTGACAGCCAATGAATACCAAATGAATTCATTAGGATCAAGGCTGTTACAATGAATAACTAACGAATCTATAACAACAGCTATATCCTTTATGCCGCGGCTGGCAGCTGCAGCAGGGAGCCCTGGAGGGAGCTATCCTGACCCTGAGGCCAGCACACTGTGCCCCACGCCAGCCTCTAATTGCAGCTCTCAGGGAAGCTGGCATCACCTGGATTGCTCAGGGTCAGGGGAACAGTGCAGGTGGATGGAGAAGGGGAATCAAACAGGAGGCTGCAGGTGAGTTGCAGGAGCAGGGCACAACCACCAACCCCTGAGCTTCAGAACATCCTGCCTGAACTCCACAGGGCCAAGATGCAGCTTGAGCCACATCCTGCCTCTTGTTCCAGGATATCCCAGCATTGCTGCTATTGAGTCCTGCCTTCCTGATGGTATTATCAGACTGGAACCCACCAATTATCACCCATAACTGGTGCATCAAGCTCAGCACAGGCACTCTGATCCATCCCAGAGGATGCCAGAGTCCCATGATGGTTTGGACTGTTCCTGTCTGTGCTCTGGGGCAGCATGTCCCCGGTGAACACAGAAAGGTGTTGTTAAAGGCGGAAAACCAGGAAGAGAAACGCCTTCATCTGCAAGGAGTTTGCACCTTGTGTTTCCCTGGTGGGACTCACCATAACTCATACAAGATTCCATGAGTTGGGACTGTGAAAGAAGTGGGGGAAAGGGGTTTTAATTACTGCGGGGAGGTTTTATATGGTATTGTCTTCCTTAGCAGAGGATCTTAATTTTTGGGTGGCTATTCAATGAAAGAAAATACAAAAGACAATGACTCAACTAAGTTGCCTCTCAAACCACTGCAGCTGTGTCAGGGAAGGGAGCCTTGCAGCAGGAAAGCATGAAGACCACCCTGCCAGGGAGCATCTCAGGACACTGAAGATGATACTAAACCACCACCAGGTTTCTACCAGCAAGAAAGAGGAAGACACTGTACAAAAGAATTTCTGCTAATTGGATGCTCAAAGAAACACACAGAGAACCAGGGGGACGCTTTGTTCTGCGTCGCTACACCAACACTGTTTGTCCCCAAGTGATGCCGGATTCTTCTTCCTCTGGTCAAGGTTCCCATATTTTTTTGCAGAGACCCAGTGGTTGTGAGGAGGAGGGAATATTTCTGAGTCGAAGAAAGATTTCCAAGGGGCCCAGATATTTGCCAAAGGTCTCAAGCTAATGGCGTTTGTTTCTTTTGAAAGAGGTGTCCCAGCATATGTAGAAAGGTGCTCAGCCTCACTGCCCCTCCGGGCTCAGTGCAGCCTTACAGCTAGAGGTGATGAAAGCTGGCAGGTGAACTTGTGCTCTTGCCTCCAGCTTTCTGCCCCGCTCCCTAAATAATGGTTCCTTTCCTCAAAAGGGAACGTGTTCCTGATGTGAACTCCAACATAGCTTCACCAGCACTTTCCACTTTCCATTTGCAGGGAAGCTGCAGGGATTGGGAGACAAGTGTCTGTTGCTTGGACATGGAGCAGGATAGACTGCAAGGGGCAACTGCTTCTTAACCTCATTTCAGCAAAGCTTCCTGAGCCAACACATCTTGGTCAATGTTTCAAAGTAACTTTGAGGTCTTGGGACAAAAAGCCTGGGTTTTGTACGACAAATTGTTTGGATTGTTAGGAAGAGACTATTGGAACCCTGGGGAATAAGTTCTAGACAGGAGACAAGCAGAGCTGGGAAAAGGAGGGACAAGCAGTAATCATCCTCTGAAATCCAGATAGCAGGAGCAGGGCCCCTGCCCTTGCTGATGTGCTTTTGGGAAATGTAGCTCATCCTGGAAAAAGAAAGTAAAAGCCAAGCATGGGCAGGGAGCCTCTCTGGTGTGCAGCCTCCGCCTCCGTTCAGGCTGTTTGCAAACTCTCTCTATGCTTATCATCATGTAATTGAAATAATGTGTATTGACAGAGACTTGAAAACAACTGCTCAATTTTCCTGAAAATTCAATTAAACTTCGTTTATTCTGGGGATCGATCCAATTAAAAGGGGGGAAATTTCAGATGGTCCGAGCCTTACAATCCATCTTAACACACTGTGTCTATCACCGTGATGTAATAATTCCCCCAATCAATGCTTTAAAAGCATTTAGCAGTCTTGATAATGAACTTTTGTCAAAATAGCCTTACAAAGCAATAAATGAGAGCAGATTAATATGTAGTCATAAAGCTATGAATGGTTTAACGCTTTGAAAGGTTTGCTTCATAAATTAGACTTCTTTATTTATTTCTTTATCATAATCTCTCTCTCTGATACTATTGCCCAAGGTTTTGGTAGACAAGAGGCTCCTGGGCTTGTGGGGTGAGTCCTTGTTACGAGAGGATGGATGGATATGAGCTAAGGATGCCATATCCAGGCCTGGTTTATTGATGTTACAGACAACTCCCACAGCCACCATGGGCAAAACCAGAGCAGCTGTAAGGAAACTTGTCATAGCACCGATGTTCAAACCCTGAACAAAGGGATCTCTGTTCAAACTTCCAGCGAGGCTGATTCCCACCCATTGAAGCAGCCCCATTTGACCGCCTTAGGACTGCCATAACTGTGTGAGAGCCTTTTCACAACTGCTGAGGATTGAGAAACAAGCCCCATTCTGACACTGGGAGGGGTTATGCAATGGCTCTTAATTGTGGCACTTCTTTAGGAAATGCCCAGTTTCAATGTCTGCCTTCCCTGGTACTGATTTACAATATTAAATCATCTTCCTAATATTGTAGCTTCAGGCTGACCCCAGCAACTCCCATCCTACTTTATAACATCTGTGGATGCCATGCATTTTGATTCTCAGCTAGAACGGGTTCTTGAACAGTTTTCTGCTTCTTGCACATAACTGTGCTTAAGAGAGTTACCCATCTCCCCTGCTGCACTCTCAATGTGCTGTTCACAACAAGCAGGTTTTCTTAAATGTCTGGTACTCACTAGAAGAACCAAAATTAGCAAAGACACAGCTTAGAAACGGGAACCTCAAAGGTTTAAATGTATTACTGCTGGAGACAGGAGCAGGGAAAATGCTTCTTCTCCAAAGGAGGGCATAAGGTCCTAGTTTAGAAACGCAGTTTTCCATTTTAATATTAATTTTTAGTGCCCTGGCTAAAACTCTCTCCTGGTAAAGTCTAATAGAGAATAACCTGGGTGCAAGACCCTGCTGCTGGAGAGGGAAGATGGTTTCAATCATTTTTATTCTACTCAAGTGCCTTGAAAAGTTGCCTGCAGTGTGTGTGTGTGGTGGTGGAGGGTGACAGTTCGCAGGAGACAGGCAGAGAACAGCTTTGCCCCTTCCTCCTCGGGCTCTTCTAGCACATTGTTGATGCCCTGGGCAAGCTGCCAGGTTCTGGAGAAGAGCCCACGTGTCACAGACCTTCAGCTGCACCGAGGGTTTCACCATGCTGGGGTTCAGTGTCCCTCTGGAGTTGAAAACACTGTGAGGAGAACCGGTCTGCAGGATCTTCACCAAATTTTAACAGCATCCCACCTTTGTGAGAGAACTGATCTGGCTTTCAGGAATGCTGTGAGCACTCTGCTCTCACTGCACTTGCTGTGCAGAGACAATTCTCTGCCTCCCATGAAATATGCCCTTCTCTGCAGGGGCACAGCAGCCCTTCAGCATCTCAGAGCAGCAGCCTGGTATTTCTGGAGAGAGACACCAAAGGGAGGGAGAAAAACCCATTGCACTGAGTGGGAGCCGCAGGGAGAGCGGAACCTGCATCCATCTCTCCCATGCTGTCAGTCAAACAGGTTCCATGCTATTCCATTAATCCCTGTGACTTGCTAGCTCCTGCAAACTGGATGTATGCCGAATCCATACAGTGTTGATTTACAGACATTTTGCCAGGGCTCAATAACTGTAAAGCACACCAGCACGGCATGAAAAATGCTATCTGCAAGAAACCTTTTAGCTCAGCAGAGATGGGAGTAAGTGGCAGCATTCCCTTTTTGCAAACTTCCAGTGGAAACATTTCATTTGCATATGATATTAATTGCAGAAGAAATGGGCATGCTCGTTCTCATCTAATCCACACAGTCTTTTATGTGCTGTTTTCCTACAAGGAGCTGGGATGAATTGTGTAGGTGCAGCCCGTTCTCTCAGCAATCTGCGAGGAGGTGACCTGCTCAAATTGCTGCTGTCTGAAATGAAACTATGCTAATTTCACCCAGTGCCCTGCTTTTTGGCTCACTTTAGACAGCAGCTTTTTCTACTGCATCAGAAGAATGTGTGTCTTTTCCTCAGCCGGACCTGGAGTTATGCAGACACTTGGTAGAACAGCTCCTGAGTACATGCCCAAAATTAATGTGGGGAAATTATAACCCAGGGAAGATCATGGCACAGATACATGGCCTGTTGACCTGGATGGATCTGACAAAAATCCTGCTATGCCCTTGCTATGTGGAGGTTTGACATTAATGAGGTATTTTATATTTTTTCTGACCACCCAAACCTATAGCTGGGCCCTTCATGCCGAAAAAACTGCAAGACAAATATCTCCCAGGTTTATCCCACCAACCAAGGCAGTCGCTTCTCCCCCAAGCTTGTTTTCTCTACAGCCTGGACATGCCCCGTGTCATTCCCTCAAGGCCTTTTTCTCCGTAGGGATTTTCACCAGTTCCTCTTCTTTTTCCTGTGGCCACTGCTGAGGGATCAGCCCAGTTTGGGCTCCAATGGGCACCATTGCAGCAGCAATGGGAGGGCTGGGGCAGCACCTCGGGCCAGAGCTGCCTCGGGGCTCACAGAATCCTGCCAGCAGCTCAATGCCACAGCACTGATTTTGCTCTTGGGCCCTTCCTTCCTTCACCTCGAAGAGTTTCTGTTTCATGTTTTCATTTCCAGTGGCATTTTGGTATTTTGGGGGTGGATAAGGGAGGACTGTGCCATGTTTCAGGAGTAATCTGTTCCTCAGCATTCAGTCCCTCGTGTCTCTTCTGCTGGTGCTTTGAAATAAAGTATTATTCAAGCAGAAGAGAAGGAAAAAAAATTATGAAAGAATCCTACTAAATCCCAGATAAACACATGTAAAAAAAAAATAATTTCAGGTGGAACCATTACAGGTTAAAATTAAACTTATTTCTTCTGAGTGTCACTAAAAAAAATTAAAATACCTCTCCTTCCTGCCCCCCCTTAACAAAAAAGAGATCATTTTGATACTAAAGGTATTGCAGCTTTAAGGGACTCACAGATCAAACATCATTTGGGAAATTTCAAAGGGCTGTTTCAACAGTATCACTTTCTACCATTTCCCACTCCGAATCCCTTCTTCTTATATTTTGGTTCCTGATGAAGTTTCAGCTGCTCCTGAAGTCAGTCCTTGTGTTCTCGGCTATCAAAGAGCATTGCAACATCAACGTCAGAGTTAAACTAAAAAAAAAAAAGAACCTCTAAAAAAGAAAGCATCCCTTTTCCTTTGGAGATCAGAAAGTCAAATAAAAAGGATGCTGATTTGTGGAATAAAGGGTGGGATTCCCTGCTGAGACGATAGGAATCTTCTGACTTAACTGAGTTAAGATTTGAATACATTTGGCCCAGACAAGGGGAGAAAAAAAAATCCATTAGTTTTGAGAAAAGCCTCACACAGTTTCAAAAGGAAATATGTTAATATAAAAATATTTTTTTTTTTAAAAGAGAGACTTGTATGTGTGTTTTGGAGGCCAGGAGTTTAATACTATCAGCCAGACGCAAAGAGAGAAATTAAATTACATGACTAGCACGAAGCCTCGTCTCCTGCTGCCAGGACACGGATGAAGGAACAAGAGACTCCTCTGCAGCCCTGCTGGATCCAGGCCCCGCGGCCACTGGAGAGCCACTCCAGCCACCATGACCTGCCATGGCCATCCCTGGGGCACTGTCCAGCCCTCCATGTGGCAAAACTGACCACTGGTCCTTGCTTTGGCTTGCAGTTCAGTCCCAGGGCTGATGTCTGAGTCCCTGAGTTGCCCCCCACTGAGGGGCCACAAACCTCCCCCACCTCTACCTCAGTTTCCCCCTCTCTGCAGGGACCCCAAAGTGCTGTTCTCTACTGTGCAATACCCCAGACCCCCTGATCCCAGTGGGAATCTCAGTCCGTCCTAACACATCAACCTGACTTACACCAGCCTGATGCCAGACTGCCCATCCTTCAGAATCCCTCTGATGAATGAGCAAGAAACCCCAGATAACTGACTTCATGGAGCTTCATGAAACAAATTTTCTGATGGTCCAGGTGCTTGTTCCTCTGGCATATTCCTGGTGAGGGCAACGGACTCTCTACGTCCGAGGGGATCTGGCAGGACTGTTCTGCATCACAAAACACTGCTGCCATTGCTGTCCGGGAGCAGGGCAGGAGGCTCCCACAGCCACCAGCCACTCCTGCCTCCAAAAAGTGGGATTTTTCTACTCTGCAGCAGCCCAGGAGACCAGATGGCAACTCATGCTGGTTGTGGCTTCACAGCACTGGAGATGTCCCACGTTCATCAGCAGCCTGGGAAAGATGTGGCATAGGTGTTGTGTCCTTTCTTCCCCGCAGAGCTTTGCTGCTCCACCATGCCTGAGAAGTGCTGAGGCGTGTGAGGACTCACCCCAAAATAATTATAATAGTGGGAGCCTTCTTAATGAGGCCCTGGGAAAAGTTGGTGGCTGGGGAAAGGTTCAGTCCAGCCATGGAGTGGCTGCAGGCTGTAACGCAGGGTTGTCAGAAAAGCAGCTCAGTATTAAATCCTTTTGATGGTTCTCCTGCTGAGAGAAGAGATGATATCTCATCATTAATGGAGTTGAATTAATATAAATTAGCCGAACAGCTCCTCACTGCTTCCGTTCAGGCAGAGAAAAGGGGTTTATTGGGGAGGCAAAAGCAATGATCCCTTTCACCTCACATTCACTCTGCCATCCATAAAGATGCTGCTGACCTCGCAGTCTCATCCCTCCTCCTCCCCTCCCCTGGCAGGGCTGAGGCGACGTAAAGTAAAATGATTATGTGACATCCCAGGAACGTGGGGACTGTCCACAGCACAGACCTCTGGTGACCTTTACACAAGTGACAGGTGACCTCTCTAAATCAGCCCTGGGGAGACTTGAGATTGCCAGGAGGGCTGGAGCCGCCACACACTCTGCGGCAGCAGCAGCATTGCCAGCTCAAAGGCTGTAACTTCTGGGCAGATCAGGCTGGGGAAGAGGGGACACATCTCTGGAGTCCCAGGCAGGGCTCTGAGGGCTATTTCATCTCCTCTCTGCCTTGTATCCTCCTCCTGCTTCCACTCGGACTGTGAGCTTCATCCTTTTACAACCCTCACACACAGGCAGGACCAGCACCGAGCAGTTTCTGCAGCCCTCTCCAGATTTACTCACAGGTTTCCAGCCTGCGTGGCCAGCAATGAGCTCCAGAGAAACAGCCAGGGAACTGCCTAACTCCTGAGAAACAAAGACAAAGAAATTATTACTGCAAAGTTTTGAAGGCAAAAAGGGTTATTTCTTTACTGCACAGGCGATAATTATTTAAGAGCAAACCTAAACCTTACAGGGTGTTTCAGCAAGTGCTGGGAGGTGGCAGAGTGCCTGTCAGAGTGTGTTGGGGTGGAATGGATCCACATGTCAGAGCATATACCTGAGTCATTTTTTAAAGCTATAAAAGGCAGACAGGACAGACAATGTATATTATATTATGCACTTTTAAAAGCTACATTAAAAGAACATCATCAAGGCTGCAGAGCCAAGCACTCAGACAGTAGCTATGTCATGCTCAAGGCTGCCTGCCCAGCTTCATTTGAATGCCTTCCAGCCGATGAATGTGACATGGCAGAGCCTAATAGTATATTGTCCTGGTATTTTCTCCTTCTCCCTGTACTGGACATGGGATGGATGACTTGTGCCATCTTAGAGCTTTCTCTAGCCTGATATTGTCTTGCTGCTGTAGCCATGGACTTGTTCAACCACAGCCCAGCAGCATCAGCAGCTCCAGCCCTGGCTGCGAATGGTGGGTTTGTGCTACCTCCACACCTTCACAGCCAGCAGCTCTCCTCTGTGAGCAACCCCACTGCCTGCTATGTGAGCCCAGGCCTGGGGCCAAGTCCTCTGGGAGAGAACCCCAGCCAGGCACCCACCCTGCACAGTCTCCAGAGGCAGAGAGACAAATTCCTGCTGGTACCGCCAACCGCCCGCACGGTACGAGAGGAGGGAGAGGCTGTTTCTGTCTGGCTTGAAGAAGGAAAAGAGAGAGAGGGCGAATTCAAATGAACTAATTTCTTGTTCCAAGACCTTTTTGCCCCTTTGCAGCTGCTTCTGATACAAAGGCAGAACCTTATCTCCCTGCTGCATGGATCCAGCGCTACAAACAACTGCCTTGTTGTAATGCGCAGAATATGTGGCATCTGACAGCAGCCTACACAGAGCCAGACGTGAGCGGGAGCCACATTCCCTCACCGTTTCTGACCAGCCTTTTATTTCCATTCCTGCTCTCGTTTCCTCCCGGAGCCTGCAGTAAGCTGGTTTGCTTTCAGCATCCTCCCCCTGCACCCTACTGAACCGCAGCCCCACGGTCCGTGTAGGCAGCAGCAGTGGAAGGAGCCTCATCTTTCACTCTGCCAAACCTCCTCTTATCCCATGCCACGCACAGCAAATGGCCTTTTCCACCCTGATCCCAGCAGGGAACGGAAGGGACATCTCTTCCCGCATCACTGGCCTCACTTCAGGCAGTGTTAGGGAAGGAGGAAGATGACAAGGTAATAAGCCATCCCAAAAAGCAGATGCTAATCAAAGATGCTGACATTTCAGCTTGGACTCTGGAGTCCTACCCTACCAGCTAGCTGTCCAGGCCTCTAGCACTATAAAGTTCCTAGGCCCCTGTCACAATCTCACCATCTTTACAATTTTTAATGTGCTTATATTCAATTTTCACTTCAAGGCAGAAAACTGCTAGTTTAAAACAGAGGGGAAGAGTATTTTCACCCCCAGATGTTCAAAGCAGAGTCTGAGCCTCCCAATATGCACCTGAGCAGAAGACAAGTAGCTATTTTTACTCTTCATTTTTACAATCTGAGTTTTTGCCTCCTATACATAATGTCCTCCAAAAACTACTGTAGTTCCCTGAGCAAATTGAGTATTTTTTTTAAAAGGGAAGAAATAAAAGAGCCTAGACAAATACAGGAAAATTGCTGAAGTTTTGCAGTCGTGCAAGGCCTTAGAAGAAAGTTTGGAGGAGAGAATAAGTTAGTACTGGAGGTAAATGAGAAGTTCAGAGAAATTCAGTGTGATTTTATGCTGCAGTAAGAAGGAAAGGAAATGTATTAGAATTTGGGTGGATTCCAGGACTACTAATAGTGAGAGCTTCACATTTAACCCAGCAGTTGTCTGTGGAGGAGAGAACTGGGCTCTCAAGCTGGCCCTACAGGGTAATGCAGGGACTGAATAAGAGGAATTCCCATTAGAGAAAAGCTGAGATGTACATCATTTTACAGAGCATTTCAAACCTCATCAGTTATTGCCATTCAAGAAGAGAAACTGAAGCAGGGACAGAAGAAGAAAAGTTTACTGGGATGCTGAGGGCCATCAGGAACGTTTCTAGACAAAGAGGTTGATTTGCTCAACCAGGATTAAAGAAAAGAGACTGAGAAGCGATACAAACATCCCAGGATCTATCTGCCCAGGCGGGAAAAGAATTAATTAAGTTGAAGGGGAAACCTGGCAAAGATCAACTCCACAGGAACTGGATATGAATACATGTAGAGCTGGCTTCCAGCCATCAGAGCAGGGATGCTTTTGAAGACCTTTCAAACATAAATAGTGGAAGAGAGAAAACATGCTGCTCACACTCAGTTTGAAGCCAAAGCCCCTGTAATACTGGGGCTCAGGCAGAACATCCCTCTGTGGGACCAGCAGTGCTGCAGAGAAAACCCTGTGATCTGGCCAACATGTGGTCCATGAATGCAATGGGATCCAAGATCTCCATGCCTGCTGAAATGGGAAACACTCACCAGGAGGTAGTCAGGATAGATGCTCCTGAGAATCCTTTCACTCCTGGCACAAGAAGTCTTCAGGGAATTAAACTGGAGGTTGTCGCCACCACGTCCTCAAACACCATTGTCAAGCTCCCACAATTTACAAGCTGGTGATTCTAAGGCAGGAGATGGGAGGCACTTTTCTCCTCTGAGGGAAGGGAACCTTTTCTTGAGTTCATGTTTTCCAGGTAGTTTGACAAAATTGCCAGTTTTCCTGCCAAAATCACACAGCTGCCACAAATACCTTTCATGCCATACAAAATTCTTTCTAAATGCCCCAGATATGTGGAGTAGAGGGGGACAGAGAGAGGGAGAAGGAGACAATCATAGCTCCAACCCACTCCTCCGCGTTGCAGAAGCTGGAATTTGCTTTCCAACTGGAATGTGGCTGCTTATTAGGGCCACAGAAGCGAAGAGGCTGCATCTGTAATGTTTCTGTCAAAGCAAATGAGGTCATTAACAGACGAGTTCAGTGATGGAATTGTCTCTTGTAGTATTTATTATATGGTCCTTTTCCTGACACCTCCCACTGAGAGAATATTAAATATTTAATGCACACCAAGGCTCTGCTCATTTTTCATTCCCACTTCAGCATTTCAAGTTGGCTCCAATCTGCTGCTAGCTATAAAGTTGACTGGACAATGGACCATAATGAATTAACTCTTTGGGAGCCACCATAGCATTTACAGGACTGCCAAAAGACTGGGTGCTTTATCATCTCTGACTCAAGCATGTGCTCTAGAATTCAATCCTCAATTCATTAAAACAAAGTAGGGGGAGGAGGGTGAGGGTGGAGAATTTGGGAATAGGTTTCAGGAACCGTACATAAATAAATAATGAAGGGGGAGACGGAAATGTTAGCCTGTCAAGGTGACAGGGTTTATTTACTCATTATTTCAGGAGCTGCTATCTTCAAAAATGAAGGTTGTTCCTGTGCAACAGTCTTCAAAATCCTGAATGAACCACTGATCCTGAGATAAAGCGGAAGCAAGACCTTTGACAAACAGCTCACGGTCATTACAAATCTAAAACAGATGACCAAGAAAAGTAGAACAGGATGTTTCCCACTATATGGTGCTTGCTGCCCACCTGGTCAAGCAAAGTCGGTCTTGCCTGGTAGCAGAACTCTCGCGGGATGTCTATACCTTAAAATGTCTAAACTTCCAATTGTGTCTCCAAAAATCCATATTAAAAAGTTTACTTAGGTGGTGCTTCAAGAGGAGAATGTCTGTCGACTAAGGACATGCTGCTCTGTGAAGTTTTCATTGGATAGTTCTGGTAGTTACAACACCTAGAACTCTTTACCACCCCTTTTCCCAAAAAGGGAAAGTCTAAGTACAAAACTATATGGACATAGTGTCTACAGGCTGCTGGAGATTCAGTTATGTGTAGAAGGGACCGTCAAGGTGGCACCTGTCAGGGCTTTGGCACCTTGATTCCCACCCAGATAAAGGTATTTACGAGCACTATTTTTCCAGGAAAAATATTGTAAAAATTTACTGCTCCTCTTCCAACTTCCTACAGCATCAGCAGGACTGCAGAAACTCTCATGCCTGTGGTACCAGGACCACACTGGGCAGGGAAAGACACAAAAGCAGTCAGGCTGTTTTCATCCGCAGGGTAGAAATGTCAAGGAAATCTAACCGCCACACACTTTTCCTTGAAAAGAGATCCCCTGGAAAATTACTCCTGGTTTTAGACTTACAAGCTCCCATTTCCTTATCTGGTTAACACTATCTGGCACTTTTACTGAGATACCAGGAAATCTGATTCCCACTCATGGTGTGAAAGCAACCTGTATGTGCTTGACCTTTCTAATGTTTTTTAATTTGATTGGGTGGCTGTTCCCATATTTCCTTGTCACCAGCCCCAGTAATCCGAGAGGCAGAAGTGGAAAAGACAGGCAGTAAAAATATAAGCAAACACAAGTGGGAATTACTTGAGGCCTTAGGATGCCAGAATTACTCAAAGCTACATCCTTGCTCAAAGCCAAAGCTCAGCTCAGCTCATGGCCGGGGCTCTCCACAGTGACCTTTCAGTGTCACCCCAGTCTTCATTCCAGGCTCAGATTGGAGCTCTTTGCTAATGAGCTTTCAGAAGTGTGATTTTTAATTCTTTTTTGTTTTCTGTTGCTCTGCCCACTACGAGCACAGTCACACCAGTATAACCCTGTATATCCCTTACTTTAGGGATTAATCCCATAGGAAAAGCTACACTGTGTTTTGGTAGCAGCATGTTAATACAATGAACTGCCAGTTACAGAAGTGCCTTAGGTCTGGTTTCTGACCATTCTGCCTTAAAATTGGGACTGTTTAAAGGAGTAAAACAAACTTGGACAGGAAGAGGTATGTCAGTAAAAACACTTCTGGGCTGCTCTTGTTCTGCCTCCATGTGCTGATGAAAGCTTGAACAAGTGCACAGAGATACTGCTCTTCTCTGTGTAGTTTCCCCACCTATGGAATAGGAACAATGATGAGGGGAAAGCATAATTTGGTACCTGAAGGCACAAATGACAGGTTCATAGGAGAGCAAAGTAAATTCAGAAAGGTTATTTCTAAACTATCTTGTCAGTGCTTTCTGCTCTCAGACTCTGGAAATTCAAATTCCCTGTGTGGCTCTATGCTGAATAAATCAGTTCTCCACAATTAACATTCTTTTATTTCCTGCACCAGGAATCCCAGTGAAATGCCACACATTTTCTCCTAAGCCCTCGTGCCACACAGGCATTTCACTTCTTACGGACACAGGCTCTGGGTCTGTGTTTAACAGCGTCTCCTGCTGCCCCTGGCCAAGGGAGGACACAGCCAGTTGTTCCTGACAACTGAGCAGTGTCATCCCAGAAGCAGAAGCCCCATTTGTTTTTGTTTCCTTTCAGCAAACCTATCCCCACAGATTGATTCCAGCCGGGCACAGAGTGCTGGTAAATAAGCCTGCAGTAGCTGCAGCAGTTGGCATTTTCAAATATTCATCTTTTCAGATGATGCCTTTTTCTCCCCCAGCCCCTTAGCAGAGGGGCTTGCACTTCCCTGTACCCAAATTGTCTGCCACAGACACTCAGTTTCTGACTTAAAATATCTCCTTTTCACTCCAGTGACTGTATACAGAGAGACAACAACACAGAACCCCCCAAATTAGTGCACGTCATGGCAGCCGTTCAGTTTTATTATTTATGTGGGTTTGGCCATTTCTTTCTCCAGTTATTGATAAAGCGCAGTGAATTTGAATGTGTGCAACTGAAAATGGCTTCTAAAGGGAACCTTCTGCTGGTGGAGAGGCTGCTGGGCTTCCATTGCCTTTCACACAATGCTTAGGGTGAAACAGCAGTGAAAAAGCTTCTTATTTTATGGAGACAGTATGAGAGAGTTGGGATTGTTCAGCCTGGAGAAGAGAAGGCTCCAGAGAGACCTTAGAGCCCCTTCCAGTGCCTGAAGGGGCTCCAGGAGAGCTGGAGAGGGACTTTGGATAAAGACATGGAGTGACAGGACAAGGGGCAGTGACTTCAAACTGACAGAGGGCAGGTTTAGATGGGATATCAGGGAGAAATTGTTCCCTGTGATGGTGCTGAGGCACTGGAATGGGTTGCCCAGAGAAGCTGTGGCTGTCCCATCGCTGGGAGTGTCCAAGGCCAGGCTGGACAGGGCTTGGAGCAACCTGGGATAGTGGAAGGTGTCCCTGCCCATGGAGGTGGATGGAATGAGATGAGCTTTGAGGTCTTTTCCGACCATTCTATAATTCTATGAAAAATAAGTATTCTTCTTCATTTCACCCCAAAATAGCTTCTAGATCTGTCTTGCCAATGAGGGGCAGGGAAGTGACCTGTCCTCCCTCAGATCAGCAGCACATCTTTTCTCCTCTCTTCCCCCAACTCCTTTTTTGCCTTTTTTTTTCCTCTCTGGCTCTTGAGCACTGATGCAAGAATTTCAAGCAACATCAACCCTGGTGCAACTCCATTTGATTTACTGGCAGCTGGAGGCTATTCTTTGCCTGCCATCATCTGAATGGCAGATGTTATGAAGGCTCTGTTCTTGCCTTGACAAATCTCAAGTTAAAATAAAGGTAGTAGACACCTTTAGACACAAGAGCAAGTCACCAGGGAGGAAGAATCTGGAAAGCTCCCCTTGAATTTAAACAGTAGGGACACCGAGCACATTTACCACGGGCTGGATTTCAGTAAATAACAGCACTCGTTTAGTAAAAGTTGCTAAAACTTGCCATAAATTTTGTCCCAAATACAAACGTCTGCATTTAAGGGGCAAAAGGAACATCCTTAATTAAAGACAAGAATGTTTCCACTTAAAATACTCTGGCTTATCTGCTGACAGGCTTGCTCCTTGAAACTCACTTTCACAGGTAACCTTATTCATGATCAGCCCTTCCCAACTTGGTGTTCATACAGCCATTTTCCAACGGATTCTGGCAGGATCAGAGCTGAAGTAATACTGATTTGTTACTAAATATTGTTCCTGCTTTTTTTCCCATGTAAACCTGCAAAACACTCTACAGGACTCATTTTCTGTGTGTCTGTAACAGAGACAATAACCAGGGGCTGTGATGCTGCGATTTTCGGTCCTGTTTGAGGAATCTCAGTGTTGTCCCCACTGAGACAGTTGCATTTGGAAGCTGGCTTCTCTTTCTGTTTCATTTGGACAACACCAGGACAGCTGGTGTTAATGGTCAGAGCTCCACTCCAAACCTCAGCTGGTGTCGTGCTGGCTGAGGATCTGCTCCTACATCTGCTCTCTGGTTTCTCAGCATCCTAAAGCATTGCATGGAAAGGTGGCAAAGTGCAGGACTTATCACATGTGATAGAGCATTATAAAGTGATTTGTGGCTGCTGAAGAGCCCTTCCAGGACTTCAGGGCTGTGGCTGAAACCTTTGATCAGCTGTATCACTTCTCAGCAAAGAGGGACTGGTGCAGAGGTGGGGAAGGTGGCAGCTCCAGTGCTCCCAGTCCCATGAGTCCACATTGACCTTGTCTGAGTCAGATCTCGGTTGTGATGGCTGTAAAAGAGTGATAAGACAATTTACTGCAAGGTGCTTGAATATGGAAACTGTCAAGGATCACCCTGATTAATGACAAGGTGATGTCAGAGGGGATATCACTGCATATAATAAATCAGATTTTTTCACATGGGTTCAATTGGGTTACAAGCTGCAACTTGCCCAGAGCCCTTTTGTGATTTTACGTGAATGGAAGTGCACGTTGAGCTGCTGAGCTTTATAGAACAGGTGCTCAGTCACTGCTCCATTGAAATGGAGAAAAAAATCTTAAGACCATCAGATGTGGCAGGACACTGCCCAGGGGTTTGCACACCTAATCCCATTTGGGTCCTTGTGGAGTCAGAAGGACAGAGAACACCTTCCAGTGACTGAGAGATGAAGCTTTGGAAAACCAGGCAACTAGCTCAGCCTGGATCAGCAAATGCAGGGTGGATATGAAATGTGAGTAAGGTCAAACAGCTTTTACAAAAATCAGCTGCGGTCCAGATGCAAAGCAAGCAGGGCATTACTGCTGGGAGCCCAGGCTGGCATTGGCTACAGTGCAGCTCAGCTGGGCACTCGAAGAAGATTTGCAGACCTGCTCCCCCCAGCCCCAGTGAGATGTGATGTTTGGGTTGACCTTGCCTTGGTTTCCCTGCTGTTTCCACTGCCGTTTGCACCTGGACCAAGTGGAGGCAGAACACCACTGGGGTGGTGCAGCAGCATTTTGCATCCACCCAGTGGGGTTGCACAAAGTGTTTTACAATTTCACCCACCCAAACCCAAACCTGGAGACTTGTCAGAGGGGATGTGGGAGTAGTGCTTGGTCAAAGCTTGCTGGAAACCAGCTAAACCCTCCAAATGTACTGGAAGGGAGGGACAGACCCACCCAGAGCATGAGCCCATAAGGGCTTGCAGGAAGAACAAGTATTTTTTAAAAGTCCAGCTGATATTATCAGAGAAAACTTTCAGGAACACAACTGTTCCCATTGTGCATGAAGCAGAAAATGTGAGGCTTTAGGCTATGGAATCAAACCTTATCCTTAGGGTGGGATTGGGCCCCTGAGCACCCTGCCATGCTCTGAACTGGCTGTGTGATGGTTCATTGTTTGCCTCAGGATCCCAGTAACTCAGGGAACCATTTGGCTTTGCAGACTGAGAAGGGAATCAAATAGTTGAACCCTTAGTAAACATGCGAACACAACTGGTTGTCTTTGATGAATTGTTAGCTTGGACCTGAGCCAGGAGACCTGGGGATTGCAATCCAAGTTCCTAGAGCTCCACAGCTGACATGCAGAGCAGCAGATCACAGTTGGGATGAGTGAAACTTGTTATCAGTTGGAGAGGCAGCCAGCAGGTGGAATCTTCCTAAAATATCTCCTTCCCATTTCCAATCTGGCAATCTTGGCTGAACCTGAATCGCCTACTTAATAAAAATTCCATATTCAGTCCATAGAAATGCTTCCAGCACAGTTAGATCAATTTCCTCTAAGTAGCAATAAATGTGTTTTCCTTTAAAAGGCCAACACAAGCACATTATCACAGCCTATAATCCCCATTCTCTCTATTAGCTCAAAGTACATCCCAGAGGCCAAGGGTCGCAGCTAAAGACTAATCAGTCTCATTAGCCTGTCTAATTTATCTTAACTAGGGGGACACAAACACACTAAAACTGTTAGGGAGACTTTTTGATCAGGATATGGGAGTCATTCATCAGGGTCCTGCAGCTTCCAGAGACAGGAGGGAGAGAAACGACCCGGGGACAAAGCCATTCTCCAAGGAAGCTCTGCAGCAAGACACACCCAAGCAGGCAGGACGGGGCAGAAACCCTCCCGGGGGCTCCTGCTGTCCTACCGGGCAACATCCTAGCAGGATAGGGGGAGAGATATGGAAAAGCATCTCCTTCTTGTTCTCACCCACACACCATCCAGCAGCTCAGCGTCTTCCTCGCTCAAGCTCCGCTTTGGCACTGCAGGCGCTCGCTGGCCCTGGAAAGGGTTTGAGCCCAGCTGGTTAAAGTTTAACCCCTCCCCAGCTGTGTCAGCCACCGCTGTGGCTTGGGAACACGAGCTGCCCCTCCTTCTCCCTGCATCACTCTGCTGACAGCTCCCAGCTCACCCCCTCCCTGCTGCCCCGCCAGGAGGATGGATAAGGGCGATAAGGGACACAGTGCTCAAATCCAGCAGGAAGCAGCATTAAAAGGGGGAAAAATGAAGCAAAAAATGAACTCCTGTGGAAACAGTTTTCTCTCTGGTTAACCAGACAGGTGTTTTAGATGCTCCAGCCCAACAGCAGAGTCCTGTTCCTGAACCTCACTGTGACCATTAGCAGGCAATGTACATGCCCTCACAAACACTGCCCCGAATTAATTGCCCAGGCTCTGGGCTTTGGTAGCCCAAAGCAACAAAGCAAACCCTGAGGCTAATTTCCAGCCCCAAGACTCCAAGCCACACTTCCATCCTGGTGGCTCCTGGCTGGGAGGAATTTCAGAATTTGTGCTTCCTGAACATCTTCATCGGATATCAAAAGACAAGGTTTTCTGCTAAGAAAAGAAGGAAAAGCAGATTATTTAAGGACTTTCAATAGGAGGAGGCTGGCCAAGCTCTAAATCAAAGTCACCTTTTGAGACTCCCCTGAGAGAAAGGAAAAGGTTATACCTCAGATCCCTACTTCTGTCTTGGAAATAAGTGCCTCTAGAATAGTCACATGTGTAGAGACAATCAGCCATAGAAAAGAAGGAATTGCTGTTCCAAACCCTTTTCATGCCCAACCCTTGTTTCCATATCACTCATGTGTCCTCGCCCTGCCCTTTGTGTCACTGCGACGTCACAGCGCCGCGGGACGCGGGGCTGAGCTGATTAAACTCGACCCAAGTCCAGCTGCCCTGCAAACCTTTCCTCACCCAGCCCAGGGGCTGCTGCCAAGGACAACGGGCACGGCAGAAACACTCCGGGGCACCCATCTCCCTCCCTCTCCGTGGATGACCCACTCTGCATGGGTCACAAGCACCGAGGAAGAAGTGGTGGAGCTCAGGGACTGCCAAAGGGTTCATGACCTGGGATTTCACCAGGGGAGGGGAATTTTGTGGTGTATAACATCATAAAAACAGGTTAAATTTTGAAGGTGCAACAACTCCAACAAGAGGATTTAGAAAGTGTCACAACAGTTCATGTCACCCTGTCCCGTTTTTTGTCAGTCACTTTCTCACTTCCAAGATACTTGAATGGGAAATATTTGTTAATGGAAAATTAGCTTTGCACTGCGTTTCACTGCAGGGAGTGTGTGTGCTTTCATTTCATGTTACACGTTGAAGATAATCTGGGCAGAAGAGGGGAGAAGAGGGGGGAATAGGTGGTGGAGACCCCCAGTACAGCTCAGATGCCGGAGCCATCTCTAGTTTGCTGTTTCTTTAGTCCTGTTGGTGAACTGACACAGGATTTTTGTAGGACAAACTGCAGTTCATGTGCCTCAGCCTCTGTGGGTAATCACCCCCACAGGTACAAGAGTTCCTCATTCAAATGAGTGCCTTTTCCAGACCTTTTTTTGGAGAAACTGTGGTCACCACAATTCCTGTGCACAGAAATTAAGTAGATACTTTTTGTAGAGAAAATCTTGAGAATGCCAGTCTGTCCAGATTTTGAATAATTTTAAATCACAGATTGCATAAAAGCTCCTAACACTGACTTTTTCAAACAATCTTAAACAACCCACAAGTCCTCTCCACTAGGAGAAAGACAAACCATGGATCTCATGTATTCACACGGCTATGTACAACTTTGAAGGTGGTAAGAAACACTGTTGTCCATCCCAGTTCATCAAAGCAATCGAACACATGCTTAGTTTTAATCACAAACATGCACCTGGTTAAAGCCCAACACGAATGAATAGTGGGATTTGAGAGGTCACTTAAATCTTTGTTTCAAATGTTTATGAATGTTGTGTCTGGTTATTCTGGATAACCCTAATGTTGTGTCTGTTTCTTTCCTTTTTTGTTTTACTTAAGACCGTTGTGTGACAATAACGACAAGTTTTTGAAAAGGAAGATTTAGGTCAGTCTTACTCACGTGGCCAAGCTCCTTGGAGCAATGTCAACTCACCCCACACAACACGTCCAGGCTGGGTACCTTGTCTAAATTGGTAGCTCCAGTTTCTTCTGTAATCACGATCAGAAATGGGCAACTCTGAAGGAGGATTCATCCTTTCTGTCTGGGGCAAGCATTTTAGGGCAGATGAATCAGTTTGTGGAGAACCTTGCCTTTTTCCCAGGACAGCTGAGGAAGTCTAGACTGTAAACTTGGATTAGTCACTTAACTTCTCAGCAGTAAAAAACATTGCACTCTCGACATTTTTCAGACCATAAGGGTAGGTGAGGTGAACTCTCAGGTCTCACTCTCAGAACCTTGCTGGGCAGTGAGTTATTAGACAGTTATTTCCTGAGAACAAAAATGGGAAATGCCCACTCTTGTTCCCAATCTCTGCTCACAGCCATCCACACATCACTAAAGAAGACAGAGGTGTGGAATTAGAAGAAATACACAGTCAGGTCCTTGTTTCCCCCACAGGCAGAAACTTGCAGGGACAGATTTCCAGCTGAAGGTCCTGTACCCCAACTCTCAGGCAGATTTATTCCAGCTTTAATCAGAAGGCTGGGTGGAAGCATTCACAATGTCCTGGCAATAAGGAGAAGTAGAGGAGATGGAGGGGAGGGAGGGAAATTCATTTGTAGAGATGATGGAGTGACTCCTTCAAACGAAAAATTACTAATGATTAAAACAATGCTTGAGACTGTCTGTTTACATTTTAAAGGTGCATTATCCCAACCTGAAGGGTCCAGTGCTCGGCACCTCTTCCTACTGATTACCATCTAGCTTTCCATTTTCATATAACCTTGAAATACAATAAAGTCAATGTATGCACAAGGATTCTCTTTTTCTGATGGCTCGAGTGATGCAAATGGATTTTTCTTTTTACCACCCTTTACCTAGAATCTATGTCTAAGTCCCATCCTACACCATTCCCCTTTTAGAGGAATGACAGGAGGCTCTGTGTCCACCCTGTGTGCTTTGTGTTTCTGGTCATTAGAGGTAAATCACAGAATTATAGAACAGTTTGGGTTGGAAGGGACACTTAAGGGTCACTCAGTCCAACCCACCTGCAGTGAGCAGCAGCTTCTCCCATCAGACCAGGCTGCTCAGAGCCCCATTTAAAATTTCTCCTTGAATGTTCCCAGGGATGGGGCATCCACAGCTCTCTGGGAAATCTGTTCCAGTGTTCCACCAAGCTGACTGTAAAAAATTATTTCCTTGTATCTAGTCTATCTATTGGGATATCTTCCACCCCACCTTCTGATTATCCTTATATCCAGACTATCCCTATTCCTAGTCTCCATCTAGTTTATCTCTAGTCTAAATCTAATGAGAACAGGAAAACATAAAAGAGATTCCTCTTTCTTTGATGTTATGTCTGACTTGGTAGTCGGGAATGTGCAAAACTCTCAACTCCTTCTCTAAATGAAGACGTTTTATAGCACTGAATTCCCAGAGCAGCAACTGATGGCTCAATTCTGCCCCCTCCTCCTCCCCCTCATGGCACCCGTGCTGTTCTTCCTGCAGCATTTCCTGCGCTGGAGATCACACTGGCCACTTACTTTACAATGCAAATAAACCCTCTTTGCATTATTTCCAGGGGAGAGAAAGAGAATAGAAGATCCCCTTTTGGAAATTCTCTCTTTCATGCTGCTTTCCACTGTCACAAAAACACTGCACACCCTATCCTTCCATTCCAGATTTTATATCCAACAAGCTTTTGCTGACTGTATAACCTTCACTAACCTGAAATTCCTGAGTAGTCCCAGGAGCTCAATGCATCTTGGAATAAAATTTTTGTAATGTCATTTAAGGGTATTCCTAATCCAGAATTATTGAGGAGGCCTGGGTCATGGGAATTGAGTTTGACACTTGACAAATACTTGGCTTTGTGTAAATGGACAGGCCACTGAAATAACTGCCTTTGGATGTCACATGAAGAGAAATTAATTCTTTATTAACTTCCGCAATGATAATCTAATAAACTCATTTGGTCTACTAGTTTCAGCACTTAAAGAGCTCAGTCGATTGGATGCAAATAGATTTTTTTCTTCCCTTCTGGAGCAGTGCCTCTGTGGTGTGCAAAGGGACATCAGTGTGAAAAGTGAGGCCTGGCATGTCAGGACATGGTGTGCATGTCCAGATCCTGCTGCTGCTTAGTGTGAGAGAGAGAGGCACAGCAGAAGGACAAATGGCAGGGGCTAGAAAAATACTCTATTAGGAAAGAAAATGTGTTTTTATTAAAAATTTGTATTTTAAACAAATTTTCTATAACTTGAATTCAAATCCCTTTTCTTCTTAATCAGGTATTTTAAAATAATATACAAAGAACCAATATATTAGCTGTTTCCTATTAGAATTATAGCACAAGAAAATTAGTCTGAGCCATTTTAGGACACTTTTCTGAGAGCTGTACAAACACAACAAAAGCTGGAGCTCCCATCCTAAAATTTTGCTGGTGAATGCTAAAAATAAAAATGGAACTATGTGGACCGAGCAAACCTCTAATTCCAGAAGCCAAGTGTGTCCAACAAGAAAATAAGGCTGTCATATGTGACCTAAGTATCTGACCAACCCAGCCATTGCCACTTAGAGGTTGAATTTCAAATGTCAAGCCACAAGCTGCTGCAGATGGACCAGGAGCCATGTGCAAAATAAACAAACAAGAAGGCTCTACAACAGGGAGTGAAACATGACCTCACTGTGCTCGTTTCAGACCTCCCCAGCAAGAGGAGTGACACAGCTGATCAGTCCAATTTCAGGGTTATATTTCTGTATGCCAGACTGTCCAAGGCTACTGCTCTTCCCATCAATAAGTTCATGAAACTGTGATCTTTTTCATGTTAGTGCAGACTGGAACCACCAATAAACCTGGCTTTGATCAGAATATTTATACCACACCACTGCTGCTTGTCCTGCACCCACACAGCACATCCCACCAGCCATGCAGCCCAATGGGAGCCAGATTAAAAAGCCAAGGCAAGGCATGTTTCCTGCTAGCAGGCATTTCTTACCCTGCCTGTTGGTGCAGCACATAAAAAATGTTCCATTTGCAAAAGCCAAATATTTATTAGCGTTTGCTAACTGAGTTGCTCCACAATGACATGAAAAATTGTGATGTCTAAGTCCATCAGTTCCATGTAAATATATAATTTGCACAGGAATATATAAATATATGTATGCATGTTTACTTCTGATTAGTGGCAATTATCCTATGAAAGAGAGCATGGAAATAGAGCATGGGTTTTCTAGAATGCTTTAAGTATCTGTGTCCTTTCTGTTGCTCTCTTTTCAGAGGCAGTGTGGGGCAGAGGACTTCAGCTCACTGTGACCTCCTCTCTGGCTTCCCTGTGGAGCTTCCAGGGAGGCTAGGTCATGGTCCATCACCAAATGGGCTGATGTCTCTGAGTGCTTACACAAGTGAAGGAAAAACAGATTCAGGAAGATCCAGAGAGCCCAGATGAGCTTCCAGCTCTGAATCAGCCTTAGCAATGTTAACATCAGCTCTCCTTCCTGAATACTTCTGAGATCTAAGTAAGCAGCTGCCTTTATTTTGGATATCATTCTCACATAGTCAGATGCCCTGGAGGATTTGAGCCTTGTTATCTACATAGCTTCATAAAAGGGATTTTGGCTTCTTCATGGAAAAAAAGTCTTCTTTTCAAATCTGCACTAGTGAGAGGCATGCTGGAGAGGATCCCCAGCCAGCCTTCCTGCCCTCTGTCCTCACTCCAGAGTGCAGCTTTGCATCTCAGTCCCTAGGCTGGTCCCTCACCACCTATTCCGCAGAGTTTGGCACTGAACCTAATTAATGGCTGCAAGCTGAATAGACTCCCAGAATCACAGAAAATAACCTGGAAGGGATCACCAAAGGTCCTGCAGTCCTTTGCTCTGCGCCACACTTCAGTTCTGCCTCTGTTGCTCTCAGCAGACATTTGTCCAGTCTAAAATCAATGCTGCATCTGTTAGTGCTCCAGAGGAATGCCCTGCAGCCCACAGCTGTGGGCTCTATCAACACCCAGAAGCCAGTTTGTGCTGCTGTCAGGGTGGCAAATGAGTGTCTGTGACATGTTCCACCGTGTGCTGAGGTCTGGCTTGCTGTAACCTCAGCCAAGTGAAGAGCAGATGTTATTTATAGGCCACCCTCCGCTTCCTCCTGGTGCTGGATCCAGAAGCAGTAAAGAGGTAGGACCATCCCCCTGTTTATGATATATTTTCATGTGTCTCTCCAGCAGCAGCTGATGGGGAGGGACACCTCAGACAGGAGGTGAGAATCTGCTCGTCTCACTCACAGACCTGCTGTTACTGCTCCCCAGCGCTGAGATATTCCTAACTTCATAACAGTGGGGATGTTGGATGCTGAGCTCTGCAAAGGCCATAAATATACTGGCAGGTTGTGGGGGCTTGTTTGGGTTTTTTATTTCAGGTTGCAGACGGTTTTTCCTCTTACAGAAGTAACAGAATGACGATGTTCCCCTCAGCTGTAGAGTTTGCTGCTCATTTCTCCTGGATGGACACCTGGTTCCAGGGACCATCTGCTGCTTTCTCCAAAGTTGATGCCAGAAATATCTCTCCAGCTGAGAAGTAGGTAGGTGTCTCAACTCAGCCTGCAGGTAAAGAGCCAGGATATGGGCCAGGTACAACTGTTGGCTGCAGTGGCATCTTTGGCTGGTGTGCTAGAGCACAGTCCTGTCCTTTCCCAGAGAACTGAGGACACTCAACCCTTCTGGGGAATGGGGGGATGGCCATGGGCTCTGGAGACTCTCCAAACCAAGCTGGCTCTGTGTTGCTGTGCAGACCCCTTGCTTTTGTCCACCACCTAAAGAGGATTTCAAAGAAGAAATTCCAGGCTGGGAAATACTTTTCAGAGCTGTTAGTTTTGTAATCCTCTAGGAAGAAGTTTAAGTGTATGAAAACCATTTTGCCAAGTAAATCAGGGCATGGGCGTAGCAACAGCTTAGCTTAACCCATGTAATGTGCCAGGGACAGTGCAGATTTACGACATTGCCATGAAAGCACTCTCCACTTCCGTGAAAGCAGCCTGAGCTCTTTCCAGTTCAAGAGGCACCACCCCACCACCTCCCCGGTGGCTGGACACTGTGACAAACCTGCTCCATTACTGGAACACTCTTGTTGTCACAAAGACAAATGAGAATCAGAACAGCATTAAAATCAAGAGCAAAATTCTCTTGCATTAGTAAAATAAACTGCTTCCTCCAGGCCCAGAGAACACCCATTCATTACCGGGTCTTGTTTGTGAGGAAATTTTAAGGAAATGTTGGTAATAACAGGACACAATGGAAAATGATGGTCCTGCACCGTTTTCATATTGCATTAGTTCAGATCTACTTGCAACACCTGCTTCATTTCACCTCTCTCCCACTGATATCTCCTGGAGATTTCAGGACTACCTCCCTACATCTATTTTTGGGTATAATTTGAGTGTAATTTGATACGTAATTAGGGTAGAATAGATGACCGAGTATTTAACTACCCATACATCTCTCCCTAATTTAAATAATTCCTGATGTATCTAACTAGTTTGCCTCATCCTGCACTGATGTGTATTGAACTGGGGATAATGAAATAAGAAATGTGAGGGGGAAAAAATGTTATTCCAGCGTCGGAAGATCACCAATTAATGACATGAAAATCCTGGTGGGAATATCTGTACACTTAATGCCCCTTCTGCTTCCAGTTCTATGTGGTCACTGTCTGTGGCGTGAGGGCTCTCAGAATAGTCCTTAGAACAACTTGGGTTTCTTTGAGCTGTCTTAAAGTGATAACAGCTTTTGGACAGGACTTAAACACACAGAGGGTAAGAAATAAGATTACTTTAATTCTCAGCTAGCTTCAGACCTTGCGTTTCAGAGGGGAAGAAAGTCTGTTTTGCAGTCGTATCTCCCTCTTCCCCTCCCTTATATCCAGAGAGGAATCAGATTGCTGGCTTAAAAAAGATACTTAAATTTGTAATGGTTGAAGATAGGTGAGTTCAGCTCTTCGGTGTGTGACTACACATCCCTGACAACTCAGTGTGCCATGTCACACTCAGGGAATTGTTTAGCTGTCAAACAGGGGTGGCTGGATTTTGTTTGGGTGAAACAGCACTGCTGGATTTTATCCTGAAACATGGGAAATATTTTAGCACATTCCTCTTTTTAATAATACAAATTGTCCCGCTCATGCTTCAACAGGAACAAGTGCTGATGGATGCACAGGCAGGGAAAAGTCAGATGTGGCTGCTCATCTGAGATTTCAAAATATCATCCTATCTTCATCAGGGGAAAGGGGGGTAATGGGAAATCCTGAAGTTTTTGACGGGTAAGAAAAAGTTTTATTATGATATTGGTTGGCTTCTTTCACACAATGTAAAATACAGCCACTTTATTGGCATAATTTTAGCACATAAAACATTGAAAATACAGTACAATTAAGCCTAATACCAGCTGGTTATTGAAGAAAAAGCATGGCTGTGGAAGTTGTTAACCATTCCATTGAAAATTTCAATGAAATCCACTCTTTGTGGTGGAACGCTTTAATTTAGATGGATCATTATTCTCATCAGAAAATTATTTTTTCAGGTAATTGTCAATCCACACAGGAATACGGCAAAGAACAGCCTGTGCACAGGATCCCGGCCAGCCTGGGCTCCTGCCTGCCATGAGCTGGTGCAGGAACAACACCTTTCCCCATGAAAAACCATGGGACAAACGGATATCTCAGCTGAATATTGTTGGGGGACGTTTTTACTGCTTTTTTCCTTATCATAATCTCTCCTGTATCTTCCAAACAATTTCTAGGGATGCCAACACCACCTCTCGCTGTGTCCTGCACCCCAGCACCTCACTTCCCACTTCTTCCCCTCCACTGCTGCCCACCCACCCATGCACATCCCAAAATGTCAGGTCACCTTTCTGTCCAGCTTGGGAGCATTGCTCCACGGGCTTTCATACTCCTAGGGCAGCTAAGGGGGGGGTGGCGAGATCCTCAGTGCTAATTTGCAGCATCTCCTGGGGGGCAGCTCCCAGCCTTGCATCCCTTCCCATCGCCGCAGTCCCGACACGACGCGGGCATCCGGAAAGCCCCCGGCTTGCTGGCTCACACGCTCCCTCCCCCTGCCTTGTCAGGGTTTATTTCTGTGCAGAACAGATGGGCACGAGCTGTTTGGGGAGCACCTCCCTTCCCTCCCCCAGCCCCACGGACAGATGCATCACCGGAGCAGGGAGCAGTCCCCTCCCGGCTGCGGCACAGCTCCCTTTTCAGAGGGGCAGGTAAAAGTTTAACCAGGCTGTCTTTCAGCGCTGGAGGCAGAGCCGCCTTTCATAGCCATGATAAATTGCTCCTGTCAAAACTACATGAATGCTCATATTGAAAAGCTCTTCTTTCTTCCTTTTTAACTTTCCCCCCTCTCCAGTCTCACGGTGTCTCTCGGTTGTTAGCCAACATTTAATGCCCGCTTAGTCAAAGGGCACTTCCACTCCTCGTCTCTCTGTCCTGTCCCCTGGGGCTGCTGGGGCTGAGTTGTCACAGAAACACTGATGGTGAATAAAATAAAAAAAATAAAAAAAAAAAAGGACAGGGTGAGGAAGAAACCCTTTAATGTTTTTAGGGCTTTTGATTTCAGTCAGGTCGTCCTACCAGTAGTTCCTAACCAAAGCAATTGTAGGATGGAGGTGGACAGACAGATGTCTCCCAAGAACGTGTCCTTTGTTGGTATGTTCTAAGTTGATAGATTAGCTATAGTTTGTAATATTTTCCAAAGGTGACGATGAGCACACAACACAAAACAATCCGCTCCACCCCTCTCTTCAGCAGCAAGGCCAAAATGTGTTGTAGATGTTCCAGGGAGACAGAACCTGCCCAGCTCTTAACACAGTCTGAACACATTTCCCCACCTGTCAGAGAGTGCTTTCACTCTGTGGGTGCTCCAGAGCAGGAGCCACAGCTGGTAAAATCAGGGCCAGGTGCTTTGGCCATGGAATTGCCCCTGCTTCATCCAAAATTGCCTGGTTTTGTCAGTCTCCCAGCCCTGCTGCAGGACTGCTCTGCTGGGGCTGGTCCCATGACTGCAAAGGTCTTGGAGTCCCTAAACCAGGTACGCTGGTGATAGAGGAATGGATGGGAGCATGGGCTGGTTGACACCAAGAAAATCCTGTGAACAAATTGTTTATTCTTGGGTTTGAGATTAATGGGAAAGATGGGTTTAGGGTGCCTGGTGAGCACCAAGCCAGCTCAGCCCAGCCTGGCCAGTCACTCAACTCCCTCAGGGCTGCACCTCCAGGAGAGGCATTGAAGTCCACTGTGAGAAAAATTGGTCTGAGCATCCACCCAGAGCACCATGAGCTTGTGTAGGTGCCATATTTGCACACGTTATAGTCACAAGCTCCTCATCCCCTCCCTATAAGGAGCGGGCCTGGCAGGACGCTGTCCTGTCCCCAGCTGTGCTGCTCTGATGCCCATCCCTGGCCAAAGCCCACCGTCTGAGGGGTGGGGGCACTCAGCACACCCAGCTCCCTGCACACTGTGCTTCACCCAACCTGGCTGCAGGAAATACCCAAAACTTGGGGTGCTGCTCCCATTTCAGGACATCTCCCCCTCCTCCATAGCACTACGTGGTAAAAGCTACCCATAAATCAGCTGCAGGCATTCAACGTACATCTCCTAAGAAAAGACCTGTTCCCACACTCTGCCCTGATTCCTCCCTCTCCTGTTTTTCTGTCCATGCTGATATCCAGCCACCACCCAGCTCTCCCAATATATCCTCCAGACTGTAAATATCAGTGCTGCTGCCCTGCTACAGCAGCCAGTGACAGCAATATCTGGCACACACACACAGGGCTTCCCTGGGTGCATCTTCCCCGTGACAAGTATTAAAAAAACGGTCCTCGGTCCTCGGTCCTCGTAGCTGGCTGCAGTGTCACTGCCCTTATCACTATCAGCCTCCCGGAGGGTTCAGCACTATCCACATCTATATGTGTATTTTGGGATACTGATACCATCAGGACACTCCTGTTATCCCAGCTGGCTTGCTCATTAACCCTTGTTACACCTGTACGCACACAGCATACAGGCAATATACAGGAAGACTGCACAGCTCTAACTCTGTTCCCAACCATCCATATTCCCAGATATTTTAATAAAACTGCATGGCTGAAGAAGATTGGTATTTGCCCATATGTGCAAATCATTTTAAGGGCTGCATTGCTTCTGACTGCAACAGACTCACTGGAAAAGGTTCACCCTCCTATGAGCAAAAGGAAAGGGATGTTTAAAGAACAAACTGAGTACTCTCCAGAGGCTCCTGTGTAACTACCATATCAGCACAGGCTGAAAGTCAGGCCTGATCCTTCCTCCTGTCAGCTGCCCTCTCTTTCCCTGGCTCTGGAAGTGGTCTGCTGACATGTCATAAATAATTTTCTCTCTCACTGCCTCAGTTTCTCCTAGCCATGTGCTGGGGAGCTGGCTGATGATCCTGCTTTGGAGAGGGCTTCCCAATCCACCATCAGGAGTGTTGGAGGGAGTAAGCACTCATGCTACCAGCTTTGCTGAAGCTGTGTGTGCTGGTCCCTGCTTGTGCAGAGCCTCTGCAGAGCTGCCTGGGGGGCCCTTGCACTGCTTCAGCTTGCAAGGGTCAAGCCCAGCAGCTTTGCTGCCATCGGCTCCTCTCCCCTCCATGTAGCACTTCAAATCAGCCACATTGCACCATAGTTATTAACTGGTTTTGACTGACTTCTTAAGTTAATTATAATTTCACAGTGTAATATCAAGCATGATTAAAACAATTAGGTTTTCCACCCCCTTGCAATGCCTCCCTCCCTCTGCTTTCCTTTCTTCTTTCCCCTCCTTCCCCTGCCTCCCTTCACCCTGGAAGTTTTTAGATACGCTTCTGCACCACTGCAACAAATTGTATGGTAGGATCTGAAATTATTACCCTCTTAAATGCATTAAACTGCTCATAAAGCAATTTGTAATGCCAGTTACCAAACCGTGGTGAGCCTCCCAGCCTGACACCTCCCAAGAGCAGGAGGATTCTTGGCAGCCATGCCCTGCTGCAATGCTCTCTCACTCACCAGAGTCAATGCCTGAAACTTAGGAGAAATCAATGCAATTATAGATATGAAGGTCCAATTACTGCGTAATGTGATCAGTCTTTATCTCTGAGTCCCTTCATGAAAATCAGGGAGGCCTTTTCTTTTTTCCCTTGTGAAAGGAGTTGCAATATAATGCAAAATGATCTTTAAAGAGAGGACCAAAAGCGAGAGACGTCCATCACTCAGCAGGTCAATTCCAGTGTTAGCTGGTACTGATTTCCCCTTCATACTGGTGAGGTTTTTCCTGATTTACACCCCGGTGTATCCATTGTGTCTGATGGAATCAGTCCCTGTTGATGCTACTATCAGGTTCCCAGCCCAGTAGCATGCATGTGGCCACTCCAGATTCCTTGGGTAATTCTGCTCATTTGGAATTTTTCCACCAGCTGCCAATTGTGGCTGCTTCCCCCTCACTCCTCCCTGTGGATCTGAGGGAGGGAGAAGGATGTGGAGCTGCCTGGCTGGCCCCCATCAGCATCTAGAGCTCATCCCTGCAGCTGGGCTCATGCCCCAACATGGAGAATTGACTGGGCTCCTAAAGGGATTGAAACAGCCTTCCTAAGAAATAATTTGCAATCCCTTCTGGGCAAGACTTGATCCTTATACCTGCCCAGATGGGCTGATAAATGCCTGGAGGGGCCAGGCCCAAGGAATCCTCATTCTCTTGGCACATATAGGCTGGTTTCAACATCCCTAAAAACCAAAGAGGTTGGGCTGCAGTGACCATGTCTGGGCTAGTGGAAGGTGTCCCTGTCCATGGCAAGGAATTAGAACCAGTCAAGCTTTAAGGTCCCTCCCAGCCCAAACCATTCTGTGATTCTGCAATAAGGACAGGTTCTGCTCAGTCACACACCCCCCAATAAGGTGATTTTAACAGAGAAACTGTCACTCCAAAGCACAGAGTTCTGTGCACAGGAGATCGGTGAGAGGGACTTGCATTTCTCTGTGCTTTGCCTCTTTACCTTTTATCCAACAGAGCATGATCCAGATCAAAGCCAGGACATGACTGTAATTATATGAGTAGAAATAAGTAACCATCTGCACTAATAAGGAATACAATCCTTTATCTATATTAATTAGAAATAAATTAGAGAGAAAAAACGTTAGCTAATAGTTAATTACTGCAACTATATTGAGAAATATATATAGTAAAAACTCTATCCCAAATTAACAAAATATTGAGGTTTATTTCTAGAACTTCAGAACAGGAACGTGTTTGAGACCACATCCCAGTGTGAGGAAGGCCATTTATCACAAGCCTCAGAGCACCTTGTTCAAGGATCCCAAAGTGCTCAGCAAACATTGATAAATAGACCTTGATGTATTCCCAAAGGGAACCATTATCATCATAATATAGCAGTGCTCAGGAGTCTCATTCTCCATTCCTGCCTGCACAGCTCCGGCTTGATTCCCCCTTCTCTTATGGAGAGCACCCATCCACTTTCCCAAACTAGTTTGCAGCCAAAATCTGTAGGAGCCAGGTTGTCACCAAGCTGAGATTTGGGGACGGTAGGGTTGTCACAGAATCGTTAAGGTGGGAAAAGAACTCTAAGATCATCAAGTTCATCAGGGCTGGCTTCAAGCTGTTCAGCAGAGTTGACCCTCAGCACTTTGACTCACGCCTTTGCCCGCCGATATCCCCCACCATAAACACACAGACACATCAGGGTCCCCAGGACAGCACCAAATGGAGGAGAAAACAATGGGAACATGGTCCTTCGATGTCCATGTGGTCCTTGGATGTCCACTGCCCTCTCCCTGCTCTGTCATTTGAAGAGAGAGGAAGATCCCTGACTGAGCAGGGGAGGGCTGAGGCCATCGTGGAGCTGCTTCCCCCCACTGCACTCAGGCGTTCAACCCCCTCCAGCTGCCCCACTTTCACAGGGAATCTTAAATGGACTCTGTCACCTTTTAAACAAAATCCCTGCTGCATCTCACCTGGGGAGAGGACAGCATGGAGCTGAACAGCCGGTTGAAATGTGCTCGTGTGAGCAGGAGGCATCTCCGTGCCGGGTGTTTCCAGGTGCTGCTGCGTCGTGGCGGGGATGGAGGCGGCCGAACACGTGCTGCCTGTCAGCACTCGCTGCTGCCGGCCCAACACGGCTCCTCACGGCCCAAAACGTGTGAAGAAATCCCAAGAATGCTCTCCACACTCCTGAACATGGGCTTCAGAGGCCTGAGAAAATAAATAATCACACCATATCTGAAAGTGAGTTTATTTTCTTTCCATGTTCTGGACCCAACTTCTCATTCCCAAGGGCTTCCCACCACTATTTCCTTCTCTTGTCTTTGGTTTTCCACCCGAATTTCACATGTATGTTCTTTTCTCACTCTGCCACAAGGATTACAATACGTAATTTGCTTATCTGGGGGTACAAAAATTGCATTGCTGTACAGACTGGTTTTGCAACACAGAATGAGTGTTGCCTGCTAGGGATGTAAACACAGAGTTAATCCTGCCTTTCATGGCCTGCACTTTCCCTGTACTTGTTTATTCCACGTTTTGTGTCTGCCCCAGGATGGATCAAACTGTTTAACCTTTGACAGCAAAGTCAGAAGAATGATTCACTTGGAAGCTAAAATGTAAATAAATATATGCATTGCTAAATAAATCAACCGCTAATGCCCTAATGCAAGGCTGATAAATATCCTGATTGAAATCATACTTAAATAAATGGGGCAAATTATCAGACAGGGGGTTTTAAAGTTATCATTTCAGGGCATAACTCAGCACAGCACCAGCCATAATTAGCAAATGGTTTTAATCTTTGATTTTTCTGATTTTTTATGGAGTGAAATCTTTTCTCCTACAGGAGAAGTGAACCCTGGTATTATCACAGATGTTGCAAAAGGAGACAGAATATGGTTGATTTAGTGATAAATGAAAAAATCTTTTCTTGCTTACATTGACTGAAAAATGCTCCAAAGCTCTTAAAACTTCCACAGCACAGAAAAGTGGGGAACTGGTAAGTGATCTCCCCTTTTGCCTCTATTCCTGCCATAACTCTGTGTGCCCGCAGAAAAAAGTTCATCTCTCCGTACAGGTACCTTCCCCTCGGGCACTAAATTACCAAGCACCACCCCGAGTTACAGTCTCTAAATCCATTAGCAGTTAAGAGAAAATAATCCCTGCAATTTGTGCAGCGACAAGTGTTCTGAACGATGGAGGAATATGCAAAGAGCAGCGCGTGGATGTGCCGGAGGACGAGCCTCAGCTCAGGACTGCCACCTCCCTGCTCCTCACAACGCAGAGAGCTGCTCCCAAGCAATCTTTTTATTTAATTTATTTATTTCCCGTTTTCTCTCATCTTGTCCTTGCTGAACGGCTCCAGCATGGAGAGCCTGTCTGCAAGGACTCACATGCTAGCACTTGTCATTTTTTCGGCTCCCTGAAGGAAAAGGTAGTGTTTGCCTCCCACGTTGGATCGAGCCCTCTGAACCCGGTGTTTCCACATTCTTGATTGCTCTGCTGTGTGTGAATTGCATAACAACTAAGGAGTCCTTTAGATCACCTTCCGTGCTCATTTTTCCCCCACATGCTGATTGAAAAGCAAATGAAATACTTTTTCTACCACCAATTTCCTCTCTTCATGTACCTGCCTGCACTTATTATTTCTGAATAATCTTATCAAAGGAGCAACAGGTTGCTGGAGCGGTGGCTTGGCCCCCAGCTGATACACTGGGCTGATAATTTCTTAAAGGTTGTCTGTTAGAGGAAGATTGCTCTGAAGTGCTTTGAGCCGAGCACAGTGGAGGGGATGGAGCAGAGATCATCCTCCCCTGCCAGTCCAGCCCAGGGTGTCCCCAAACCAGCTGTGGCTCAGAGGAGCAGGGTCTTCTGGAACCCACCAGCAAGGTTTTGACTGTCTCAGATCAGATATTCAGCTGACCGTCTTGTCAGCCTGGGATTCTCCAAAGAGCAGCTCTGGTTTCGTGTGTTCTCCTGGCAATGCAGCTTCTGTGTAAAACAGTCCCTGCATTTTAGACTTTGTCATCACTCATCTCACACTGACCCTTCAGACTTCCAGAGATGAGGACTGAAACTGAAACTGATAAACCAGAGTCCTAGAATTCAATCTGGATCCATCATGGAGTTAAGCCAGTGATGCAAAGGCCTAAAGTGAAAAAAGGAGGATCTGTAACACCCTAAAAATTGCAAGAGGAAGGCAAGGGTTCAGGCATATACTTGAATTTTATTGGAGTTGTGCAATCCTGGATTGAAATGCATTCTTAAGAGGAGGCTAAAATAACTTATATTTACAGATAAACCCTTCCCCTCACTGCCCTTGTACATGCAGGACGTGATCAAGGCAGCTTCCAAATTTGCAAAAGGGCTTTTAGGACTAAATCCCAAACCACACTAATGTTCTTCCCAGTGAGAACATTGGGGTTTGGCAGAAGAGTTTTACTGAGTTTCCACAACCCAAACCTTGCCTTTTCCAATTCACATGAGCTGATACTGACACCTGATCGTACCAAGAGAGAACTTCATTCTGCAGATCTTCTGTTTCATCTGCTGCTACCAACCCATGAAGAGAAGATGATCCCTCAGCAGGGCAATTCCAATAGTATAAAAACGGATTTCTTTTTGTCAGCACGGTTAGCTAGAAAGCTTTACATTCCCTTTTGGAGTTACCCAGATAGAATAGATTGTGTTGCCTGCGCAATGTTATTGCCTCCCATCCAAAGCCAGTCATCCACACCCTCCCTGAAGTTGAAAAAGTTTCCCCACCCTCCTCTCAGCCTCCAAACTTTGATCACAATCCCAACAGATGCAAAATATTTGCAGTAAGAGGTGCCAGTGCCGTCAGCTCGCCACAGTAGCTCCCAGTCAAAATGTTTGCACGCACACTTCAGAGCATCATTTATCTTGAGGGATGTCAGCTCTAAAAATGTTAGCGCGTGTCACTGTCAAAGCAACTGCCAGAAATTAGCTTTCTTTCATCTCAGAGAAGAATAATTAACTTTGCAACTGTTTCCAAAAGTGCTAATTAATGGGTTTCAACAACTTGACTTGTCAGGATACATCTTGATTGGAACAACAGCTTGCTCTTCCCCTTGAGGATTATGGCTCTTCTTTTGGATTCTTTTCCTCATCCACCAGCTTAGTGAGTTGTGGAAAATGGATGTCATTTATAACACAAAAATAAACATGTCAAAAAAGGAAAGCCCTGGGGACTAGTTAACATTTATTAATTATTGGTGTGCTTTATTAGCAATAATGTAAAAACAAAACCTCCCATTGAAACTGAATAATCTTTAAACAGGATGGGATTCTGTTTGCTGTTTATGTTCTTGAAAAAACAGGACAAGTCTTCAGCTTTGTGTCTCTGCATGGGTATGGCTTGGACTGGGAACAGTGGATCTCACTCTCTTGCCTCGAAAGTTTCCTTCTGGAGCCAAGTTCTCTTCCGGAGATCCACTCTCTCTCCACTGCTTTGATTACTTCAGTTCCTCCAGCAGTTTACACGATGTATTTTCTTCTCCCAGCTTTCTGTGAGGTGATAAGATGCCTGACTCTCAATACTGAGCTCCTTCCCTGTTACGCCATGTTGCTGTTTGGATGCATTCCCTCCTTCCACCAGGATGGAATCTGTGCTTTAGCTGCCCATGTTGAGATGAAAAGTAAAATGCCTGTGTTTGACAATGGGATTCAGCTATCGCCATCCCACAGCAAGTATGTGGAACCCGTGTCACGCAGCCAAAATCCCTAGAACCCCTTAAAACCCCAAAAGCTTGGAGGCACCTAACAATTTAAAACACTCTGGCCTCAAGAACCAGTGAAGGTCATGGTCAAACCCTTATATGTGTTCCTGGAAATATAAAGAAAATCAGGAAATCAAGTGGAAAATCCAGGAGGTTGTTATTAAAAATCCACAGCTCAATTATCGTTATAATAAACCTTACATCAGAGGTCATTTGCATTCATGGTAATTAGGGAGGGAGGTTATGGTTTGAGAATAAGGGCAAATCAGCTAAAGAAGAGTTTTTGTGCAGGAAACCTGTCCCTAATGCTGCCACCTAAACTGGCCATGTCAGGCTGGAACTGTGCTCACCTGGGCAGGGCAGAACTCCTGCAGACACCCCCACACCCCGCAGCAGCTGCTCCCAGTTCTCCCAGGATGGCAGCAGGTTTGCAGCCCCTTCCAGGTGGACAGAGGATAGGGATGGTATATAAAGGAGTTAGTGGAGCAGGAGGAGTTGGTTTGGCTTGGGGAGCTGCTGGAGGAAGGACGGATCTTCAGGAGAGGTACAGTGTTTGGGGGATGCTGCACTCTGAAGGGGTGTGAGGGCTGTGTGTCCCCTCTGGTTTCTCTGGCATGAGGTGCCTTCTCTTGTTGTCTGCAAGGAGGAAAAGGGGGAGGATATCTGAGCACAGCTGTGTCCATGCTACCTGTGTGCTTTCCTAGAGGCTTGGCTTTTGGAGTCAGGGAAGGAAGTCTCCAGGCTTGTGTGCCCTCTGAGAGGTCTGGCTCAAGCAATGACCCCTGCCTTGTGTTTATGCAGGACCTGATGGTGGCAGCTCCTCTAAAATCTCATTCTGAGAATTGGGGGGGAATGTGACCTGAATTCAGTAAAGAATAGTGGCCCTCCTTCATGGGCTGGTGGCCTCCCTAGCTTGGTTTTTGCTGAGATGCACCTTATGCTCAGACTCTGGCAGTACAGGGTTAATAAATTACTACCTCTGGTTACAAGCACCTTAGGGCACAAGGATTAAGTAGTTATCTGTGCCTAAAAGCACACCTAAGAGTCGGTGAGGTGGCTACAAACCATGTGTTAGTGCTTTAAGTTCCTAATAACTGATAGATTGGTAAGTTTTAAGCAATTTCAAGTTTTTGAGCTGTTTATAATTTCTCTCTTGTTGGTGTCTGTAGCCTGAGCAGAGTTTTGCACTGTCTTCTCATGGTAGTGAACCCCAGGAAAATTTTGGTCTGGCATTTTTATTGTAGGGGACTGAAAAGGGGAGAAGTGAACTTTGGCAGAAGAGGACAAGTAGTGTCACCTGGTGGGACTAACACCAGAAGGAAATCCATCATAATGGTTAAACTAAGTCTTCCTGTCACTGGTCACAGAGCGGCCTGTAAGAGTTAAACATGAAGCAACTTCACTTTCAGGGATGTCAACGTTACTTGCTAGATGGTTCTACTTAATTTGTTACTATATTTACACTTACAGTAGAGGCTAAATGCTGTGTTGCTCCATGTTTATGTGGCATCTATTTTTATCCATGAAGGAAAGGAAGCATATTGATATTTACTGGAAGGTTTGGGGTCATCATAGCTCTGGAATAATTAAATATTCTGAAAAAATCTGTCACCTACTTATTGTCACTCTTTGAATTTCACCTGTAGAGCCCAGGCAATTTGCTTGATTAAATTTAGAGCAAGAAAAAAAAAATGTTTAGGGCATAAGTTTCTATTGGTTTTCTATTTCAAATGGCTTTTTAGTCTAAGAAGTTGATGGGAGCATATTTTGCTGGTTCCCCATTCACCTGGTGCTGAATATGCAAGAATTTCTACAGAAGTTGGTCAAAAGTCTAGTGGGAAGAATATCTGCACAATGAAAATGAGGAAGAAAAAGCCCTTTATACAGAAGTCAGTACTGTGTTCAGATGCGTGCCAGGGCATCTCAGGTGTTAGGGTAAGGACTGGAAATGGCAGAGAGCTGGGCTTGAGGCTGCGGTGAGGTCAAGGGAGTCCTTGAGGTAAAGTCTGTGGTGGTTTTCTACTTGTTGGTAAATGTGAGGGGAGTTTTGTCAAGTTCTTTGAGGTCTGATGAGAAGAGTAGCACAGAATATTTCAAACCTGGGTTGTATATGGATCTTTTAGTGGTACACAAAATCACCAGCTCAAACTATGCTGCCAGATGCTTTTTGTCTTCAAAAAGGAAGGGAGAAACCCTCAAGGTCTAAAAGGAGGAGGGTGAGTAGGGAAGGGAGCGATGTTGCATTGCACCATTGCAGGGTGTGTGTAGCCGGGGAGCTGGTACCTGTTCATGCACATGTGGATTGGGGCCCTTGGTGTCAGGCACATGCTCCTGGCTGCCAGTGCCCCCTGGACAGGGTGGGTGAGCACCAGGCAGACTGGTGAGCAGCTGGGGAAGGAAGGGACTGGTGCACAGGGAGGACTGGGACAACAGCTCAAAGCCAGCGGGGATCTGAATGAAGTGCAGGATTCCCTGCGGGCAGTGCCAGTCCCCACCCTGTGCATGTACGTGTTGGTATGATGTGAAAACCCCTCTGCTGCAGGTGGGACAGGCTGCAAGTCCTTCAACTCCTCTTTATTCCGCTGTCTGGTCCCCCCACCAATGCTATGGCAGCATTTAGGGAAAAATATATGCTGGCTGCATGCAGAGGCTTGGCATCTTCTCCCAGCACCAGCTGGTGAGGCTGCCCTGGGCTCTCCTCTGTGTGTCCCCAGCCCCGCTGTCCCTGTGGTGTCCTGCCCAGCCCAGGGGCAGGGCACACCAGCCCTGCTGGGTGCAGAGTGGCTCCTGTGCAGCTGCCAACAGCCAGGGCAGCAGTGTGGGCTGTGCCCAGGGGCTGCTGTGCAGATGATGGCTTTGTCTCTGTTTACTGGAGTGCATCTCCCCCTTCCCAGCTCTCCACTGACAACCCCTCTGGATTGGGCTCCTTTACTAAAAATTGGTTGGGAATGAAGGAGGGGGGAGAAACTTTATTAGTGTTATACATTATTTTCCTTCTCTCCCTTCTCCCCCCTTCCCTTGCTGCGTGATGAATTGCCTGGTACTGAGCTGGTAGCTCCAGCCCAGGCACTTAGCAATCTCCTCCTGGTCCCTTGCACAGACAGATGGGACGGCCCATGTCTTGACCGTGATTGATTAGCTGGAGAAAGCCTGTTGAGTGGAGTTCCATGAAGATTGATGCTTTATCCTTCTAACAGCATTTCCAAAAAGTTTCTATTACATTTTGATTATGTTTATAGAATCTCACTGGTCTCCAGGAAGATTCAATCTTCTTTTTCCCCCCTCTCCCCTCTGTGCAATGTGTGCAACTTCCCTCCTGTGCATATGCTGTTCATCCATCTCTTACCTTTATTCTTTTAGGGGTGCCCCCAGAGGCTTCTCAGGACAGGTCCCTTCCCATGTCCCTCCTGTCCCTCTGCACAGGTACCTCCTTTCTAGTTAGTGCCCTCCGACTTGTTGAGGCCACAGGCAAAGCAGGAGCTCTGCAGCACGAGGCTTCACAAAGCTGCAGAGCAGGAGGAAGGAGTGCTGTCTGTGATAGCTTGGTGGAGAACTGAAACACGAAGAGCCCCTGTTTCCCAGGGCAGGAGGCTGTGGCTCCTGCCTGCCCACAAATACCTGCTTTGCTCTTGATTTCTTGCAGCTGGAGGGCTCTGCCTGTCCCAGCTCAGTTCGTATCAACTCAGATGAAAGTCTTAGAAGCTGTAGGAATCTTCAAACCTGGGGGTTACTGTGTTTGGCCATGGAGGGGGGTCAGAAGGATGAGCTATTTCAGCATTGCAAACTGCCCTGTTGCAGCTGGGTGTGGGGAGAGAGCAGAGTGTGTGCCAGTGCTGGCTGAACTTCAGTGTCACTGTAAGAAGAGAATTTTGTTTTACAAGGGAGGCTCAAGTCCTGTGCGGTGTGGCCATCTAGGAAGGCTGATATATTTTTTCAGTAGCTCCACAGCATGTGTGTGTGCTTTTTAAGTAATAACTTACAATATAGTGCTGAAAAATGTGCTCACTGCTGCACGGAAGCAAAGATAATGTTGGTCCCTGACATCACACAAGTCAACCTTAAAATGCTGAGCTCCTCCAAAGTGTTAGCAAGGAACATGTTCAGTTGGTTCCTAATTGTAGCAAATAATTATATTATCAAATCTTATTAAGAAACTGGCTCTTCTGGTCTGTCCTTCTTATTTAATTAAGCATAGAACTTTTTTGTGGAACAAGTCACAGGCAGACACCTTGCCTTCACTCTGGTGTCCTCTCTAGGAAGCAGAGATGCTTCCCTTGGGCCAGCTCAGTAAATGGCAGGAGTGGCATGTCCTGAGCAGTGGGAACAGTCCCCTGCAGCAGCCCCAGGGCTGTGTATGTTCACCTGCGTGGGCTGAGCACACCTGGGGATGGGAAACTGCTTGTGGCTGCCTGCCTGCTGCTGTCCGTGGGGAGAGGGATGTAATCTGCTGTCTGCTGTTCTCCCTCAGTCTCCAGGGCCTGTGGGTCTGTGTCCCAAAACCCGGGATTTAGCGGTGAGGTGAACGGGAGCGTGTCCCAGGAGGCACTGGTGTGATGCTGTGAGCACTGTCACCTCACAGGGAGCCCCCTCCCCAGCTGGCACAGCACAGACCCCTGGGCAGGCACACAGGCACTGGCTGTGCCCTGTGGGGAGTGGTAAATACAGGCAGGGAACACCAAGCCAGCGTGTACAGGCTGAGCCCTGCTGTTTGGGGTAACCTGGGAGAGGGCAGATGCTCTCTAAAGCCCTGGGAGGGAGGGAGGGATGCAGGGGATGGGGCTGCCTAAGGCTGTGTGGCTGCTGTGATGGCAGGAATCACCAGCACAGGTGTTTATTCATGTCCTGGTGAGCTTCTCAGGGCTGGACAGGAACTGTGACCGGGTTTACACCTGAGAAATTGGGATCAAAGGAATGATAAACAGTAACTGAGGGGGCAGAGGAGAGGCAAAGACAGGATCAGTGCTGTCACAGAAGAGCCTTCCTCCTCCAAATGCCTTTCCAGGGCCTCACAAGTGATGTGGCACCTTGGTGGCTCAGCAGGGCACTCTGGAGGTTCTCTCCTCCTTCCTATACTGTCCCTTTGGAAACAGGAATACTGCACCTGTGTCCTGACAGGCATCACCACTTGCCCGGTATTTTAGCTTTATGCTCGGCTTGGCCTCTGGTTAAATGTCACTGTGCTTGAGTGTCCCTGGGTGTGTGGTGAGGTGGCAGCTCTGCCAGGCAGCCTTGTCAAGGCAATGCAGTGATTGACCTGCAGCTTGGGGGTTTTGTTCCTTGGTTGGGGTCAGCTTGTCCCAGCTGAGCTTCACACCCTTGAAGTGATCCCCTTCTCACAGGCTGGAGCCTGGCAAAGCCGGCTCAGGTGTTCCCCTGGTACTCAGCAGGATGGACACAGCCTGCATGGGTCTGCAGAGGGGGTGTTGTGCCCCCATCGTGAGCAGGGAGGCCACAGGGCATGCAAAATGCCAGCTGGGCTCCCAGTCCCTGCATCACTGGGGGTGTGCAAACAGCCAGGGTGCCTGGTGCTGGAAACTGCTGGGGGGCCACTGTTAGTGCAAGCAATGCGAGCACTTCTGCTGGAATTTCTCGTGCCCCTTCTCCTTGTGTAAAACCCACCTGGGCAGGCAGCCCACGATCTGCATGGGAGAAGCGTGTGTGTGTTTCCCCTCCCTGTGTAGGAGAATGTGGTGCCCTGGGATGCAGCCCTCAAACCCCTGAGGGCTCTCCCTCCCCATTAGCTCGCCTGCCTGCCCCTGCCGTGCCAGGCTATTCTGTAAAATATAGCCCCCATTTTTTATTCCTGCATTTATTACAAATGCAAATTACAGATGAAAGCATCAACTACACAAACCATTACTCAGAGGAGCATCTTTCCAACTGCTGGACTTGGACTGAACAGCTTGTGGTTAATTTGCTATATAATCACTGCCTGCAACAGGAAAGCAAGTGCTTCAACTGTGCTAATATTATGAAAGGGGAAGTTAACCATAGAGATAAATTCTGAGGAGCTGCAGCTGGGATGAAAGAGGGAAATAAATGTAGCTGGAGTCCAGGCTTCAGGCTTGCAAAAGTGGCCGCTTGGATATTTAAAGGGATAAAAGATAAGAGTTCAGGTTAAACATGTGTTTTTTGAAGCTGCTTTTAGCCTGAATATATTTTCCCAGAGGCAGAGGATCCCTGCAGCTCCCGTTGACCCGTGATTGGAGCAGTGCCCTGGCCTGTGCAGGCATGCCAGTGGAGTGCAGTGCCTGCCCTGCCCCACTGCTGGGAGGCTTCCCAGGGCAGCTGATGCAGGGAGGTGGGCACTGGGATGCAGAGGAGATGAGCACATGGCAATTTAGCTGGCAACGATTTTTACTGGGGAGGGGTGGTTCTGCCCCATCACTCAGGTCTGGTTCTGGCCTCTTGCACAGCAGCCAGGGACCCTCTGTGGGCTGGTAGAAGTGTGTCCCCACTGCGTGGTGCTGTGGAGAGGGGTTGGTGCTATCTGTGGAAACAGCCTGTAGTAGATAACAGGTCCACTTACCCCTGGCAGAAGGGATGCTGAGCTCACTGCAGCAGAGCCCTGGCTGAAGAAGCAGTTCTGCCCTAGGAATGAAAGTGTTCCTGTGCTGTGGCAGTGCTCTGGGAGTGCACTGGCTTCACCTGAACTGGCTTAATACCCCATGCCCAAGACTGAAATAATATTTAAACTTTCCCAAGTACCCAAACCTCCTCACCCTTTCATTCCAGTGCCTCCAATGTAATCGCAGTACAACACTCATGCTGTTTTGCAAAGTGCTCTAGGGATTAAAAAACGTTCCTGGAGCTTATCTCTAGGGGCAAATCTGAAGTCTTGTCTAACTCTTTTCTCTGGAGGCTTGGAGAGGCAAGAGCTCTAGATTATCAGGGATAGGAGTGGGAGAGTGAATCAGGTTAAGATGGGTGAGCTGGTTCTTATGAAGCAAGAGATCCAGCAACTCTGCAAATTTACATCCACTGCAGACACCTTTCCTGACTCTGAAACGTTTCATTGCTTTTCACTGTTTCCCAGGTCTGGAACAAAATCCTGGGGTTGGGGAGAGGACATGAGGTGTCAGGGGATGATTTGTACCTGGGAGAAGCTATCTGAGGCCCCTGGGCTGAGGTTACTGCTGGGGGAGCTGCAGGGCTCCCTGCAGCAGACCCCATGGCACAGGGATGCTGGAGGGGTGCTCAAGCCCCCATTCAGCCCCACCACCAGGATTAAATTGTGCTGGCAGTGCAATACTCTGGGCAGGGGCAAGAGCCTGCCCTTGCCAGAAATTTGGCTAAGCAACACCAGTAGAAATTGCCACTTGGCTTCCCTGTGCTGGGAATTGATTTTTATGGGGTTTTCAGACCATGAGGATGTGTCCCAAAGGTATGATGCTCAGTGTAGGTGGTGCTAGCCCCACAAACTGGAGTTTTGAGTGATCATAACAGGGCTCTTTTACCAGAGCTCAGTTTGATTCCTGGACCTTCTTAATCTTAGGGCAGTATCCACTGGCCTTTTGTTTTTAAACTGTCAACATTTTATCCAGTCTTGAGAGATGAGCATTTCTCTCAAGCTGATGGCTAAAAGCATTTTCCTCGCCTCCTGATTATTTACTACAGGACAGGGGCAACTCTCAGCTCTAACAACCGCAGCTCCAGGAGTTAATCATTGATCAGGCAGGGTGGAGATGCTCGGGGTGCATGTGTGAAGAGCACCAGGGCCAGAGGCCCTGTGTGGGCAGGGCAGTGGGAAGGAGGTGCTATTTGGGGAGAGGGGGAAGAGAGAGCGCGGGTGTCTGGACAATGGCGGGACTGTTGCGTCAGTGCTGGCCTTGCAGTTTGACTCCCCAGTCAAAACAGATGAGCCATGAAGCTTTGTGCTCCGTCAGGGGAGGATGCTAGGAGGGGATATCACAGCAGGGATCATCAAGGCTCAGTCTAGCAGAGACCATTCTGAGATGCGTGTCACGGTATGTGGTGTGCAGCAGTGTTACCTGCCTGGGTTTGGTTGTGCCAGCTCAGCTTGACACAGCAAAAATTGTAGGGGAAAGGCACTCCCAGGAATGAAGCCCACTTCCCCCTGAGAGCATCTCTCAATGCAGAGAACAACGATGGGGGTGCATTTCTTGAAGGGACCATTCCTGGCATTAATTAGCCTGGTACTCAAAGAGCTACAGCTGGAAAGAACAGAGGTTGGACGCCGATCCCTCTGCTCAGATCCCTGTGGCCTGTTCCTTTCCCTTGCCATGGCTGGAAAACCTCCTGCACTGGTGCTGCTCACCATGGGCATCCCTGTGCAGGGGGAAGCTGGTGGGCACAGGGAGGTGCAACACTGCCTGGTGTGGGTGTGACCCAGCAGGGGCAAGAAGCCCAAAATTTGCTCAGGCAGCTCACCCTGAGACTTGACATCCAGAAGACAGGAATGGGGTAGAGATGCTCTGAGGAAGGCGCTGGGGGAGGCTGCTGGCTGGTGGAGCAGCCGCGTGTTGCTAACTTCTGCAAAAAGCTGCCCAAAGCTGCAACCGAGGAAATTCCCGGTGCAGCCATCAGCAAACCACAGCTTTGCACAGGCTGATCCCTGAGCATCCTGCTGCGAGGGGAAGGGAAGGAGCTTCAGGCAAAGCAGCTGAGAGGCTGCTGGCAATGCCAGAGCCGCTGGAGCTGTTGGTGTGACTTGGGCACCCCAAGGGTGGTGGTCTGGTCAAGGTGGTGTTGTCAGTGCTGGGTTTTGGGGCACGGATCTCCAAATGGTTTCAGAGAAACCTCAGTGCGGAGCAAAGATGCTCCAGGTTACCCTTGCAGTACCACAGCAGGAGGGTACCTGCCCCCTCCAGCGTGGGAAGCAAATGCAGAAGCACTTGCAACACAGATCTTTTTCTCAGAGGGTGAACTAGAAGTGCTTTTAAGCTTAAAGCTTCTTTTCCTTTGGCCCTGGTGGAGCTAAAACTCTTAGGACAGACAGAAAAAGACTGCAAATACCTCAAAGATTGGGAGAGCCAGGAACATGGGAAGAGAGGGATTGTTTATTTAAAACCAGTCCCTTCTGCAGTCCTGTAATGGGCAACTGCACAATCCGGCTGCATCGAATATTAAGTTTTTGTTGGCTTTCATAAGTATTTGTTTTGCCCTAGCTTTTCAGAGGTGCTAATTCACTTTGTCACCAGGCCCTTTGATTAAAGCAGTTGTTACCTGACAAAACTGTCTGCCAGGAGGAGAAATGAGTTGTGGTTAGGGCATGGGCTCTTCTGTGTGCAGCCCTAAGCGCTTGGGTGCTAGCATTAGAAAATTCAATAGTGTTCTAGTGAATAAAAGGGAAAATACAATAAGCCATTAAATAACTTGCTAATGTTTCAAGAGAGAAGGAAGGCCCATTGTTGACAAGGTTCCTCCATAATCTTTACACATAAGGTGAATTCACAAACTCCAAAAAAGGGAAGGACTAATCAATGTATGGGACATGTAGGGGTCAATTTCTAAAAGCAGTTCAAGTTCCCTGGAATTTTTGCATGTAAAAATTGCTTTTACTGGTGTAGACAAAAGGCAGGGGTTGTTCAGACTATGAATTGCTGAAGCAAAAATTGCAGCCATAAATTGAGAAGCTGCTTTTGGTACCTTTGCCCAAAGACTAAATGCTTCAGAGCAAAATCAAAATAAGTGATTTAAAGAATAATCAATAACATTAAAATGAACTGGCAAAGAAAAGACCCTGCATCTATAATGTATTTTCTAGATATTTTAAAATAATACATCACAAGCAAACTCCTGAGTGGTGAACTTGGCAGCTGTTTGCAAAAGGTGGTAAACCCAGGTGCTATCCTGCCTCTGCTCCCCTCCTGGGAAGGTGATTAGCACCCCTGTGGAATGAGTCTCCTTCCTCGTGGAAAATGGTTGTTAGGTAGACCCTAAAGGTGTTTTGATGCCAAAGGCACATCTTTCAAATGTGACCGAGCCCTGGGGTCATGCTGGTCTGCAGGAAGACACCCCAGTCAGGCAGACAAGATTCTTATCTCATCTCGACTGGGCTCTGCCTGTGGGGTGTTTGGTGCCTCCTCATCAGCCCTGCTCTGGAGGGGCTCAGCTGGATATTGGGGAGCAATAAGCCCCTGCCTGAGAAATCGAGGGGGCTGGAACAGTGCACCTGGGCATGGATGGCTGCTGGGGCTTGGAGCCTGGCCTGCTGCTGGAGGAGCAGGATGGGGGTTTGTGGCTGCAGCAGCTCAGCCCTGTGCTTGTCCCAGTGCTCTGCTACATCCTCTGCCCCTTGTTTGAGCGGAATAGGAGTTTTTTTTAAATTACCATTTCAAGTTATCTCCCTGAAATTGGGACTAGTGGCATCCAGACCAGCAGAGCTCCTGTTAGTCATTCTGCCAGGGGACAGCCTCGCAGTGAGGGGAGAAGGAAAGGCATTTGTCTGGTTATTCACTTTTATCTGGTTACACTTTACCTCTCAAAGAAAAGCCTTTGAACGTACAAATTCAGCAGTGACTCACAATTTTGTGCCTTTGTTTTAAAACTAAGGCAATTTTTTGTAGCCTAGGGATGTAACAGATCTCTTACCTTTGGCTGGGCTGTTTGTTAAAGCAAAGATGAAACATGCTGTCCATTGATCTGTCCTCACCCTGAATCACAGAGTTGGTGAGGAGGGCAGGATTAGCTGTTGAGGAGCAGCGTTTCCAATCCCAGCGAGTGGAATGTTTTTTCCAAGCACCACACTGCTCTTGCAAAGCAATTCCTGTGCTAGGCCTGGCAGCTCTGGCACCCTCTTGACATGCAGTAGGTGACCTGAAGGTCCCAGCCATGTCCCCCTGCATGTTGGGGGGATGAGGTGTGGGGTGCTGCCTCCCCACAAGGACTGAGCTGGGGCTGGTGGAACTCATCCCAGCTCAGCTCCGTACCCACAGTGGCCACTTAGGAAGCTTCCAAATGCAATTAGACAAATGCACGGGAGAAATGGCCAGACATGTCCATTAAACAAAATGATCCTTTCTGGCTCAGGGAGGAGTCCCTGAGCTGCAGAGCTGGAGTCTGGAAGGGTTGCTAACTTCATGCTCTATAAGCAACTTCTGCTTGCCACAGCTGTGGAAGGAGCGCTGGTGAGATGTAATGGGTTTGAATTGTGTTTGTGTCCTTGCAGCAGACTTTGAAGCACTGGTGTTTGTAACCAATAATCAAAAGTTGCAAGGCTCTGTAAATTGTCATACATCAGCTTTACTCTGATCGACTCAAAGACGTATTTCTATTCTGATTTTGAGTGAGCTGCATTAACAGAGTGTAGTTTGTGTTTGGTAGATGCCCGTGTGGTTAAAATCTGGTTGACAAGTTTGAGCAAACTTAACTGTGAGTGCTCTTTGCAGTTCAGCCTCCCTTTCCACCACACCTGGAGAGGAGTCAGCAAAATAGAGATGCTGGCAGAGGTAGGATCAAAGCCAGGCTGTTTTAAAGGAAAGAAAAATTGCAAATAAGGAGGGGAAGATACACACCAACTTCCTTCCTTTTAACAGAGGAACGCACATGACTCTGTCTTGATGGGCTGTCAGGGTCCAGCCACTGCTCTTCTATTGAGAAATTATTATATCTGCCCTTAAGACCAGACATATTTGAAATAACCACCAAATGATACATGATGGCATCAGTGTCTTATGTGAATAATGATTGATCGCTGTTTCAACTGTTCCTGCCTTGATATGAAATATCCTGGATATACAGGCAGCAGGAAAAGCCCAAGACCCATTTCAGTTTCTGCACTTGAGGGTACCTTGGATACCACAGTACCACCATCTTTTTTTATGCCTAGAAACTGTGCAGTTATGTCACTGGACCCCTAAATTTTAAGACTTTGGTTTGCTGTTAATTTTAGCAGCTTTTTGCTACTTTCTTTCAGTTTTCAATCTCTTGGTCTTTAGCAGTAGAATCTGACTCCAACCAGACTCCACAGGAATGACAAATTCAGGTGATGGGTAAAGCATGGCTCGCTTGCTTCACATGTGTTTCTGCAGAAGGACAACCTCACCAAGAACTTCATGTAGAACTGTCCCTGCAACACCTAAGGATGCTTTCCGAAGGGGGTTGGCTGGAGCTATCTCTCTTACAAGAGTAAAGGATACACTTCAGCTGGATGTGACCCTGAATAAAATATAAAGGTGTCTTAACACTCCTGAAGGGGACCATGGGCTGTGTTGGCACTTCCTGTTAGGTGCTGCCTGGGTTACTCTGAGCAACTCCCTGGGTACAGACAGGAAAGATGGGAAAAGAGCACGGTTCAGAGAATCGGGTTGGATCCTCTTCTCCAGGAACATAATCACAGCTGTGGTCTGCAAAACCAAAGCACTGCAGGCACTTCTCCTGCACACACTCTGCTAGGTTTAGCTGGTGGCTGCAGAGGGAGCAGAGCTGGCTGGTGAGTGCATCACTCTGAGCAGACTGTGTGCCCAGACACCCCGCACCAATCTGACAGATCCTGTATGGAGAATAGACCTGTTCCCTCTCCTCAGGGTACTCATGGAACAGAAGCTGAAGTGCTCCTCAGTGTGGTCACTCCAGCCTGTGCATTGCACAGTCTCATGATTTATATTGGTGACCTGGTGTTTAGCTCTGCAAGAGATTTGTGGGTGGAGACACACTGGACGCTCTGGGAACTGCTTAGATTCTGCTGGTGTCAAGTTTTATATCACACCAGAACCTCACTTGGCTTATAGGAAAGGAATGACAATTGGTGGCTGTGGGTTCAGGACTTGCTAACAAGACAAGTGCTCTCTCCTGTGCTGGGACCATCCTAAAAGCTGCTTATGTGGTCACCTTGGTTTTCTAATATTTCATAGAGAAACATGGTTAAGTGGTAGCAGCAGCTGGTGAGGGAGCAGATGGTGCCACCTGCATCATCAGATGTTTTATCACATTCTCTGTTTTATCCCACAAAGAGTGGCTGGAAAGTGGAGGAGAGTGTGGGAGCTGGTGTAGGTTGTGAAGGTGTGAAAAATCACAGGCAGCAGCACTGCTTCCCTGCCAGGCTGCTGTTTCCCTCAGTGCTGGGTTAAGAAAGCGCTTGTGCTTATGGGGAGGTCTGTGCCCGCCTGTGCTCGAGTCTGCAAGGCTGCACTTGGGAAGCACAAGGCTTTGGAGCAGGTTGGCTGTCCCTGCTGCCAGCCGGGGATCAGGATCCACAGTAAACCTCCAGGCAGGTTGGGATCACAGACAAACTCATAGATTCACCTCTGCCATGACCAACCTGGCTGCCACTTCCTAATCAGATCCTAAAGAAGGCTGAGAATTGTGATTAAACTTGCTTAAAAAGTCCAACCTATGAGCAGCACAAGGGCTGGGTCTTGTGTCTGAAGGAGGATTTATTCTCTTGGTATGTGCACTGCACAAACCCAAAGAGCAAACCAGTCCAACAGAGCAGCTTTTAAAGTCCTTCCTGTAAAAGACCTGCGCCAGAGCTCAGCAGCAGCAGTTGTGATTAGAATAAATACTAAAGTATGATAACCCCTGTCTGATGTACTCAAGAGAGCACAGCTGGTGGGGGGGCAGTAGTTTGTAGGGAACACGGGAAGAGGAGCCAATAATGATGTTTCATCCAGCAAAAATGACAGGGCAGTAAATGCAGCAGCAGGGTGGGCTGCTGGAGACAGGCTGCCCATGGCCATTTCCTCCCCTCAGCTTTGCTTCAGCTCCTGCTCTTAATTTTGCTCCTCTTCCTTGGCAGTTCTGTCTGTCCATTTCCCTGCTGTCCCAGCAATCTCTGAGGGGGGATAACATTCAGATGTAAACAGGGCTGATGCTGTGGCAGACCGGTAGCTACACGACACTTGTTTATGTATCAGTCAGCAAAGCCATTCACCACGCTGGGTTAATGTTTCAACGGGGCGGATGGATGGGAGGGTGGGATGGCAGGAGAGTGGGTGAGGAGGCTGGAAGTCACCAAGCCCAGGAGGAAGAGGAACGTGTGTGACTACAAAAGGGGAGGAAGCCCATTGTGTGGGAAACAAGATGGAAGATGCCGACCAGCGACGCCGGGTAACTGGTGATTAATTAGAGGCACGCTTTGAATTCTGAGCCTGGTTTAGCATTAACAGCATTTCTGTGTCATGCAGTGAGTTGTCTTGCTTGGTGGTTTAATTGTCTGGGCCCATGTGGGGCAGGGAGTGGTTTTCTCAAAAAAAAAAAAATTGGGGAATTGAGAGAATACATGCGAATATTGGCTTCTATTTGAGGCAAAAAAAAATGAAGAAAGGAAAAACCCCAAAAAGCAGAACAAGTTCTTGAACAGATGAAAAGGAGACGAATAGAAAATAAGCTTGGCTTTGTTTGAGGTACAGAGGAGACTCATGGGTTTGGATGCTGTAGTAGTTGTACCGCATTAATCTGGACTTTCTGAGCCCAGCCCAGCCCCTGGCAGTGCCTGTGAGGTGTGGGTTGTATTCCAGGCATGTCTGCAGCTCTGTGGCTCTGTATTAGTGTTTATAGGAAGTCAATGAGATGGAACTCAATAGAGAAAAGGAAGACTTAAGAGTCACTGGAAGACAAATGTGAAGGCCTGGCACTCAATAACTTTACTGAATCATATCGTTTGTTGCTGTATGTTTCTGGGCAGCAGCAATACAAGGAAGGAGAGTGGGGCTGTGTGTTTCAATAGGCTGTTCACCTTCCCCTCTGGAGAGAGGTTTATTTCTCTTGATAAAGAGATATCCATCCTCTGCTTGATATGAAGTCAAGCAGCACCATGAATCAGGAGGAAGGTGCCAATGGAGATGAAGTCTGGACTGCTGGAGGGAGAGGGGGACATCACGAATAAACTGTGTGAGCTGTGAGAGCACGAGTGCCTGTGTGCAGCTCCAGCTGGGATGCTGGAGCAGAGCCTAAAGGGTTGGTCCAGGCTGACTCAACTCGCAGCTGTGGTCTCAGGGGAAAATGTGTTTTGTCTGAATGATCTGAGCATCCCCATGAGTGTGTCCTTGGCAGGTACACGTCAGGCAGAGCTCAGACAACTGTGCAAGGAAGGCACAGTGCAGGCTGAACTCCCAACTGAAGCTGTGAAACCTTTCCCACCCGTTCTGCCTTATGAAAAGGGTGATAAGATGGACATGCCTGTGGTGGCAAGTATGGGATTCAGTAGCCAAAGACTTTGTCACACCAGAGGTGGATGGGGCCTGTTCAGCTGCAAAGTTGTGCAAAATTCAGGTAACTTCATTTTTTTTAAGTAGGAAAGCACTTTTCAAGTGGTTTCAGTTGCCAAAGTAAGCTTGAATTTATAAGTGCAAATGTAACAAAAGTGCAAAGCAAAAAGCTTAGGGATAGCTCTCCAGCCTGGGATGGATTCCTGGAAGTGGCAGGAGTGCTTGAGCACAGGTGCCTTTCTGAATTTTCAAAGAATTTCACTGAAACTTGTCACCAACTCCATGTATGAAAACATGGAAAATGGCAATACTAGAAAGCTGCTTTGTTAATTGATAAATATAATTAAGGTTACCGCATTAGTATGAATTTATATGGCTAATTAACTGAAGCAATTTATACTAATGCGTTGTTTTGTTATAACCCTGGTAGTTCTGCTTCCTGGACAGTACATTTTCAGATACTAACCCTGTGTGGATTAAGCAAACACTTTTGAACAGCTAAGCACCAAGTCTCTTGGAGCTGCAAGACAGGTCAGCAAAGATGATCTGGGGACATTTGGGTGTCACAGCTGTGTGGGCAGAACAACGTGGCTCCCACCTGAGGATCTGGGCTGTTCCCCTGCTGAGGGGGGAGGATGGATGGCCGCTCTTTTCCAAATCCAGCAGCTTAATCCAGGAGGGTGTTTGAGTGCTCTGACCTCTTGTAGATGCTTTGAAGAACAAGAGCTCTGTGCTTGGGAAAGCCCAGATTGCAGCGAGTGCTCACCCAACAACTTCCTCCCATGTAGGCTGTGGCAGTGGCACTTTGCCACTGAATTCCCAGACCGAGCAGATCTCGGCTGGTTTCCCTCCTGCCGGAGGAAACACGAGCTGCATTGCTTCTGGCTGCAGCCTGGCTCTCTCCCAGCTCCAGAGCCCTCCTGTGCCCTGGCTCACAGGCACTTGTGGGGTGTAGTCACAAGGGGATCCGTCCCTCAGGGAGTGGGGTTTTGCTGAATCCTGCATTTCATACAGAACCTGGCCATGGCCACGGTGCAGGTTGGAGTATGGTCGCCTTCACACCGATGTGGCCGAAGTCCCAGGGCAGGAGGCTCATCCCATGTCCCCACAGAGCCTGTAGCACCAGCCCAAAGCCCCTGCTACAAACCCTAGACCTGCATCCCCATGGTCCAAAGGGACCCCCTCTCTGCTCACCCCCGCTGGTAGGTGCTGAGCTGGCACTAATTACAATTTTGCTAATTGCTCCAAGCTCCATTGCCTTGCTGCTTTCCACAGGCAATGTTTGGCCACAGCTTTTGCTGAAGAGGGGGCTCTGCTTGGAAGCCTGGTAAAATCTGCAGGGAGACACCTGCCAATCTTCACACACAACATCTTTATTTTAATTTATTGGCAGCATCTAGAGAAATTGGCTTCTATGCAGCATCAGTTGAACTTCATTAAAATAATAAGAGAGCTAAGTTAGTAAAAACAAACCTGGCCAGTTGGCAACCTCAGACTTTTGTCAGGACTGATCTATGCTGGAAGATATAGATTTAGTCCATCTACAGTAATAAAGTCCCATGATTCCACGGTTAAAGTGTCTTTTTCCCTGATAGCTGATGCAATTCATTAATTATGTGACATTTCCACAATGATTTCTCCAGAAGACAACCCTGGATGCCAAGGTTTACATTACATTTTCAATTACAAAGATATCCATATGGTGACTCTGCAGTATGTACAACTGCTTAACGTGCATCCAAAGCCCTGCTGCAATGCTAGAAGGGCTTGTGATCTGCTGGAAAATGCCTTTTGGGATATGGGGCTCTCGCTGGGCTCCCACACTGATTGTGGGATGGGAGTGGCATTTAGGTGTTCCCCACAGGAAAATACCTGAAAAACGAAACACAATTTTTTTTTTTTTTTTTTTTTTTAGGCCACCAGACTTTTAATAACCTCTTGAGCTGTGAGGATGAGTTTAAATCAGCATTACAGACCATCAGTGGCCTGAAATCCAGCAGTGACATGGGCAAGATTTTAGACTAAGCCAAAAGGGCTCAGCCCAGGCATGGATTTCCCAGGCAGGCTCTAAGGAGCTGGTGAAGGGTCAGAGCCCATCTCCTGCTCCCTGGTGGGATATGTGTGTTGCCACTGCGACGTCTTTTGCACCACACAGCAGAGTCAGGCACACAGACACCCAAATGAGGGGCAAAGCTGTGGGGTGAGGTGCTGCTGTGGTCACACAGGAAGGGGATCCAGTGTTGCATTGGTGTTTTTTTCATACCAGGGCTGGTCCTGCCCACACAGGACCAGCTGGTACTGTAGGAGCTGCTTATCCAACCAAGTTTGAGAGGTATGAGTTGTGATTCAAGTACTATGTGGTCCGAGGGAATGTAGTTATTTTCTCCAAGGGACAGAACCCTTGGAGGAAACCTCACTCGCAGTTCTCAGGTGGTTTTCAGAGGCTTGAAGTCCAGTCAGCACCACATGAACCGTCCTTGGTTGTCCTCAGCAGCTCCTGCCTGCCCCAAACATTGTGATAACACAACTGGGCCAAAGGTTTTCCTTTGGTAGCACTGGTGTGCGGACTTTCAAACAGCAGAATTTCAGGTTTATTTTTCCCAGCTCTGGTCAGGAGATGTGCCCAGAGCTTGTGCTTTGCTTCTCCCAGCTGCAGGGCCCCCCTGCTCTGAGGATGCTCCCCGCAGCACCAGAGTCAGGAGTCAATGCTGTTTGCACAGCTCGCTCCGATTATCTCTGCAGCGCCCATAACCTCAGAGCAGTAAACCAGTGGCATATATATAGTTGAACAATTATATGTATTGTGACTAAATTTCCCCCAAAGATCTCATTCAGGATGTTAGAGTGAAAGGATCATAAAATGAATTAATAGCTGATTCACTGTATAATTTCCTAGTTCAATATACTTTAGTGTACCAGCTAAATGAGCCATACACAGCATTCAGCTCAGCCAGTTAACAGCTTTATCATTGAGATCTCAGGCTTAGAAATAAAAGCAATTCTTCTGAAGTAATTGCGTCTAATTAAAAGAAACATTTAAAAAGTGTAACCAAAAGGAATTCATTTCAAATGGAAAATTAATGCTGAAAAATAGCCCTGAGCTCTCTTGTCTTTGCTAATAGCTAAGCATTCTCAGAATAATTAAACTGTTTTGAGATGTTGATACCTTTCCCTGTTCGAAATTATAGCCGTGGCCTGGCATAGAGCAAACCCTGGGCATGGCCCTGGCTGGGGATGAGTGTGGGGTTGGGGTGGGCAGGGGAGGAGGATTCCCACCCTGGGGCTGCTTCACCCTGCCATGAAGCAGGGTCTTTGCAGCCTCCTTTGAAAAAGCAGGATTGCCCAGCCAGAGGAGCTGAACTCAGCATGGCACAGGGCTGGGAGGCTCTGCCAGATGCTGGGACTTCCCATAAAAGCAGAGGAATTAACTGAAAATAGCTCTCTTTAAAAGTGTATGGATTTTGTTAAGATATTTGCTCCTCTCTGCAGCACCCAGCTGAAGGGTCAGGGTGCATTCCCAGGTGAAACCTATTCACTGCTTTTCTGTCACTTTTATTCCTTGAGCAGAAAGTGCAGCACTTTAACTGCATCCAGAAAGGCCCCACAGGAAATATCCAGGCTTAGTGCTCCTGGCTGGTGTCTGTGCTGTGTGTGTGCCAGCCTGGCTGCTCTTGACAGAGAGGATCTTAACTCCTGCAGGTTCCTCACCTGCTTCTTCATCACTTGCTCCTTTCCCTGGGCTTATTTTGGCAGGGAACATTTCAGAGTTGGGTGTGCAGTGAAACCCCCCTTTAGGTACGCCTGTAGCTGCCCCTCCCCATCCCTCCACCCAAGGTTTTGTTGGTGTTGGAACAATAAATGTGTTCCCTGTGAAACTCTGAGGATGAGCACAGATCCCCCGCTTTGAGCTGGAGCTGTTTTTAATCCCCTGTGCTAGGCTGGGAGTGCTGCTCTGATTAACAGCCTGTGTCTGGGTGAACCTGGAGACCCAAAGGGTGGCTGTTGGGGTGACAAGGAGGTTTGGGGCCTGAAATAGTTGTTATAATGCCTCATTTTCATGGATTGAATGGCCACCAGCGTAAGGGACCTGCTGCAGCTGGTGCTGCCAAAACAGCCCATCATCCACAGCGGGCAAGAAATTGCCAACATTGCTATAGGGCCCAGAGACCCCTTTGGGAAGGGATCTGAAAAGCTGCTGCTTTGTCAGGAAACAGATTCCCCAGATGTGCCTCTTTTTCTGGAATCTTTTCTTTTTCTTGAGGAGTGAATGCAAAGGAAGAGAAGAGTTCTACAAATGTCAGGGTTTGGTTTCAGCATCTCTGTTAGTGTTTGACTCTCATATTGAAGCAACTTCTCATTGGGAAGCAACCGTTGACAGAATTGATTCATTTACAGTGTTAAAAAGGCCAAACCCAAACTCTTCTGACCCCAGTGACTTTTTTTGCTGGGTAACCAGGACATAAGTGCTTTTGAGACTTCAACTTTGTACTAGTTGAGGGAGGGAATTTGTTCTCTTAAAATCCTTGTGGGATGGGAATGTAGTTTCTCATGCTGCTGCAAGTGGGAAGCTCAGGGAATCTTTGGGGGCTGTTGCTCATTACAGCCGGTACCTACTGAATTTGCTTGCATTATGTTATTTGGTAACTATGACAGAACCAAGCATTTTCCATCTGAGGCACATTTAAAATATTCCCAGCAAATTCTGTGAGTGCACAATGACATGCTATGTAAATACACAGTTATAGCAGTGACCCTACAAAATAACCTTTGTCTCTGCTGCCTTGTTTCCCTTTCCACAATGCTGTGCTCTTTCCTTCATGTTTCTCTTCAAATTGTAGAAAATCAAAGTTTTCTCCCTTTTATTGCAGAGGCAGAGCAGAAGGGTAACATCTGAAGACAGGATTCGGTGACACATATTGCCACATGTTTTTCTTTTATGAATAATACTGAGAGCATCACAGTTTCTCAGGGAATAGGTAAAACTGGTCCCTGGTCTTGGCAGCAGGTCAGTGAAGGCCCTGCCCTGGTCCACTTGCTCAAAATTTTGCCTCTTTTCTGGATGATCCAGAACTTTCTTTTTTTTTTCTTTTCTTTTTTTTTTTAATTCCTGAGTGTTTCTAATTGAGCTAACATTATTAGAAGGGTTTTTTTTTTAAAAAAAAAAAAGCCCTTTCCCAAATTCCCTTTGAGTTTCAGTAGCTCTTTAATATGCAAGGCAGCAAGAGATGAACTGGGTCTAATTACGAGTCCCTGGAGTAGCCAGTCAGAAAATGAATTGATGCCTTTTTCCTTATGAACAATGCATGTACCACAAATTAGAGGCGCCATCACCAGAGATTTAATTACAAAATATCATTACTTTCACACATCATTTCAGATTTGGCCTGATCAAATCAAAGTTGGGGGAGAGAGAGACGGGGGGAGGCGGGCGCAGGGAAAAACTGCACCACTAGCAGGGTCATTCGTTCAGGGGTACTTGAATGCAGGAGGGAATTGGTGTTATTGAAGCTTCCCAAAAGGCAATTCTGCAGAGAAGTGGCGGCCAGGAGGAAATTCATTTCCTTTTCCAAGGAAGGCTCCAGGCAGTTCAGCTGTCCAGGGAAAACACGGCATGAGCACAGCGGCCAGGGCGGGGTGGGCTTCGCTGGGAGGTGCTGCCTGAAGACCATGGGCATGTCCTGCTTAGGGAGAGGGGAATCTTCTGTCAAGTAGGACAAATATGAGGAGAACAGCATTTAAACTGCTGTCACTCGGGTTTAGTTGGGCTTCCTCTGCCTCTGGCAGCAAAAGCTGTGTATGGAAAAAGAAGGGATTTAATACCGAGGTGTATCTAAGTGTACCCCAGGCACATACAGCGGGCATTATCCGGTGTCATTCCTGACAAGCCGCCCCAGAACCAAACGCTGGAACAAGCTGTTCAGGCCAAAGTGCATGATGGATTTTGTCGAGGGGAATGGCTGCCAAGGGAGGCCTGGAAACTCATTTGCTGCAGTGTTCAGTCCACAATTGTGGTTTAAAGGTCACAGTGGCTACCAGAAAAAAAGGGTCTGGTGTGAGCTGGGAGGGGGGGATTGGCTGCTTTTGCTTCCCTGGTCTCTGTTCAGTCCTGAACAATACCAGAGTGAGCAGATTACCTGCTTAATTTTAATAAGACAAGTCTATTCCTGTGATTTGGCATCTCGTAGTGCTTCCTACACAGAGCGGTTAAAATGGTCAGTGCTCCCTGTCCTGTGAGTAAATTCAAATCTCCTTCAAGCTGAGCATCCCGAGTGAGAGTCCTCCCTTTTGGTCCCTGCCCGCTGAAAAGGGGTAGCGCAGTTTGCAGCTTGGAGTGTGACTCTGGGCTGCAGGAAGGTGTCTGGGCTCCGTGGGCCCATGACAGAATGGAAAATCTGGTGAGTATTCAGAGATTGAGTGGTTCCAGTGCTGTGTGCGCAGCACTGCAGAAGGGGAAGTGTCAGAAATAACCCAGTAAAATAAAAAGTAATAGACTGTTAGTGTCTAATGTGTGCCTGAGTGCTGATTGCTGTGAGTGGATCAATGCTGCAGTATCAGAAATCTCCTTTTTCCATCCCGAGGAAAAAGTGAGGCTCTTCTCCATATGGAGTGACACCTGTCTGGGGCTGATTTAAGGGCTGGCAGTTGAGCAGGGTCACTCGTGCTGAGCTGATGCCATAAAGCCAATCAGCAGCACTCGGGGGGCTCGAGAGGGGAGGGCAGGACAGCTGCTCAGCCCTGGGATGATTTACAGCCCCTGCAGCCAGCCCAGGCCACGGGCTCTGATTATTTCCCGGCCGGACGCACAAGCCAATCGTTTCAAGAAGGTAAAATGCTCCTCAAAATTTATGAGGAAAATGATGGCTTGTTGAATACATGATGTAGCGAGATGTAGTTTCACATTAACTTAAGAGGCATTTATGGGGCAATATTCATCTTCCCTGTATTATGGCAAGTATAATATGAGGGGATGCTATGTCATGGGGGGATATGAGACCTGACAGATACGATGTACACAGAGGGGAGACCATGATGAAACAGAAAGAGGCAGGAAGAGCCAGAGCCAGGCTAAATGTGGATAGGGCAGGAGAAGAGGCTTTTGTGAGCGTGGGAAATGCCACCCCTCTCCTCCACCTGTGGAAGCTGAAGTTGCTCCATCACTCCCATGGGGCCATGTGGACACCCACCAGCTGAGGACATGGTCTGCTGATTACAGCCCTGAAGATTCACTTATGACCTGAGGTCAAGCCCCACTCCCCACCAACTCCATTGTAAGAGCTGCTCAGCTTTGGTTTTTGTTCAGTGGGCAGGTGAAATCCAGGGCATTAATCTGCCTGGTAATTCCAGTGGAGTTGTTGTACATGTGGCATCAAGGGCTTTGACCACCACAAATGACCTGTGAATGTATGGCCATGCTGTAAAGAGAAAAATGATTGCCTCCAATAATGTCCTGCCTATTAGCTGGACTCTGCCATGCAAGCACATGGGCTAGAAAAGGTGCTGTGGTCTCAGGGAGGAAGTAGCAGACTCCCTTGGGAGCAGGGCAGAAAGGCACATATTTCACTGTTGGCTAAATATAGCTGGGTCCTCACAGAGCTGTCTCCAGCTGGCAAAGCACACAGCTCCTGTCTGCTGCACGTCTGACTCCTTGGAACCTGCAGCACAGGCCAAGCTCTCAGCCTGCTCCAAGTAAGCTTCCCTGTTTGAGTCTGGCAAGACTGTAGCTGAAAGTAATTCCTAAGCACTTTTTTCCCACCTCTGCACTGAGCTGCAGGCAGAATTTTCCACTAGAAACTGCTTGACTTGGTCAAGGGCATCAAACCACTGTCTAATTGGAGCTGTGGGTTAGAGCAGCATCCTTGGTGCAAGCCCTGTGCCTGTGGTGCCTGACCCCAGGCACTCAGGGAAGGTGTCTGGGCTGTCTCCTGTTCCCCCCCTTTCTTTGTATGAGCACAGGCTGTAGCAACAGGAGACACTGGTGTGGCCAAGTCCTACAGTAAGTGATGCAGGAGAAAGCCCTTTCCGTGATGCCAGCGGTGCAACAACTGCAGAGGGGTCTCAATCTCTGTAGATAATCCTTCCTGGCCATTACGTGCAGGAAAAGGGGTTAAATTCTGGGGTTTCTCCCTTTGTGTATTGAAAACACCAAGCAGAGCTGTGAGCCCTGCCTTAAGGAAATAACAATTTACTTTTTAAAGTGGTGGCTAATCACCAAGAGACCAAAAAAGCTTGTGCAAAGCCAAAGGTTTCACTGCATCTCTGGTTCAGCCCCTTCCTCTGAGAGCTGCAGTGCTTCCCCCCGATGCCTGACCTGTCTGTTCCTTGGGAGGAAAGGATGTTGCCCCCTTAGTGCCAATTTCTCATCTTTTTATGTAAAACAGGTCAAAGCTGCTAGACTTTGATTCAGCCTGGGGTGAACACCTGGATGGATGGCAGGGCCCAACTTAATCTGTTACCATCACTTCTTCCCAGCCTCTGCCTTTTGAAGTTTTACCCAACCTTTATTAGCGAGGCTTGTAGCTCTGACAGAGTGATGTTATTAGCAAAAATAAACCCAGAAGGTTGTGTGGGGGCTGTGTTGGCCTTTTCTTATATCAGGTGGGGTCAGAGCCCAAAAAACCAAGAGTGATGCAGGGTTAGTGGAAGGCTGAAAAGCTTTGCAGGAGCTGCAGCAGCCAGGCACAGGAGATGGGCTGAGGCTGGAGGAGATGCCTGCAGAGGTGCCTGGATGTGGAGGAAAGGTTGCAAAAGCCATGGTGAAGAGGCAGGAGAGCAGGATGATGTATAACACCCATTACATTGGAGAGAAATTAAAAGGATTGATTGATATCAATTATCAGGTGCAATTTGTTGCTGCACAATTGACACGTTAATCACCTCCCTGCTGCATTTCAGCATCGCAAGATTTTTGACCAATTTGAAAGGTTTACAGCAACAATATGATGCTGATTTATCTCTCCTTAATAAAAAAGTGATCAACTGAAACCTGCATCCATCATTCTGTTTATCACTCATGGTGATTTATTAACTAATTATACTTACAGTGGGTCTTTTTCTATAAGTATGGATAACAGAGTGATGCGGTGTCAGTGCAAGTCATAAATAATGCCACAGTACAGTATGTTTAATACCCACTGCTAGGACCAGCCCATAACAAGATGCCTTGATTAAGGTAAGCAGATGGCTTCGTTTGTCAGGAGCGGTCCTGAAATTGCACATCGAGGAAACAAGTCCATTTCTCATGCTTTCAGCACTGGACATCACACAGATGTCTCAGCCACGTAATCCAGATCAGGAGAAACACTCCCAGATTGGCTGTTTTTTCCACTGTCACCAGACCTCACAGCACCCTGAGACTGAGCAGCAGTGTGGTGTTCAGGGTTGAGCTCTGCAGGGTAAGAAGCAACTACAAATGCAAGAAAAAGGGGCTCCACTCTGATTTTAACACTGAGGTGGGAGCTGACAAAAATCAGAACTTCTCTAGCTGTGATACAAGGGAAACTTTTTGTTTGTTTGTTTTGAAGTGACAAGGTATCAGGCCCCTAAATCAGTTTCATCCATCAAAAGTACCTTGTACAACACTTGTAGGTTATGGTAATTGGCTAATCTAGACTCCCAGGATTTCTGCCTTGACAAAGAGACGTGGTCAGTTCCCTTGCCTCGCACAGGAGGATGATGATGTGACTCTATTAAACAATTACACCCAGTAATTGTGTCATCTCAAGGAGAAAGCAGAGTCTCAAATGACACATCGGACAGCTCGGTGCTGCCTTGCCAGGCTGTGCGGCTGAGAAGCTCTCTACAATCCCCTCTTCCTGCAGAGAAGAGGTGCTATGAAAGTGTCACTGAGGTGATGGCACTGCCAAAGCAGCTCTGCAGTGACTGCACTGGCTGCGTATTTTGGGGTCTTTCCCTAAGAAATCCTACAGAACCAACTGGCATTTTCACACTTGCATTAAAGAGCAATGCAAGACACCCTAGGGCTGCTCAGCTTCAATGTCATTTTTCTCTGCAAACCCCAGCCTTAAACTTCTTAGACTCCTTTCTGCTTGTAAAGCAACTACAAAAAAGGTAGAGATTCTCTAAAGCACCATGGCTGGGCCTGATGTTTCCTGTGCTGGATAACAGGGGTGCAGCAGGAATCCTTGTTTTCCCTTTTTTCTCTTGCAGTGTGAGCTGGGACCGCTGGGGTGCAGGTGCTGGGGTATCAAGTCTGCTCTGGCAGACTGCAGCTCTACTCAGCCTCAATTCAGGCAGAGGTAGTCCCAGCTTTTTCCTTTAGGATGGGGTGAAATGCCAGTTGCATCCCACATCAGGAAGGTTGAGGGCACTGGAGGATAAACTGGGCAAAGCCAGGGTGGCTCTGGGTGCAGGGGTGTCCCTCCCCCTGTCCCTGTGCACTGAACTCAAATATACTCAATCCATTTTCCAGTCTTCTGAGCTTGGACCAGAACCATCCTCAACTTCTTCACCTTGATGTCTGCCCAAAAATGCATTTAGAGTCCATTCTTTCTTATGATCTTTTGCTAAAAATATGATTTATCTTAGTAAGAACAGTATTCCATTACCCTAAAGAAGCTTTTTTCATCTTCTTTATCCATCACTGGCATAAGTCCATAGTGAATATTCTGGGTCTGGACTCCCTTGTCTCTTGGTTTTACATGGCCATAGATCATATTAATTTTATTTTTGTATTGATTGATATCGGTAATTAAGAACCCCATGTAAATGCAGCATATAATGCAAGTATATAATGGCTATTTTCCCATCATGCTGGTACTTTGCTCCCAGCCCTGTTATTGACTTTGCTGACTTGTCCAGTTCTCCTTGCTCTACTACTCTGACAATATTAGGTGGAGCACAAATGTTCTTTGGTAGAGTATCTTATTCTCTGTTTGGGCATGGTCGGCAAGATCTCAAATCAAACCTCTCTTTTCCCACCCCAGTAATACGTCTCTGCTTTTTGACTACAGCTTGCACTTCTGGCACAGAGCAGCAGTGGCTGAGCACCATCCTGGAGTACAGGAGGCCAAACCATAACAGCATCCCAGATTACAGGAGTGGAGGTAACTGGGGGGTGTGGGTGTGACTGGTACATTAACAACAGGATCCATAACCAAGAGGGAACACTCAAACCAGCAGCAAATAATTGTTAAATTATTATACGATTAATAGTTGTTTAAAAGAAAAGTAGGAAAAGAGGCAAAACAAAAAAAATCCCTTTTTTGAGAATTCTTTTGCAGGGCTGATGGGTCCAGACAGGATTGCAGCTGCAGAGGCACTGCAAAAATTACCCAGCACCTCCTGAGGGAACACACAGTGACAGATCCATAATTTATAGGGGACAGTCAGTGCACAATAATTAGGGCATAATTTACATCGAGTGGGTTTGGGTGGTGGGAGGAGAGAGGCAGTTTTGTTTGTTCTCCTGTTCCTTTCCTGGGTGTCTGTCCCAGAGCTGGAGGGGAGAGGATGCTCCTGCAGGCCGAGCTGGCCTGGCCCAGCGTGGCAAGGCTGGGTACATCCCTCCCACCTCTCCATCAAGGCTGTGAGCTCACAATGACCATTTTGCTGGTTTTCAAGAGGGAGAGGTCAAATTTTTCTGCTCTGATCCTTGACGGGTCTTCCTCTCTTGGTGTTTAATCCACATCATCCCTCCTACACCAGAGGCTCCAGGCATCCCCACAAGCCTGTACCTCAATTCGTGCATTGTAACAGCCTGTCCCAGTGGCTTGAGCATATCTGTGCCCTGTGAGGGGCTTGGCACCTCAAACCCATCACCATGCTCAAGGCCTGGAGCAGTGGGAAATACAATGCAATGGTTGTTCTGCTTTTCGGCATGCAGCTGCCTTGGAACCAGGCTGCAGGTCACCTGTCCTTGTGGCTGCCCAGCTCCCCTGCCCTGCCAGGGCTTGCAGGGTTTAGGATGAGCCACCCTTGCATGTTTACAGGCACATCTGGTCCTCAGGGACACTTTCACTGACAGGACATGACTCTTCAGAGCCGAGTTAATCCACTCCCACCAAGGGACTCGGCTCTGTAGGACTCAAGGGAGTTCTGAGGAGAAAAAAGTCTGAGTGTAACAGAGCAGGAGCAAAAGAAATCCTGGGAGTTTGGGGGTAGGTGCTTCCTGTTGTGTGCGAGGAGGGAGATCACCCTGTAGACTTGTCAGTAAATCCGTGCCCAAGCTGTCAGCGTGAGGAATAACAGGAGCCCACTATTTATGCTTAAACGTAAAGCTAAAGTGTGTGTCTAGAGCTGATGTGCAAACGAGACTAAGGACCTGCAGACCTGAAATTGAGAGGGAGGGGGATGGTCATCACCTCTTCCTTCCTAAATTAGCCCTGCCCTGATCAGTGAATCATTAAGGGTGGAAAAGGCCTCTAAGATCATCGAGTTGAGGCATTAACCCAGCACTGCCAAGCCCATCACTAACCCATGTCCCCAGGAACCTCATCCACACCCTTTTGGAACACTTCCACGGGCAGTGATTCCACCACTTTCCTGGGCAGCCTGTTCCAACATTGATCACCCTTCCAGTGTAGAATTTTTTTTCCTAATGTCCCACGTAGATGACAACAAGGGATGGAAACTTTGCTGCCTGCCCCATCCCGTGGCTGCAGCATCAGCCAGCTCTGCCCTGTAGGCAGCAGTGGGGAGGGGGAAGGTGTGGGTGCCCCAGCAGTGTGACAGCCACCACATGCAGCGACAGGACAGGTGGGATCCAGCACCAAAGGCCACCTGGACGCTGCTGGGGCAGCCGTGAAGGAGTTAAATTTGATTTCCTCGTGGGGAAGAGGTTTGCAAGGGAAGCAGGTAAAAAATGGTTTGGCTTCATCTTTCTCCCATTTTAGAAAAATTAATTTTTGAGAAACCTCCACAGTTTCACTATTTCTGGTGCTTAAATCAGGCCGCCTGACAGCCTGTCCAGGGCTATTTATGGGTTCCCTCGCCGTAGCCATCTTCGGGAGAGTGCGGCTCGATCTGCAGACCACGAGTGCCATCTTCTGGGAGCCTGCAGCCGCATCCCGGTCTCCTTCCCCGCAGCACCCCGGAGCTGAGCCATAAATCTCGATTCCAGAGGAGAAAGTTTCACTACACTGAGCCTCACGCTTGGGTTTCCCACCCAAAGCATCACCAGCTGCAGGGCAGCACGGGGCTCCTCGCTGTCCTGTGGGGAAACTGAGGCACAGATAGAGTTGCTGTGCACGCCCTGGGATGCACGGAGGCGTCTGGGATGTTCCGTGGTCTCTGACACACCCAAGAGGCTCAGGATCCGAAGGTGCCGTTGTGCCCCAGGTTCGCTTTCAGTTTGGGGCTCTTTTCTAGCACCAGGTAACAACCCAAAACTTCCCTTCTCTTTTCTCTGTTAATATTCTATTAAGGAGAGGTAATTTTCTTTGTGCACCAAGATTTAACTCCAGAATTGTGCACTGTGAGATACTCTTGGCCTATCACCAGCACCTAGCCAAATCCTTGTGAAGAGCAACACTGGAATGAAACTTTTTGCTTAAAACGAAGGAATTGCCTGAGGTGGAGCACAAGGCAGTGAGGCTGCAGAGAGAGGGTGGCCAAAGCACCCCAGAAAAGGAGACAGAGGCCATAATGTGGGGACAGTGCCCCTCTTGCAGAGGCTTGCAAAGGCTTTAGTTACTTTTTCTGTAAAACTCGCCAGAACATTTTTCTCAGGTCTGATTTATGGCGATGGAAGTGACCAGGCACATGAGCCAGCAGTGGTGGTGGCACAGAGGGTGCTGCCAGACTGGCCCAGAGCAACCATGCCCATGAGAAGCCAAAGAACTGGCCTTTTCAGTGAGTGTGGATCTGTTTGACTCTTGTACAGTGCTTCCCATGGTTAAAGGTGGAGCAAGCACTCCCCTGGTGCCTGGCACTACTGCGTGGACCGGTGGATGTGTGCTGGTGATAGGATGTCAAAAAACACCACTGCTGGTCATTGCAGCCCCTACAGCAGGGCACAGTTCAGCCTGCATGGCAGCCTGCAGCCCGTACAGCAGCTTTGTGTGCGCAGTCCCTCAGCAGGGGGAGATGTGCAGCAGTGAGGGGTGTGCAGTGTGTGGGACGTGCAGCAGTGAGGGATGTGCAGCAGTGGGAGATGTGCAGCAGTGGGAGATGTGCAGGGTGTGGGACGTGCAGCAGTGGGAGATGTGCAGGGTGTGGGACGTGCAGCAGTGGGAGATGTGCAGGGTGTGGGACGTGCAGCAGTGGGAGATGTGCAGGGTGTGGGACGTGCAGCAGTGGGAGATGTGCAGGGTGTGGGACGTGCAGCAGTGGGAGATGTGCAGGGTGTGGGACGTGCAGCAGTGGGAGATGTGCAGGGTGTGGGACGTGCAGCAGTGGGAGATGTGCAGGGTGTGGGACGTGCAGCAGTGGGAGATGTGCAGGGTGTGGGACGTGCAGCAGTGGGAGATGTGCAGGGTGTGGGACGTGCAGCAGTGGGAGATGTGCAGGGTGTGGGACGTGCAGCAGTGGGAGATGTGCAGGGTGTGGGACGTGCAGCAGTGGGAGATGTGCAGGGTGTGGGACGTGCAGCAGTGGGAGATGTGCAGGGTGTGGGACGTGCAGCAGTGGGAGATGTGCAGGGTGTGGGACGTGCAGCAGTGGGAGATGTGCAGGGTGTGGGACGTGCAGCAGTGGGAGATGTGCAGGGTGTGGGACGTGCAGCAGTGGGAGATGTGCAGCAGTGGGAGATGTGCAGGGTGTGGGACGTGCGGCAGTGGGAGATGTGCAGTGAGGGATGTGCAGCAGTGTGGGATGTACAGCAGTGGGAGATGTGCAGGGTGTGGGACGTGCAGCAGTGGGAGATGTGCAGCAGTGGGAGATGTGCAGGGTGTGGGACGTGCGGCAGTGGGAGATGTGCGGTGTGTGGGACGTGCAGCAGTGTGGGATGTTCAGCAGTGGGAAGCACAGCCCAGCGCTGTGCGCTGAGCACACGCCAGCACAGTCCGTGCCGCACGATGGAGCTCGGAGCTCTCACTCCTGCTTTCCCCACAAGCCAGCGCTGGCGGGGCTCTCTCCGCCGGCTCAGGGACTTCTCCCGTGTTCCTGCTCGGCCAGCAGAGAGACCAGCGAGTGGAGAGTCCTGGCCGCGGCTTTCCTCTTGCTCTCCGTCTGGTTCTCCCTGTTGCTGGTTTTCACCGCGGCCCAGGGAAGGGTGGAACCTGCCGTGTGGCGATGCCTGTGGCACGGGAGTGTCCTGGCACGCCGGGCGATAACCTCTGCTGTGACCCGCTGCATGGTGACACCCATCCGGTACATCCCAGCTCTGCATTTGGGACAAACAGACCTGTGATGATGGGGCTCTGGGGGATTTGGTTAATGCTGCAACAGAGCAGGGCTGGCTTGAGCAGATCCTAGGGTGATGGTTTCCAAAGGAAATAGCAAGTGTCAGGCGTTCAGAGCCCCTCCTATGAGAATTCAATATCTGATTCATTAAACTCTGCAAATATCCTCTTATGTGACGAAAATTCATTATTTTTAAAGCTAAATCTCACCCTCTCTTAACACTCAGCTCTTAGCTGGGGTGGGGGGAGAAGCATGTGGAAAAACTCCTGCTAAATGTGCCAGTGTCCATGCTGACTTTTGATCCCAGCAGCTGAACTTCAGGTGGGTTTGGAGTAAACCTGCAGTCCCGTCCAATCTCTTCTGGAGAAAAGGGGAAACAGCATCAGCCCAGCTCAGTCCACTTGTGGCCCAAACCCCAGTTTACCAAACACTGTGGGGAAGCTGGCAGTGCCCTCTGTGAAATGGTGACTCCAGGGATGTCTGCGAGGGACTTTGGGTGAACTTGGTGAGCTTTTCACAAGAATAATCACTGTCAATAACACCATAGGCAAGATTTCAGAACAAAGTCTTTTTCTCATGAGTTAGCGGAAGCAATGCTGGCTATCGGCGATTTCTGCCTCCCTCATAAATTACATTTTAAGACTAGGATTCTGTGTCATCCGAAAGGATATGTTTTATTTTTATATAGTATATTTAGCACACACTTAAGGAGAATGATGGTGTTGTCAGGGGCCTGGGGTGATAGAGAGGGTATTTTTGCACCCTTTGTTTTGGTTTTTTTTTTAACCCAGAAGGGTTCCAGCCTGTGCAGGGCAGTTATGGCAGAGTCACCAGCTGGCAGATTTAGGGGAGGAGGCCAAGATCAAAGCAGGGGGCACAGTGCACAAAATGTGTGGGAAGAGGCTCCCATGGGAAAGCCATGGCAGATCTGGCCCTTGGAGATGTCCGGCCTCACAGAGAGACCCAAAGAGCCCTTTCCATGGTGTCTCCACTCCCTGCCCAGCCCCTCGCCCAGCTGTACTTGGAAAGTGTTCCAGAGTTCATTTGGATACCCGTGGCTGTATTATCTCCATGGGATTGGCACATTGGCACTGACAGGTTCTGCCTTGATGCAGGGATATGATCATTAAATTTGTCACTGTGACGGCTCAAATCTGACCTGGCTCATCCAGGGATTTGCTCCATTTCTGTAGTGGCTCTCAGGGTCCCTGAGTTGTGTAAGAACTGCAGTTTCTGTGGGTTTAGGGGTTCTTCCTAAAACTTTTATCAGTGACAGGGTGCATCCATCAGAAATTGCGAAGCAATAGGCCAGTCGGTCACGTTTAAAAAAGAGTTCTCTTACACTGCAACTCCAGCTGCACATTGTGATCACCAGGAGTCTGTGCTAGTGTAGTGTAAGCCTTTTTTCTTCCCCCAAGTTTCCAAGGTGACTTGAAAAAGTGAGGAATTAATTGTGTAAAAGTCCAAGAGCTATATTTTTCTCTCATTCCTCTCTTGTAGGCTTAAGAGCTAACACATGGCCTGTTCTAGCCATGAGCAGAGTTGGTGGCTAGTTATCAGCCCCTCAGCAGATGTAGCCATGACTTTTGCATGATGTTTGCTCCCAAGGCTGGAGTAGCAGGCCCTCCAAGATCATTCCCTTTCACTCCAGAGCCTGCAGGGAAGCAGCTGGGCAGACAGCAACATCCTGCCGGGGTAAACATGGATGTGGGTCACCCTGTGACTTCCCTGGGTCACCTCAGGCATCAGACGGGTGTTCCCCCTGCTTTGATCTTTCCATTCCTTCCAAGGGGCTGAACTCCCTGCTGGGCACTGCTTTGTTCCTCTGGGGTGAAGCAGAGGGTGACCCTGCTGCAGCTCAAGTCCCTACATCTCCCTTCCCAAAAGAACTTTTTCTGGATTTTCAGAGATTTGGTTTTAACAAACTTTCCCTGCCTGTGTAGCAGGTTAAAGAGCTCTGGAAGAGAAGGAGGATTGGGTCATCTCCATGGGAACATCGTGGGAAGATTGATATGTGCCCCGAGAGGCGGGTGCAGTTATTAGCATGTTCCAGATCCTTTCCTGCAGCCTTTTATTTTCCCCTGCTGAGGAGGAAGAGCTGGAGTGTTTTCAAGGAGGAAAGAATGTGAACATCTGAAATAAAAGCACCACTGCAGATCCCAGCCCCTTCCGGCAGCAGGTCTCTGTTGCTTGGCACAGCACAGCTGAGAGAGGTCTGGCAGCACCAAAGCCTGAGGGAGCCAAGTAGGTTTGCCCAGGAGAGGACAACCCTGCTGGCAGGGTGACACAGATGGTACCAGGCATCGCCAGCTGGATGCAGAGCGATGGCACTTGGCAAGGCCTGGGCAAGAAGAGTGGAGAGAGCAGCTCCTGGTCTGGTGGTCACAACCACGCGGTGCAACAGGTTCTCGTCTTCTTGCTGCCTCACCAACACAAGTCCTCCACATCACAGCATCGCCCGAGACAGCGAGATGGACTCCAGCTCGGTTTGGTGAGCTGAGCATAGATCTGAGCACCCAAATATTTCTGGTGTAACCAGGAAGGTCAGAGGAGGCCAGCTCACCTCAGTTTCCTCCCAAAGCCCTGTTGTCCCTGGCCAGCTCCAGGGACTGCCAAGAGCCCTCACATATGCTAGCCATTTCCAGGAGTGATGGTGGGCTGAGACAAGCCCTGCAGTCTTGCTGGAGCCAAGAATGAGAGACCAGATGGTGCGTGACCTGATAAAGCCCCCTGTGATCTTCTGTTTGTTATTCTCCTACAAGCACGTTGCACTGGGAAAAAATCCAAGGGTTCTTTTCCCGGACCCAGGCTCCTTTCATGTGTAAGAACAACTGCACCTACTCCGGCCACACGCGTTGCTCACATGAGACTCCCTTGCTGCTGCAATAAGGGGTTTGGGTGCAGGGGGTCTGGTGAGGTCTCCTGGAAAAAATAACAGGATTTAGCTGCACATTCAGCTCCTCTGGGGCACAGCTGCAGTACAGCTCTTGTCCCATGTTTGTAGAGCACCTAAAGAGAGACGGTCCCAGCCATTTCAGCCCTCCCATGGGTGTCACTCCAAAATTATTAGCAACAAGAATATCTTTAAAATAGAAACTTCTGCTCTGGGCTATGTAGGAATTAATCACAAACAAATACAACACTCAGGAGGAACTTTATTGTAGCCAAGCTGATTTTATCAGTTTGCCAAAGTGGACGGGAGTGCAGAAGCAGATCTGTAACACACTCCTTAGGTGAAGAGTGTCTGCTTCTCTCCCACCCCCTTTCATTTCTGCTTGCCTCCCACTCCAATTAGTTTCTTCCTGGCAGTGAAATTTGGGTGGCTGGTCTCTGCAGGGCAGGAGATCAGTCCCAGTATCCGTGTGTGCAGCACGGTCAGGACTGGAAAAATCAAGGCACGCATTTGCAGTAACAATAATAGTGAAGTCCCCAGAGTGACATTTCAAATGCAAATGAAAAGAATAAAAATATCAGTTCCTGTTATAACTTTGTTGCTGCTGTAACCAAATCCAAACGAAAGCTTGAAGCCATCCCCTCTGCCTGACTGGCAGCAGAGCTGTGAGTCTCTGTTTATTTTCATTCCCCCAGCCCAAGTGGACAGGGACTCAGCCACAAGCTGAGGAGCAGGGTGAGGACCTGGGGCTGACCAGACAGTCTGGTTGTAGCACTTGCCAGATGTTAATCCCACCTCAGGCATGCAAAGTGAAGGGTGGCAGCAGCTCTGTATGGTGTGACTAATAACTAACCCAGCACCCTGGGAGCTCAGCAGAGCCCTGCAGTGAGCCCCTGAGCCTTGCTGGGCACCGGGGGGGCTTTGGCTTTCCAGGCATAATGCGCTCCAGCCCCAGCATGGGAAATTCTTGTGGAGTGGGCCCAGCAAGAAAAATTTCTTACAATTTAGATTTCAGTCAGTCTTAATGGTTGCTGTTCACCTCCAATATCCAATGGCATCCCTTCACTCTTCCTGCATTAACAGACACGGCTGCCTTCCTTTCCTTTTCCTCCCCTTTCAAGACATCCCAGTGCTGGGTGTTTGCTGCTGTGTTTTGCGGCCTTTGCACAAATGCACACGGATATGTGCATTTTAATCTGAAATCACAGTATCACTCAGGTTTCATTTGTAGTCAGATACTTTGAGCAGTTTGTGTGTGTCCTGGGAAGAGGAGGGGGGACTGGGGTGCAGTGGTTTGGGCTGCTGTGAGCCCAGAGCCACAGGGCTGCCTTCATCCCGAGCACAAGGAACCCGCCACGTGCACAGCCCCGCTCCCTGGTCCTCTGCTGAGTTTTCTGGAAATTCAGAAGCACAACCGCTAATCCATTTATGAATTGTAAAAATAAGCCCTTTGATATTGATCACTCAGGATCAGTTTGGCTACCTGTGGGAGAATCTGGCAGCCAAGGAGCACAGGCAGGATTTATGGTCACAGAGCACATGGAAGTGGCACTTATTTGGGACATTCTACCAGTAGCTTTTAAATCAAGACAAATCTCTTAATCTGAAGACACATTTATTTTATTGTTTTTTGGCAGCAAAGAGATTGTCTGAGAATGAAACCGATGATTTAAAAAACAAAGAAGAACAAAAAAAGGATCTGAAACTGCACAGGCTATTTTCAGTCCCCAAGATGAATGAAACGTAAAAAAATTAAATGGGCTGCAACTTTTGAATTCTAAAAACAACCAGTCTGAAAACATGAAAATCCAAGCAGGTGCTGTCAGCTGCAAGCACTGACAGGACAGTCTCCTCTGCTGGCAAGTAGTGGAAGATTTCATCAGGCACACATGGGACAACACAAACCTGCTCATCTGCAGGGCTCTTTAATTATCAGGGGAGACCTGAGCCACGTTAATGCTTTGCTGCTGCTCCTTATTCCTGGTTCCCAAGGCTGGAGGCTGCTGTCGGAGCCACTAACAGGGCAGATCAGACCTGCAACCCTGCCACAGAAGGATGCAGAGACCAGCAGAAAAGGAGTTAATGCATTAGGGGAGAGAAATCGATGCAGCTCAGCCTTGTGCCCCACCCACAGCCCCATCCACACTGTCTTCCAGCCTCTCCTTGTCCTGGGACTTTTCGTATCATTTACCTCGGCATGAAGCAGGGAGAGATGATCAGGGCCGTTGGGGCTATGAGGACAGACAGCCTCACCAGCGTAATAAAACCTCAAGATTTCTACTCTCCACAGCCACTGCCCCCTCCCATAGCCGCCTACCCCAATTCAAGAGAGGAAGCCGTGCACAGTGATGCGGAAACAAATCAGAGCTGCCCATTTCAGGATGTTGCCCTGAAAATTCTAGTGTGTAGTTGCCACCATGGGATCTGCATGGGTGGTTGGAGGATGGAGGGCAGGACCTGTGGGTGCACATCACTCGTGGCTGAGCCAGCTTGTGGTGCCATCCACGGCAAGGAGCTGCTCCAGCACTGATGGAAGGGCAGCACTTGCCCCATGGCAGGGGGAGACAGCCAGGCTCGGGGCTCAGGGGCCTCCACTGGGCAGCAGCACTAGGACCCAGCAAAGCCCCTTGCAGCACAAAGCCCATGCTAATCGGAGACTGGAGGCCCCAAAGGTCATGGAACTGAGTGCTGAGGAGATTTCCAACCCACTGCACTCGTATTTGGGGCAGCTCCTGCCTTTGTCGGTGGCTGTGACCGTCAGCTGTTCCCAGGGCCGTGTCCCCATCCCTGCCTAAGGATGGGGTGTGATGGGACACAGTCAGGCTAACACTGGTACATGAAACAGGAACAGACTGAATAGAAAGGGCAAAAGCACCTTCTCACCCACAGATGGGGATTCATGCTCAGGGGCCAGCAGTAATTCTTCTCTGGCTGAAGCAGAAAACCCTTCCCAGAGCCCTTCCCCTCTGTTTTCTTGCTCACAGCAATTTGGGTTGGTGCTGATCAACCTCATTATAATTAAGTTACCTATCAAGCAGTTGCAGCACACGGTCTTAAGCACTATGACCATGTCTGACTGCCCCAGGGGTGTCTGTATGGGCCTGGATGTGCTGACAGCTCTAGTTCTTCCTGCCCTGGTGACCATACAGATGCACAAACACGGCAATGGGGCTTCCAGAGGCTTGGCTGAAGTTTATTAGTTTTTATAATGGTCATGAAAATAATTGGATCTCAGACACGCGCCAGCAATTTGGTACGAAGGAGAAAAAAAATGAGGCCAGATGAGGTGTAAACCAGGATTTACTCCAGGGCTGCTGGAGAGGTGTGAGCAGAGCAGGGTGAGGCAGAGAGGCAGAGTACAACGAGTCCTGGTGATGTGGTGGGGTTTGGGAAGATGCTGGAGTCCATCCTTGATGCAGTGACAGTTACCTGGCCCATGTCAGTGGGGAAGGGGATGATGCTGGAATGTCTGGGCCAGGCGCTGCACCCAGGAGCCGTACAGGCCCCAGTTACTCCACTCACGCCTTGCAGGTGTCACAGCACTGTGTGTGATGTGGATTAGATCCTTGGAGGCACTGTGGGCACTGCCTGATGGCCGTGGGCACAGGCAGCACTTGCCCCACCGTCTGCCCAGTTCCTATAAACAGCCACGAGCTGCTGCCAAGCTCAGGGCTGCCTCTCTGTACCAGCTGGGACCCTCTCACCTTGCTCAGCATCCGCCCCCACCCTCCCCCAGGGCCAGCAATGCTGATGGCAGCTCCTTGCCAGCTTTTCCTGCAGGATTTTCCCTCTGATGCACTTCAAGGAGCTAGCATCACCCCTTCCCTTTTGCAGCTGGGGAAACTGAGGCCCTGAGGAGCAACCTCAAGCAAGCGAGCAGCCAGAAGTGCCTGCAGTGTCTGTGGCTTGCACTGTGTGCTGCCATAAGGGGGTTTTCCCAACACCATTCCCTGCTGTGAGCCTTTCTGCCAGGTCTGCTCTGGGAGGAATAGGGCAGAGGCTGGGGAGTGCTGACCTGAGGCGGGGGCTCAGGGTGCTGCTAGGAGCCACGGATGGGCTGAGCCATGCCACGAGCAGAGTAAGCAGCAGCTGACTGTGAGCTTTCAACCACAAAGCCACCGATCCTCTTGCCCCGGCTCCATCCATGCACACATGCTCTCCAGACCAGCGCCATGCCAACAAAGCAGTCCCTGTTCCCTGATCCGTTCCCAGCTCCTCCTCTAAGCCCCATCCCAGCCAGTGCTGGATTTATGAATGAGTGCCCTGCTCTGGTGACAGCGGGCCCTGCCAGCCCGGGGTGTCTCACTCCAGGGAGGAGGCACAGCGGGATTTCACTGGCATCAGGAGCAGCACAGGATGGGGATGGCAGAGCTTTGGGGTGCACAGCCCACACCCCATGGAGGGCACAGTGCCATGCTCCCTTCCCAGCCCCAGCCTGGCCCTATGCCCACTTGCTGGGGACTATTTTGGATTATAACTCGTGAGCTGCCTGTGCCAGGTTGCCAGCTGGCACCACTGCACGGGAAACAGCTCCTGAGTCCTCACGTCCTGCCACAGCAGCACAGGCTGTGTTGGTGCTGCTTCCCTCTATGCTGGGCTGGAAACTCCAGCCATCCGAGGGCTTTCCTGGGAGAGAGGCATCCCCACTGCAACACTGGGACCTCGGGCAGGCAGGCAATGCAAGCAGCTGGCCTGCAGCCCTTCTGCATGGCCACGCTCAGCGCTCCGTGCTTTTACCAGCAGCTAACACAACGCAGATGAAGGATGGCTGATTTCAACACGCTCCATGCAAAACGAAGACATGGAGCTGGCAAAGCCCTCAGCAGCATCACTTGCTCGAGGCACATCGAGTAAACCTGACAGTGACAGCTTGTTCTCTTGCCCATCACCTTGTGTGCCCAAGAGCTCTGCCCGTACTCCTGGGAAAACCCTTCCAGCACCTCTCTGAGCCAGGTCAGGGCTCATCAGGATCCAGTCACTCAGGCACTGAGTTCTCTTACACCTCAGACATTTTCTGCTGGAGTTGATGCTCAGCACCCTCAGATTCCCAGGAGCCAGGATTTCACCCTGTGCTTCCAGACCACACTGGAAGTGAGTAGCTGCTGTGGTGTCATATGTCCCCTCCCCTCTGTATGTCTGGCTTGGGACCCTTTCTGGAGCTCTGTGAGCCATAACAAACCTTTCTTGCGGCTTTCAGAGTGGCTTTGGCTCAGCGTTGTGCCAGCAGCTGGCCCAGTGTACTTGCATTTATTTCTTCTGCATCTTGATTGCTCCAAGTATGATCACCAAAAACCAGTTCCCAGCACTGCAGGGGCTGTGGTCTTCGTGGGCAGAATGAATGGAAATTGCTGCTCTGTGGCGTTTCATGGCTGTACAGACCCATCTCCAACTCTCTTCCTTCTGCTGCATCTGGGAGGCCTTGGAAGAGGAAAGGGGAGTGGCAGCAACCAGAGCTGAGGCTGAGGAGGTGAGGAAGGAGCTGGTCCCACCTGTCTGGCAAGCAGACAGCAGTTGCACCTCCATCCTCTCCAGAACTTCTCTTCCTTCTCCTGTCTCACCCATGATCTCCCTGCTGGCTGCTCCCTCGGAGCCACAGAGCCTGGCTGCAGAGCAGCAATGGGCTCCTGGAGCCTCTCCTGTGTCCCTGGAGGGAAATATGAGCCCCAGTCCATGGCAGCAGGAACTCAGGGAGACCAAGAGCTGGACAAAACCACTACTGCTGTCTTCCCACTCCAGCTCCAGGCTCTGAAGTGACTCTTTCCCATGGGCTCCTTGTTACTTTTATCTATTTTTAAGGCGTCTTCACGTGCACATGGCTGGGCTGTGATGCGAGCTACGCTTTGCTTTGCCACCAGGCTGCTTTCCTACAAGCACACCGCTTATACCAACCTTACAGAAAGATATTTAAGCCTATATTTCAAATTAGGGCTGGCCAAGCCTCTCCTTATAACTGCATCTGCACGCCCTTACTTTATTACCTAGAGTTAATACTCACATATCTCCGTGATGAATTCAGAGGTGCACAACCCTGATAAAAGCCTTAGGAAGTCATCTGCTCTCTGTGTCACAGGCTGCTGCCAGGAGGTCTTGGGGTTGCATGCAAGAAACCCTCAGACACACCAAGAAAAGCTCCCTGTCTTGAGAAGGGCTGATCCTGCTGCCAGCTGCCCGTGTGTGTGCCCAGACCAGCTCTACCCCCTTTTCCAAGCAGACACCAGGGGCTGCTTGCACAGAGCTCCTGTTGTTCTGGGAGCAGTAGCAAAAGATAAGCATCCTCATCAGCATTGGACAGAGGCCTTAGATTAGGTTAAATATCATTTTAGATAGCACGTTATCCACATGTCTGTGCTGTCTCCCCAGCACCTGAGCTCTCTAAAGCAGTGATGATTTCTGCCTGTTTATCTCTCTCTCTACTGACACAAATGTTGGTTCAGACACAGATGGTACAGGCCCACGACTACATGTGCTGGACAATCCTTTTGCTAGTTATGGCGTGTGTGTTTTGCCTTGCTCCATCTCGCCCGACCAGACGTGGACATGTTGAACAGGGTTTAGAGGTTACCACCGTAAGAAGTTTATCCCACCTATACCCTGACAGGGGGTGATTGCAACTTCCCTCCTCACCACTTGCCTGCCCCATTCTCTGGCTTCATCAGGAAAAAAAGTCTGTATTAAAGGAAAAACGTTGTTGTTGTTGTCGTTACTATTACTGTTGTTGTTATTGTTATTATTATTATTAAGTCAGCAGTTTGTTTCTCTGACCCAAAGGTGTAACTCACCAGCAGTGTAAGCTTCCCTCAGCATGGAGGAGCACTCACATAAGGTCTAATCACTGATCTAATTAAACTGATTTGCTGCTGTGTTAAATCAGTGCAGCTATATTGAGCAGATCAGGTCTATGTTTCTATTCCACCTCATCTTAATAAATGATAATAAAAAGCACCTTCAAGACATCAGTGCGAAGAATTTAAACAGAAAGTTACATTTATTATTTTAAATCTAGTCTCATTATTTCTAGGATAGGGATTTTTGAAAGGAGGTATGAAATCCTTGGCCTTGACAATATTCATCTCACATTTTATCAAGAGCTCTGTAGGACATAGAAATATTTATTAATGCTCCAGAAGGGTTTAGAGAGTTTAAAAATCTAAATTCCAACGAAGATAACAAGCCTCTTTTAAAAATAAAGGAAAAAAGGCATGCCAAAAACCTCATTATTTTAAAAATCAGTTCCATCATTATTTTCATTCATTATTTGAGATTGATTATTGTTTCCTTATGAAGTATCTTCATTACTTCCTCCTTGACAAAATTACATTAAAGTAGTTATTTCCACTTGAGGTTTTGGTGGATTTCCTGATCAAGGCTTCACGCTTTGGCTTTTGTAGCTCTGTTACAATACTAACATTGCAAGTTATTTTAGGAAAGATTTATGTTCCAGCAAAAACCATGAAATCTACGTTTCAAACCAATGATATGGCCATTTTTAAATAGAGCTATCAGCTGTACAAATTTGATCACGGCATTTTCAGAGCCAGCAGCCTTAGCCTGACAGCAGGGCAGCACCAGGTTCAGACATAAGCACCCCTCCAAAACCTCTCCAGCCTGCTGTGACACTGCATCCAGCTGTGACATGGCATTCGTGGCTGGCACCCAGGGGTGCAGGTGCTGCTGGCTCGTGGGTTTGCTCTGTGAGGTGAGCCATGGCAGTCCTGCCCTCAGTGATCAGCCCTCACATGTTCTGCACTTGCCTCTGCCAATGGCTCACTGCATCCTGATATTAAGCCAAGGATTTGCACCCAGGCTGGACCCAGGCACAGTTTGACGGCCTGGGAGGGGGTGCTAAGAGCTAATCCACCTCCAGGGAGAGGATGGTCCTTAACAGACCCCACCTTGAGCTACATCTGCTCAGTAAAGGCAATATTAATCAGGCTGATTAGCTCAGACCTGGAAATGTCCCCACTCCTTTGGCTCGCTCTCACCCAACCAACAGAGGATCCCACACCTGCATTTCCCATCCCACACCTGCATTTCTCACCCTGTCACTCACACTGGCAGGGAGGAACCATGAGCCTCACCTGCCAGATGATGAGTTGAAGCACAGAGAGCCTAAAAACAGGGTAACCTAGAGCAGACCCTCCTTAAAGTAGGGGATTTGCAGCCCCAAAAGCAGGGCAGGTCTCTCTCTCACCTTTACCAAGTGTCAACTCGCAAAAGACCTTCTGGTTTACTTCCTTTTTGTGCCAAGAGGGGACCAGGTCTATCCAGAGCCTGGGAAGAGCTGCAGAAGAGAGCTGAGGCACTCGGGAAGAGCTGCCAGTGCCTTTATGGCTGTCCAAGGACTGCGCTGGAAGGGGTGCAGGATGGGATCCCCCAGACAGCCAGGGGCACCAAGCAGGGCACAGCACTCCTGGGGCCATCCCTGCCGCGTGAAAGCAGCAGTCCAGTGAGCACGGACACCAAGAAAAAGCTGTGCCAGGGCAGGAACCGAGCAGCCCTTGAAGTCCTGCGAGCACAGGGCTCTCCTTCCCGCTGGGAAACGCCGCCCAATTGCATGGGGCCGCCAAAGCTAATAAAGCCATTAACGGGGCCACATGTCACCCCCTGACTAAGGCGTGAGCAATTCACACCTCATTCGAGCTTTCAAGTCGGAATGCACCCACGTTTGGCCAGACTCCTCTCCAACCTGCAGGGCAAGCCAGCTTAAGGTCAGCTCCCCACATTTTGGGGGCTCTCTTCCACTGAGTTTTCCAGGCTAGGCTGAGTTTAGGCTGTCTCAAAGCTCTCCAGCTAAAAGCCGGCTTTTGGCACGGGACAGGAGGGCGATGGCACACTGGCACGTCACAGGGAAGCTGTGCCAAGAGCCTCTGCTGAATTTTCAGTGCTTGCCACCGACTTGAGCAAAGTCTTTAAAGGCTCCTTTTCTAAAGTGCTCCCGAGTTCAGCAGGGCCAGTCTCCGGGATACGTCTGGCCTGGCACTTGGAGTGATGAGTATCAGAGCTCCTGTGCATCTTGGATGGGTTTAGGCTGCTCGGATCTGCTGGAGTTGGGCCCAGCATTCTCCACGTGGTGCAACTCCAGAAATGGAAACGCTCCAAGTGAGCAGTTTCTTTCCCAAAATGGGGATTCTTCTCTCCTGTGGATGGAAAACACTAGAGACAGGGGAAATATTATCTCATTGTACTGCGAACGAGAGCCATTTATTAACTGTGGGCACCAAATTTAACTCTGGGTATTTTTTAATAGCAGTTCTGATGTGAAGAGAAATGCTTGGACCCTTTCCTTGCAATGTCAGGAGTCTGCATCACAGAATTATGTCATATTGTGAGAAACAGCCACTGAAATCAACTGCGGGTGATAAAAGTGAAACCAGCTAGCCTAAATTCATGAGAAATTCATTCCAGGGGCACAGATTATATGAAATGGCTCCTTATCCCAGCTATATTTGCAACATGTGAATGCTCTAAAACAGCCACCCTATTGCCTCCCACGCCTGCCACGTTATGCAAGGGTGGCTTTTCTCACGTGCTCTGGGGCTCCCAAAGCGCCCACGCTCTGCTGCCGGGAGCCCCGGGGTGGGGTAATCTCCAAATACAGGGCACTGACTGCTCCGCACGGTAAAATCAGGAGGCCAGGCTGAGGCAAGGTGTTGTTTATGGGTTTCTCATTGTTTTCTCAAGCAGGAGAGCCACTTTTGTTAGCTAGGAGCAGGAAGGCAATGAGGCACAGAGGGATGTGTGTGCCTGACTGCATTTGGTGTTACACACTGGCCGTGCAGCAGCCACAAACCATGGCAGCAGATCTGCGGGTGTATGTGCTGGGGACTGTCAGCTGAAAATCCAGGTATGTGCTCTTTAGATTATGATCTGAATGTTCTCCTTTCCATTACACCAACCTCGCTACCACTGCTGGCTCCCTGAACCAAGGTAAATGAGGACATAATAAAGTTCAAGTGATATCAGGTGTTGTTTTCTAACTCGTAATTTCCCAGGACTTCTGCAAGCTTCTCCCATCCCAGGTGAAACTCGGTAATTAAGACTGACCTTTGAAAGCTCCCACTTACAATCGTATCTGCTGGTTCTGCTTAATTTGCTCCCTTGTCTTACATATAAAACTGTGAATAATTGCTGCAGTTTATTAAAGTGGATTCTTTCAGAACACTGAGATAATTTAGTTTCAATGCATCCGACAGTACATAATAGGTGCGAGTGTTTTGAGCAGGTCATGCTAATGAAAAATGAGTGGGGAGTCGTGTATCTGACTGTTCCTATTTTGTACCAGTGCCACTTGGTTCTAGGGACAGCAGGTTTACAGGAGGACGCAAGCTGGGAATCCTGCACATCAGGCAGGTCTCTGGCTGTGGAAAAAAATGTAGACTAGTGATAGAAGTATCCAAACCATAGCTCTTACAAATTAGCTGAGACAAAAAAAATCATTAGAGGCTTTTAAAAATTAGATTTCTGGGTTTAAATACGTTTTGTAACTGGTTCTTTGTTACGTCTTCACAAGCAGAATGCACTTGTTTCATATTCAGATGGAGGGATTTTGTTGCTTGTTTTTTCTCCTAAAACATAAATACTAGAAACTGGCTGCTGCCTCTGACAAAAGCAGAGATTTTTACGAAATTATATAAAGGAAAACTAAACAAGTGAACTTGGATCTGTGGGACTGCTAATAAAATTGAATGAGTTGGCAATGTTGTGCTCTTCCTTCTGCACTCGGAAATAAGCTCTAAGGCCTGAACTTTTGATCTTGTAATCAAAAATACCAAGATATGAGCGTATTTAATTACCAATTCTGTTTTGCTTTCAAACTTGAAATGCATCATACAATCAAGTTAAATATAAAGGAGAATTAACTGAAGGAACACAATGTAGATGGCTTCACCTGAGGCTAAAAGCAAGGCTTGGGAAGAGGGCTGTGGAGGGCTTAGGGGTTTGGATGTCGAGGTTTCTTTTCTTGTGTTGGTTTGTGCACACGAGTCGGGACTCAGGCAGGAGCAAGGTGTAGGATCCCATCCCGACACGGGACTGCAAAGCTGGCCAGGAAACCAGCACCCACCCCTCTCTCCCAAAGCATGCACCCTGAGCACAGCATGAAGCCCCGAGTGCACCAGATAAATCAAATCTCACAATTCACGAGGATCAAGAACTGGAGGCTTTTCTACCGGTTTTATATCCTGGATGATTTATGATTTAATTTAAACACATAGTTTCCAGCTGTTTCTTTTTGCAGGCAATCACCTAGGCTACATTAACCCGATGGTGATGTACTGGTCCCAGGGAGCCCTGGAGAGAGACCACAGCATTCAGAGGTGTGAACTTCCCCCATTTATCTTGATGGGGTGTGCACAGCCTCGCCAGGGAAGCAGGTCCAAGCATGTTAACCCCTTCACTTCCAGCCTCCACCGTGAAAAGGGCTGGTGAGAATCACAGAATCTACCGAGCTGGAAGGGACCCACAAGGATCACCGTGTCTAGCTCCTGCGCCGGACAACCCCAAGAATTCCATGTGCTTGAGAGCATTGTCCAAATGCTTCTCTAACTCTGGCAGGCTTGGGGCCATACCACTTCCCTGGGTTGTACAGTGGTGTGTCCTGTACAAGCTTTTCGCTTTTTTGGGAGAGCCTCCCGTGTCCCAAGGAACGCCAGCGTGGAACGGGATGAGGGAAGTTCAGCCTCCTGGACGCTGGTGCTGCAGGTTATAGGTTTGGAGATCAGAAGGTTTTTTTATCATACAGCTCATTGCAACAGATGGGGCCAAACAGGTGTTACGGTTTAATGTGTTTTGAACAAGCTGTATATTTCCCTGCCTCTTGCGTTCTAACAGCAGAGCAGAGGCTCCCTGCAGGCTCCGGGATGACCCCATGGAAGACTGGGGACAAAACAGATCACACAGAGTGGCTGGGTTTAGGAGGCACCTCCGGAGAACAGCTAGTCCAGCCCACTGCTAAAGCAGGCTCCCCTACAGCAGGTTGCTCGGGATTGTGTCCAGGTGGGTCTCGAATAGCTCCGGAGAAGGAGGCTCCGCGTAGTAGATGGGAACCGATTCCTGAGAGAGACAGCTCGCTCCGGCTCCAGCACGGCTGTCTCAGCTGCAGGTTTCCCCTGTGGTATGAGCGGTGTTTGACAGCAGAGCACAAGGTTTTCCTTGTCACTAATGGCTCTGGCACTGCTGCCATGGGAGGGGTCGCTGTCAGGACCTGAGGTACCACGCTGGGAAGCTCCCTGTTCCTCGGTGCTCTCCCAGCCGGCTGTCAGCAGGCTCCTGCAGGCAGCACAGCGCTGAGCCTCTCGTGTGCCGGATTCGGGGGCTCTGCTTTGCAACCAGACGTGCTTGCAAACGCCTGCGAAGGTGGCAGCTGCTGGAAGGGGCCGTGCTGCCTTCCCCTGCACAGGGCTGGCTGCAGCTGCAGCGCGCTGGAGAGCTGGTGGCAGGTCCCTTTCTTGTGGCAGGCACAGCCACCTGAGCAGGGCTTCTTGGGAAGACAAAGACGTGGGATTTAAAGTGAAATTGCTGCTTCAAAGAAAGAGCTTTTAGGAATTTCTAACGTTGGAAGCAGGAGGTGCCAGCCTGCTCCCAGGCTGTCCCAAAAGACACAGCCCGGCAGCCCTGGATGGCAGCAAGGAGGGGCTCAAACCCAGAGCACAGCCCGCTTTCACCTCATTCTTGTGAGCCAGGGGCACACATCTCTTCCCGGTGTCTGAAACAGCCTTTTCATTATGTTTGTATTTAAAAATCTAACAGTGACTAAAGCAGTTTGCATAATAAACAGCTCCAGAGCCAGAAATATGTGCCTGCTCTCGGTAAAAAAAGGAAGTCCTCAGATCCTCTTCTGAAGACGGTAAGAAAGTGACAGAGTTTTCCCTTTGCAGGATATAAATACGCAGTGCAAATAGGTGGCTGCTGTCACTGCTTACATTTTGATGTATCTCTTCAGATAGCCTGGCAGCGCCGGGTTATTTTAGTGTCAAATCAAAGCTCTGGTTGTGTAAAGAAGCTGAGGAAAGGTACAGTCTGTGTTGCAGCAGAGGATGGAAGCTCCAAGAAGACTGGAGGCAGTCCTGTGAGACACGTACCAGCCATGCATACTAAACCTGCCATTTAGTACACCGACAAGAAAACCCGTTTATAAGAGCTGCTGCGGAACAGAAATAAATGTCTTCAGGTTTGGACTGGGGAAGGAGGGCTGTTTTTCTAATCAGGCACGTGTTTCATTATCACATTAGCTAGAAGAAAATAAAGCTTTGGCCTCCTTTTACCCTCCATTTCCTTGTAGGAGAGAGAAATTAAAGAGCCTGCTTATGCCAGAAGAAAAACCTTGCGGGCTGATCCCTTTTTAATGCTCTCGTATGCAATGCACCAGTGCTGCCCTTGACTTAAACGAGTCAAGTGAGCCCAAACCTGCCCGATCTGCATCCCCCCTTAGCATCACCCTCATCATCTCCCCGTGGTTCCTGCGGCCTCTGCACTCCAGCCTGGTGCGGTGGCGTACAGAGATGGATAGCAAGGGGTCAGCCACACAGATAACAGAGACCGATAACCAGGGGTCGGTGGGACAGGTGCGCACACCCCGCTCGCCTCCTCTCACTTGGATACGCTCAAATTGCCCATGAGCTGGTGCCTGTGGAAGGGTCTGGCGCGGTGGGACTTCAGGGGAAGCCCCGAGGGCCCCAGAGCCCGTCCCGCCCAGGGGCTGCGAGGCCCGGCGGGGTGCGGGGTGTCACTGTGGGGCTATCGCGGGGAGGCAGCGGAAACACCTCCCCCACAGCCGCCCTCCCGTCCGCCATGCGGCCCGGGGCGGGGCCTGCGGGGAGGGGCGGGGCTTGTATGCAAATCGTGCGGCGGCGCTGGGAGGCAGCGCATGCGCACTGCGCGCACGGAGCAGCACGGGTTCTTACACAATGCACCGGGCCCGGCAGCCGCGGGGAAGGGGCGGGGCCTCGCATTTGAATGACGGCCGGGTTTTGCCGCGCTATTGGAGGAGGGAGAGGAAGGGGTGGGACCGGATATGTAAAGCAGCGAGCCGCCGTAGCGCATGGTGGGGGGGCGGTGGGTCGGAGCGGTCACGCCGGCGGGGCGTGGCCCACATGCAAATCATGCCGGCTCGGGGGGCGTGGCTCGCATGCAAATACGCGCGCGGCCGCTTCCCACCCCCTGCCCGGCAGTCCGCTCCCCCGCCGCTTTAAAAGGCGCCGCGCCTGCGCAGAGTGCCGAAACCGGGACTTAGTCTGTTACACAACCGCGCTGCGCTCCCCGCGTCCCGCTCCGCCCGGCGCTCCTCTGCCCGCCGCTCCTCCCGCTCCGCCCGAGCCTCCGGCATGAGCGGGGACCAGCTGCACAACGATTCCCAGGTGAGCGCCCCGTGCCCGCCCGGGGGGCGCGCTCCCGGGGGACCCCTGCCGCGGTACTCGCATCCCTCCGTGCCGGCACCGGGCTGGCCGCCTCGCCACCCCCCGTAACCCCAGCGAGGGGACCGTGCCCTGCGGCCGCCCCCGCGCGTCTGGGCAGAGCCCTGTCAGCCCGGGTGTCCCCCCGCGGCGGGATGCGGGGCGGTGGGAGCGGGGACCCGCGTGTGACCCCCTGGCGGGGCGGAGAAGGGGAGGGGGCGGCTACCGCGCTCCCCCGGCTCGCTCCCCACTGGGGGGCTCGGGGAGGATCCCCCCATGAGCTGTGCGGGGGCCGGGGGGCGCTTCACCCGCTCCCCCATCACCTTCCGCATCGCGCTGGGCTTTTCTCATTTGGCATTTAATTCCCCTAAAAATGAGGGTTTGGGCGGGGGTGGGGGTCCCCCAGAGCGCCGCGGACCCGGGCGTGCTGACGGTGTGTCCCTGTGTGCTCTCCCCGCAGATCGAGGCGGATTTCCGAGCGAACGGTGAGTGCGGCCCCGGCGCGCCCCTCGCACAGACATGGCGTCCCAGAGACTAAGTCCCGGCTCCGCGCTCACCGGCCCCATTGTTCCCATCGAGCTGCCAAAAGCGCCCCTTTCCCGCCGGGATCGGCGCCCCCCGACCCCCGCCGCCCCGAGTAGGGGCACCGCAGGCCCCCGATCCGAGCGCAGCGGCTCTGCCGGGGTCGCCTTTGGGCCCCGATTCCTCCCTGGAAAGTCGCCTTGTCGACGGTCGGGACTTAGTCTCTGCGCCATTTTCTTTTTCTCTCTCTCTCTGTGGCTTTTCTCTCCTTCTCCTCCTCCCCGAGCTGCCGCCGAGCCGCCTCTGCAGAGGCACCGGGCCGCCATCCCCGGCACCAGCCCCTTGTAACCGAGGGGAAAGCAAAGTTTTTAGCGTTAAAAAAAAAAATTAATAAATCCCAAGTCGCCTTTTTTTTTTAATCGGAGGCTCCCTCCCCACCTCTGCTCCCCGTCTCTGTTCCTTTGAGGGAATCCCTCCCTTCCCCTAAAATGAAAGGTGATTGCAACATGTTGCTCTTTAAAAGAAGCTGCTGCATCCATTTTAAGATCAGTCTTATTTTCTTCCTTGCTATTTAAATGATGTGACTTTACCTTGTTGGGTGGGTTTTTTTTTAAATTAAAAACCTACTTTAAAAAAACCCAACAGACCACAGTGTAGACAATTCCAGAAAGGTAGACAGCATCACTTCAGGGACTTTGCAAGCTAACTTCATTTTGTTCAGAAACATTTACAGGAGTCCTGTAATTTAATATATGTACATGCACTTATATATCATTTTGTAATGTGTATATATTTATATATGAATATATACACTTATGTATCTATATATGTTTATATTCCTATATACATACAGACATACAATATTTTCTTTTCTAATCAGCCTGATGACTCCTAACTTTTTCTGATAATTTATTCATTTTTATAGGAAGCAAGCTAATTGCAAGCCTGCCCCATTTGATAGGTGTCGCATTGAATGGCTTAAGTAGGGTGAAGGGGAGTTGAGGACATACAACCAACCTTTGTGTGTGTGTTACTGTCACTGTTTGGGATGTGTGAGGAGCTCTGAGCTGTCCTCTGATTGCTAAGGTGGTAGAGGACAAAAAAGGTGGTTGAAAATATCTGCTTGACTTATAGTTACACTGATTTTTTAGAATGCTTTTCTGGATGATGTCCACGTGCCTGGTTGCTTTGTAGGCTATTGCGTGTAAATATTTACAGATCTACGCTTGCGAGCACCTTTCTTTCTGTCAGTTCATTGGAATGTGATTGTGTGTGTGCAGCAGGAGCAGACAGTATCAGATATGCGGGTTTTGAACTCTTTTATTTCCATTCTGAATTTATAGTGGGGCTCTATGAATAATTCTTACCAGAAAAAATGGGTGCCATGGATTTCCCAAGAAGTACGAGTGTAACTCTTGAAGCTATTTAAATATAAGCTTATATAGGAATGCTTGTAGCCTTCTTATGCTGGAAAATACTTGCTTCACCTGAGGATCATCTTTATTTAGGGAAAAACACTCTTGGTAAGCTTTAGTTATTTAGTACTGTTGCACATAGAGGAAGTGATGTGTGTTTGACCTTTCCACTCCAGTTTCCAGTGAACCTTTTAGAGGGATTTTTCTCCTCTATTGCGACCATGTGCTGTTTTATCCTTCTAAGAGTTTTAGTCATACGGCTCTTAAAACTCCTGCAGTTTTTATTTCTACCATGTGTTGGAGGAATTCAATACAGAAATTCAGAGTAAGACACCTTGACGGAAAAACTGAATTCCTGGTAAATCAAGTGCACCCAACAAATCCATACCAGTGTAGGTATCAGCACCCTTTCCCTCCTATTGTAATTATTTATGGCAGTCATGTAACATCATTGTCGCTGATCAGAGGCCCCTAAACCCCCAAACCCTTTTCAGCGCAGGAAGGTACGTGTAACCCTGTTAGTCTTGCTAAGGGAATAATGCTGAATAGACACTGCCTGCTCTGACCTTGTGACCACCGCTGATCTCCCTGAAAACCTGTCACCTCTGCTTGCTCTGAGTTTTGTTTCCTCTGCACAGGAATTCTTTGCACTCATGTGTCGGGAATTTTCACACGCAGATCCGAGAACAGCGGTTCTTGTTCAGGCAGAATACTGATGCTCTTGCTCTTATTTTCTTGTTTTGATGCTGTTAAGTGGCAAAGATTAGGAGTGGGTGGTAGGAATCTCAAGTGCTGATTTTTTTCCCCCCAGATGTTTAGAATTGGTTTGTACTTCGATTATTGTCAGGCAGTGCTAAACAGTAGAGCCAAACTCTCCTTTTAGGCCTCCTGTACTTCACATTTGGGGGAAGGGAAGTTTTCTGGGGGCTGGTACTGACTCATTCTAAATGTTGAATGTAGCAGCAGTAAACATTTTTGTTAATGAAGAATGTTTTGGGTGACTTTTGGCTAGTGTATCAGTAATAGGGCAGCTTAAGCACTTTGAAGCTTCCTGTTGTTACTAATGTTCCTATCTGGGTCAGTGGACACACTACCTCGGGTTGTGGTCACACAAGTTGTTGCAGCTGCAATAGGTTGGGTGGATCTGCCCATTGCAGGTCACCACGGCGCAGCCTGGTTGTAGCTGGGAGCCCGGATCTGGTTACACACGCGTTTCATTGATAGCAGAGTAGTGTTGGGTATGAGAGAGGGTGCCAGCAGTAAATATGTGTTCCTGGCTATTTCTTGTCATTAAATAGCCAGATCACTCTAAGTGAGAGTGTCCTGGGCAAATTCCAACTTGAGTAATTGCATTCCATCTCAATATCCAGGTTCTTCCTCCTGTTTGGCCGTAGTGGGTATTTTTTTCACCTTAGCTGTATTTTTAGTATCCGTAGGCATTGCAAAGAATTTTCCATGTTCAGTCCTAGCAGTGCCTGTTTGCAGACCATGCTGAGAGCAGTATTGTGCTGAAACAGCGAGCCTTTTCTGCAAGTGACATCCTTGCAGTCTTCAGCATTCAGAAGGGAAATGGAGTCTAAAACTGTTGTTTCCAACTACAGCTTGGATGCTGGAAATGTCCCCACCTCCACAGTTTGGATTCTATTGAGTTTTGCCTTTAAGAGCTTTGTTACTCAGGTTGGATGTAACAACCTCTTACTGCTGAGGACAAATGTTGAGACTAAAAGCAATTTATCTTGACTTTCAGCTCTCCCATTGTGTTTGCAGAGTGCAGTAGATAAAAACTACTTTTGTTTGCAAAATAATCAAATTGCATTCCAAAGCTACTAAATTCCACTAACTGCTATTAGCGCCTTGGCTGTTCAGCAGCCTGTGATCAGAACTTGTGTAAAATCCAGACTTAGCTCAGTGTGGAGACTGAGGACATCACCCCAAGCAGTGCTTTTTGCCTCCAGTTGGTTTGGCCAGTAATGTTAAGATGCAATTTGAGGTCAAGTATCACTGGAGTAACCATTACAGTGCATTAACAGGAGTCAAGTGTGAATTTGTCCAACGTCACAGAGGTGGCTTCTGGAATTCAAACATGTTTGAAGGGAGGAGCTCGCTTTAACAGTGAGTATTTTTGGGGGGGAAAAAACCGAAGCCCTTACTGCTGCAGCATCTTATCAGGAGCTGGCAGGTTTTTTATGTTGGCCCAAGCGCTCATGGGGCATCTGTGTATTTATCAGGCTGGCAACATGAAGGAATAAGCAAGAGGGAAATTCAAATTAAATAACAGGAGTGCTGAACCAAATGCCTTACAAGTTAAGGAATTTCAGCACGTTTTGTGTTTTGCATTAAGTTCGTGTTTCATGTATGACAGAGCTGTGCAATAAGAGGTGTGGGTGATTTAAATGCTAACAAACTGTAGAGCAACATAGCAGAGATCTTTAGGATTTCTCAGTGGTTGTGAAACAGTCTGTTGGAGACCAGATTTGTGCTTCCTTGCTGCTGCCTTTGCTGGCGCCTTCTGGATGGGTGAGAGTTTTTTGAAGGAGAGCAGGGCCACTTCTGGCATAGGGCTGTGTGTACCTTAGCACTGCTGTTAGACCCACTGTGCTAAACAAACTGCACGGATTTAGGAAGCGTGAAGGCACTGCCTGTGCTCTGTGTGTGTGTGACACGTCAGGGAGAAACTGTCTTTTAAGTTCCCTGAGAGCACGTCTCATGAATGCTTTAAATGTCAAATGTTTGGCAAGGGATCCAAAGTACAAAAGGTAGTTAATGGTGTTTAGGTGCAGATTGATATCTCTGCTGAAAATTTCCTTTGCCTTTTCTGTGATACATGGAGAGGAGAATCCGGAAGAATGTAGCTTGTTCCTTCCTTGAATCTCTCCCTGCCGTTGCTTCAGACTGCAGTGCTGGTGGTGAGCCTGCATTGTGGGAAGTGCTGCCCACAGCCTCAGAACAATACTTGGGTAGTTTAAAGTCTGCATCCACTTAGTTTTTTATTTCAGAAGTGTTTTACATAAGATGCCAATCTCTGCAAAATTTCTTAATTTTGTTTTTGCATTGATTTTCAATATGTTCACAGCAATCTCTCACAGGGCTTGTTAGGATATGACAGTGTAGCTTCACTATGGGAATCTTCAGATTGTCATAGGTGAGAGTACTCTGAAGTAAATTGATCATTCATGATACTTCTCAGAAATGTAAATAAACATGTTGTTGGTAAGCTGCTCTTCACTATCATGGGCTACATAAGTTGGTTGCATCTATTTTCCCCAGCAAAAGCCTCCGAAGGGCTTTGCTAGAGACCTTGAGGTCTGTTGTGTTAATTGTTCTGACACATTCAGCATTAGGTTAAAACTTAATGGGTGTCTGGTGGGAGTGGGGAGTTGAGTGCATTTCTGGGAGCTGCAGCCAACTCGTGTTTTTGTTAAAACTCAGCAGAATTACTTAAATGTGCTGGAAGATGTGTTTTGGGGGTTAATGGCCCGTGTGTTTCTTCCTCTTAGCAGGTTTTCTTAAGATGTTTTTCCTTTTACTCCAGTGTTAAGCACTCTCTGTTATTAATGTGTTATCAGGGCTTCTTTGTTTACTTTGTAAAACATGAAAAATTTTGAACCAGGGGACCAGTGTAAAAGTGTGCTTTTTTTAACATGGCTTCGTGTAAATTAGACACACAGCTCATAAATGTGATCAAGCACAAATCAGATCTAATTTCATTGAATTCCAACCTCCTGAGTTGCGCTGTCAGCAGAAACTGCAATAATATGTAATTATAGCAAGTACTTAACATCTCATTGACTCAAATTCCTCTGTTAATGATTTCACTGGATTCCTGTTAAAGTAATACCTGCTGAAATAGCACAAGCCACTGCCCTGTTAGAGGGAGGCTCCAGGTCAGATTCTTCCTGGTGTTGTAAAGTCGCTGTAGTTCTGCTAAAATCAGTGGAGCACTGACAGTGTATCTGCTTTTATTGTTACTGGACTGCAGGGATGGGCTTTAATGTCACGGTGACTATTTAAGAGAAACACAATTTAACCTAGGAAATCAGTGCAGATTTTTTTTTTTCTGTGGCTTTTCAAGGTGGGACGGTTTCTCTTTCAAGTCTGCTTGAGCTGGTTGTGCTGGTAGTTTCTCCTTGTAGGACATGTAGTCATTCACAAATATTTATTGGCTTATTAAATTGAATTGGTTTTGCGGCTGCCAGTTTTATAGATACTGCTCCACATTTTATAGAAAACCTCACACTCCGAAACATGGGAGCAAAATCTATTTAGTGTTATGTATTCTGCTTCTCCCTGGGTTTTTGAAGGTCTGTGTCTTAGCTTTCCAAATCTGAGAGAGGATTTTTGATGTAGAAATCAGTGTTTACCACCTTGCTGTCCTGGGACTGTCTGTCCCTTTTGACAGAGCATATGACAGATCTGCCTGTACCTTCTCCCTGCAGGAGTCTTGTTCTGAGCTGTTCAGCGCTGTCAGCGTTTAAATGGGGATCATCTTTAGATTTCAGAATGATTCCTCCTGTTAAGGGAACGGGAGAAGGGTATAGGCTTGTTGTGGTTTCAGCAGCAAGTTTGCTGCTGTCCTGCTCTTCTGAAAAAAACAGTAGAAAATAAATTTAAAACCCAGTTCATAGCTGCAGTAGGATTACTCCTTTTAAACAGTGTTCCCAGTTACTGCTGTCCTTACCCTGCCAGTAACTGCCTGCTCCAGGGAGCTCCTCTGCGTGTGCTCTGGTGGCTTCCACTGTCCATCACTGGCTGAACACTGGAATTACTACAGCGTGGAAGTGCTGTTCCAGGCAGAGCAGAGAGAGCCTTTTCTGCTGCAGGATCCTGCTATTTTTCCTAGCTCAGCTGAACACGTTGTAGTAGTGGTTTCCCGGTGTGTATGAGACTGCAGTATTTTTAGCACAGCGTTTGTTCAAAATGTCCTGGCTGACATAAATGCTAAATAATTCCAGTGGTTTATAGTTGGAAAGATTTTCATCTTGAATGCTTGCTTTTCAAACCAATGGTCTTAGTCAACTGCAGTAATATCTTGTGGTGTCACAGCAAGAGGACATTTGTAAGGTGATGTGGAAAGAAAGGGTGAAGTTAATTTTGGATTCTTGTGACCTGCATGGTAGAAGGAGGATTAGAAAATTGTTTTTGGCTTCAGAAATATGAGCATACCTGCATGTTTTCAAGTGGAAATTTGGTTTCTAAATTTGACTTCTGTAGCTGCTCAACTGATGGACAAGTGAGAGCTCCAGAGTTGAGAATGAAAGCGGCAAATATGGAGCTGTAGTCAATCTTCCTGAAATTTGTTCTTTTGTAACACATACTTAACATTGATGATTCTCAGACTTCTTTAGGTTAAAAGTAGGACTTTTTAAATCCCTGTCTGTGTCAGCAGGAGCGGTGGCAGGAAGTATAGTTTTGTGCCAATAATCTGGGAGATCCTCCAACACAACTGGTGGAGATCAGACTTGATGCTTTTGGGGACGTGGGAGACCTCGGCAATTAGTTCTCTATTAATATTAATGACAGAGATGGAGTTCTGTAATGAGGGAAGATGAGTAGGAGAGGGACAGTGGTTCAAATAAGAATTGCCTCACAAATTTTCTAATGTTGTCACAGAGTTCTGGTGATGTTTTCCATCATGTCAAGGCCTGTTTCTGTGCTAGAATAAAATACTGGTGCTTCACCCTGGGGAGTGTACTTGTAACTTCCCCTTGTTTCATGGCTGTTGCTTGAATCTCAACAGCTTCTCTTGAAGGTGGTGGCAGCAGTAGTTCAGTTTGGACGAATGACTTGTACTGACAGCTGCTCTGTGTTTGGGATCTGCCCATTCCCAATATGAAGGAGTCCCAAGGATGGACAGCAGCGAGCATGCCTTACTCCTGTCTTGGGAAGTTCTGGAGGCAGGGGCTGGAAAATGTCTGAAATGCTTATCTTGATGGGATGGGGGCAGTGCAGGCTCACTGGAGGCACAGCAGGAAAGTTAGTGTAGGTGCTTGTCACTCAGCCTCGGCAGGCAGCATCTTCTCGAGGAAAAACCCCCTGCATCTCCACCTGAAGTACTTAAATCCCTTTCTAAGTTTGAAGGTGGTGACTTCTGAAATTGAGATGATGGCAGGGTAAAGAGGCACAGCATCAGACTGTTGGGAAATGGTTTTAATTGGAGACTCCTGTCAGTCTCAAAGAGACAAAAGTTGCTTCCCACAGAGCTTCCGATCAGTAGATGTTTTTGGATTCCTTATCAATATTTTTGACGTGAGTGTATTTGTTCATGTTCACAAGCTTGCCATATGCTTTGTGCAGTTGTGAGCTGTGTGGGTGTCCCTGTATGTATTTTTATCTTATACCTTCGTCAGAGAAGGAGCTTTTTAGGAGTGTTAGCAAGACAATGGCTTCCTTCCCTATCAATATTGCAGAGTGCTGAGCCTCATGGTGTGCCCACCAAAAGATGGAGATTTTCCTTCATCACTCTGTCCAGCATAGACATGTTACAGACAGATGGACATTCATGGAATTCAGCTCTGCAGCAGAGTAGTGCTGCAGCTGCCTGTCTTTTTCCATGACGGGAGAGAGACTGATTTCTGCCTCAGGAAAGCTTGGAGTGTACTTGTAACTTCACTAAAATATTTTGATCGGTCTATGTAACTCATCTCCGGCTGTGTCCATTAAACGCATGTTCCATGGTAGGGATGTGCTGGTGTCCTGGTTTTGGCTGGGATAGAGTTAAGTTTCTTCATAGTAGCTGGTGCAGTGCTGTGCTTTTGGATTTAGCATGAGAATAATGTTGATAACACACTGATGTTTCAGTTGTTTGGATAACTAGCTAAGTGCCTGCTCGGTCTCATCAGCTGCAGTGTACAGCTGACAGTCTTTTCACACACACAGCATTCAGCACATAGTGCAGCTTTATTTGGGGGAGAAATAGTCTTACATTCTCAATGAAGGCATGGTTCTGGTTCTTCAAGATGTCCATTTTTCTTCCATAATGCGATTTTTCAATGATTTTCTAAAAATAAGACCCTGGTGGCTTTTATTCCTTATTGCTCATTTTGTAATCCCAGTCACTGATTTGCATAGTGTTACTAATTTTTGCAGCAAGCATCCAGGACATCAGTAGTTGAGTATTTTGCTGTGTTTAAGAATAAATCATAAGAAGAAATAAAATACGAGGTCTGATGTTGAACATGCATCAGTTGCATACAGCTCTTCTGTCTGAAACCCACTGTTTGGCTGCTCTGAAATAAGTTTTACCAAATGCTTTGGAACTTCTGAAGTGTTGGGATTACTCCGCTACTCGGTGTGTGCAGCAGGAAATTGGAAGTTGTCTTGTTTCCATCCGAATGTCTTGTCAGTTTGGTGCAGCTAGCTGTATGGCAGTGTCTAAATGGAATAATTTTAAGAATTTTTAGACACTGGCCAGAGATGTGGCTTCATAGTTAGAAAGTCAAGAAAATAATTCCTAGGAATGGAGCAATCCCCAAGTGCAGATAGCTTTTTAATTTTTTCCTGGCATTTGTCACATACTCTGCACTGTTGCCTAACACAGCTGCTGACACACGAGAGCAAGAACTTGTAGAGTGTTATCCAGAATATTTTTTCTTTCATCTGTCACTTCTGTACACATTTTTAATTGAACAACATTGCAGCAACTTTTCCGGTGTATGTAACATGGAATAGATGACCTGGGCTTTAGAGCCAGGGCAATGTACTTTAGTTGAACTTTTTATTGATGGCAATATTTTACTACTCAAGGCTTATCCTGGTATTTGAACAAGGGCCAGATTGTCAAAACAGCTGCTCCTCTTCCTCTGAGGTTGCACTTTGTTGCTTTGCAGAGGTGGCTTATGAAGACCCTTTAGGAGAGAAGACTCTTCAGTGTTTTTTCCCCCTTTGAACTATAGTGTCTGTTGCAGATTTTTCAGTAGCTGGAGGTAGAGTTGAGAAACGTGGTGATCTTCTAACTAAAATGCAGAGATTTCTAGAGTTAGGGTTTAAACACAACTGAAACAGCTGTATTTTTGTGGTCTGTAAGCAGTTTTAGGAGGAGAAAAGTACAGATGGTGCCAGGGAACAGACACCCTGTTCCATACAGTCTCTTTGGAGACCTGATAACCAGGTGGGAAGGCTGTCTTCCTTCATCTGCTCTGCAGCAGATGCAAGTGGATGGAGTTTGTGCTGTCCCTGGGGAGATTAGTGACTGATAAATTGGCAATTCTTATTGCAGCTTCTGGTTTGGTGCAGTGCTGCCTCGCCAGCTGTCAGCGTGTCTGGAGTGCTTGGTGCTCTGCTCAGGACATGATGGTCGGTGAAGGGTCGAATGTGAAGAGAGACTCTTTTGAAGCTGAAGGCAGGAAGCACTGGGGAGGGACGTTTTGTTACTCGTGGATGCTGTGTCTGGGTTTAAGGTCCTTTGTGCTGTACATTGTTATCCTGTCCTAAGGCCATATTGTTTAAATAGGCAACACAGTGGGGGAAGAGGGAGTACTATGCTCTTCTCAGAGCTGGAGAAACCAGAACATAGTGGGAGTGATTTTTTCCAGCACAGAAATAGATATAAAGCTGTCTGGCTGGGACTGAGATTCAGTTCCATCTTGGACATTTGCTTCTGATTTTTAATTCCTTCTCCAGCTGAAGACTAAGGTGCATATCAAAGGGCAGCACAAAAAAAAAGAAAAAAGGAGCTTCTGCAGTTTTAACCTATTATTATATGCAAATCTCATCTCAGGATCTAAGGTGTGCATTTTTTTCTGTGGTACTACATTATTTTACAAATACTTGCAATACAATACAAATTACAAATGTTGCGTGGAGGGTTCTGCAATTAGTGAAATCACTGGATTCGCAATAGGGAGACAGTGGCTTCCTGGTTTGTGTGCAGGGTTCTGGTATCAGGTACGTCAATCTCTTGCACCATATGGGCCACCTTGCTATGAGTGTCTCCTAACTGAGCCTGGAGCAATAGGAAGAGCAAATTATGTCTTCTCCCAGTTAGTGAATGCTGGCAAGTGTGTGAGTAAGATCAGTTTTGGAAAGATAAAATAGCTGGGATGGGCAGGTACTCGTTTAAACTTGCCTTAGGAAGGCACCTTACAAGTTAGACGAGCACTCTGCAGTTTAATCCAACCTTTTGGGGAACGGGAAGCTGGAGCTCTTTGGAGATCCATGTGAAGGGGATGATTCATTGCAACACAGGCAGCGTGTACAAAATGGAGGGATGGAGTAGAGCTAGTGACGTACTCTGAGGTTTGTTCTCTAGAGTTAATGACCACCAGATGGGGAATAAAAGGCTGCCTGCTTTTCTTTTGAGGACCGGGAATGTCATTGAGGCTGTTAAAATGTGCTGTATCTGTGGTAATGCTGCTTGTGCACAGCAAACCCTTTGATGTGTGGATCAGAGTTAGCTTTCCTTGCTGGTGTTTCCCCTCAACACTTGGGTTTTACAATGGGTTTTGGCTGAAGATGAGATTCCTGCAGTGTGGTTTACAGTGCACCTCAGGGATACAGAACAAAAGTCTTTGAGTGCTTTCTGCAGTAGAAAAACTAAGGTGCAAGTTGTGTTCCAGTCTAAATGGCCAGACCCAGGGGCAGTAGGTTCATGTGGACAGAAATGCAGTGCAGGAGATGAACTCATAACAACAGTGACCTTGATTAACTTCTGCAGTGTTTGCCCAATCCCACTGTAGGTGTCATCTCCATCTATCTTTGCAGTAAGCAAGGCACAAATCAGAGTCTGAATGTCAGTGCTGTTAACTCTGATACTCGCAAGTTGTCATCCTAGAAGTGTGTAGGTGTTTGGGTTACTTCGTCTTGCTCCATCAGATGGGACATCTCTCCAGCTGTCCAGGATACCTTTGGACGTGAATGTGGAGAACATTTGCGTTTTTCAAGAGCCTTTTACACTTTTGCAATCTCCTGTCCTCCTGCCTCCTTCCTACTCCAAAGCCTGGAAGACTCAGAGGAGCCATCATCTTGTCTGAGTCATGTTATCATAGCTGTGTATGTCACCTGCACTTCATTAGGGAACATAAGCAGGCTGTCCTTGAAATACCTGTTTTTGTGAGTAGGTAGAGTCTTCTAATTTAAAATATGCTGCTCTCTGGATTTTGGTAGCTGTCATGAACAGTGTTTTTCTTTTATCATCAAGTAGGCTTATTCAGCATCACCTGTATCTAAAGGAAGCTGCTTTCTGGGTTTTAGGCTGTTGTAGTCGTACAGATATAAAAAGTACAGCTTGGCCCTTGATGCTCTCTGCTTGGCAGCTTTAGTTGTCAGCATGTGGTCTTGGGAGAGCGCAGCACGGTGTAGTTTAGTTTGCCCCAGTCTTTAGCTTGTCTTGCAGTAGATGGAGGCTGCAGCTGGCAATAAGATGGCTATCCCAATAATTTAATTCTTAAATTGAATCCTGGGCAAAAGGCAGAAGCAGTTGAATTGGCGAGTCCATCATTTTCTTGTTTCACAAAAGGAGGTGTAAAGCTATTGTTCTGGAAGCACTGCTTTCTGTCTAACACATTTTCCCACTTCCTTCCTGTCCTGCCTTGTTGTTGAGACTTCTGTCCACTGATGCTTAATCGTCAGTTTATGGTTTTGCTCCGCATCACTGTCAACACATGAGCTTGTCTGTGCACAGCAAAACGTGAATTTACATTTGAACCACAGCCTGAGTTAAAATACTCCTTCTCTGTGTTCCCGAGTGGGCCTCTCCTGCAGCACTCATCCTGGGCAATATTTGCCTCTTTCAGGAATCTGATAGATTTTTCTTCAAAGCTGCCAGTGTTGTCTTTGCACACCAGCTGAATCTGGTCTGCGTGCACTTCAGCAAGCTGGGTACCCTGGTGCTGACAGCAGGGATAGCGAGTTCAGCAGGGGCACTGCATCTCCCAGGAGCTAATCTGTGCTTGGGCCGTGCCCATGGCTCCTCAGTGTGCTTGGTGAGAATGAGGAATGATGCTGACACCATGGCCACGTTCCTGAGGGATTGGGAGCTTTGCTAAGTCTTTGTGTACTGAAGTGAGGGTGTATTTTTAAATGGTTTCCTTTGTAGGGAGTGAAGCTGTGGAGCACTGTTTTGTGAAATAAGTCCCCTGTAGCTGTGTTTCACAATAACATGAAACAGTGTTCAAAACAGATGTGAGCCTCATTTATTAAGGGCAGAATTAGTTTGGTTTTAATTTAAGTTTTTGTGTTTTTTCCCCCTTTTTGTAAATACCCCATCCATTCACTCTAGCACGGGAGCCTCATGCTCAGATTCTAATCCAGAATAAGAAAACTTGAATTCCAAAGGGAATTTGTTAGTGTGTGGGGTTTTTTTCTAAGGTGAATTTTTATACTGTCTTTTTGTGTGTATTAACATTATAATCTCACCAGAGCTTTGGAATTAGTCTTTGGCAATTAGCTCCATAGGTAACCAGAGTCAAACAAGCCCTGACTTTAACTGTTTTTCCCCAATACTAAGAAAAGTATTTAAAAATGATTGTAGTACATCAACTACAAACAAGTATAATGGTAATTTTTATCATAGTAGCTTCAGAGGCTGGAAAAGTAAGTTTTTCCACTGGTTTTCAGTTCAGGAAAGATATAGTGTTCAGAAGGGCTTTCTTCTAAGCATCCATGAAGTATTTGAAGGCTCAAGATTTAATGCAGATTTGTGTCATTTCTAGGTTTGTCACAGGTCTGTTATTTCTGGTTCTGAACGTGATGTCATTTGGTCAGCAAGTGTCAGGGACGCTTCCTCAGTTCCTCATCCTGTAAGCTCAAGCTCTTTCTTAAATCTTAACTGTCTCCTCCCCATCCCTGCCAGGTATTCAGATAGTGTCTGTACATGGTGTGGTTAGCACTTTGCTAATGTGATTTCCCCGATCCTGTCATCTGAATGGGTTTAGTTACATTCAGATCAAATTACTTGGGGAGATTGGTACTCCAAAAAGGCGCAGACTTAGGTTGTCAGGCATCTTTGTACACCAAGAATCAGAAGATGTTTCCTTCCTGTAGGTCACTGCAGTTTTCCCTTGCACTTAATCTGCCCAGAATTACCCTTGTACATCAGACGTGCACGTAGTTTATAAAGCACTCTCTTATGGAACAAATGCTGGGCTTGACCTTAACTGTAGATTTTTCATAGTAGCAAAGTTAGATTTTTATGTATATATATATATATATGTATATATATTTTTTTTTTTTTTAGCATGTCATGCTCGGTATTAGCAAAATAGTCTCCTTGTTTTACTTGTCTGCTTATAGCTTTCACTTAGAAAGGAAAATTGCAGTTTCTCTATCAGGATAGCTGTCTTACTGTGAAGTGTGACAGGATTCCACTACTTGTCACAGAGACTGCAGTGACTTGAAAGTGTCTTGTTTTATATTTTGATCTCAAGTAACTCATGCTCTGAAGTCTCTTGTTGTGAAAACCTGATACTGGGCTGCTGCTCTGATGGTAGACCAGACTACTGCACTGCTTCACCTCCTAGAGATACAAACACGTCCTTAGGAAACCAGGTTGAACTTACATTGTATCCAACAAATTTGGGGTATTTAGTACGGCATCTCAGGAAGAAAAGTATTCCTGTTACAAGCTGTTACTTAATTCTCAATTTTATTAAACCCATTTTTCAAGAGTATCTTGACCTGTTGGAGCAGCTGCTTAGTTTTTAGAGTGGCATGTGAAGTATCTCATGTTGTTTGCTAATTTTTGGAATAGGTTATTCACAATTACTTTCTTCTGGTGTTAGGGTTACTTGTCATGTAGTTTTCCCCACTGATGGGCTCTGTTTAGTGTTACACAGTCCAGTAATGAAAGCAGAAGGCTCCAGGTTTTCACTGTTGGAGCCTTTTTTACATCTGATAGGATCAAGTAAAAGGTGATCAGAGGTCGCAGTTGTGACCACAGGAAAAAGCGTGAGTTTTCCCTGGTCTGCTGAAGACTGGAGTACAGGAAATAAGATAATTGCTAGTTCAAAAATAACTTGGTACACTTTAAAACTTGCAGAATAATGTCGCTGAAATGCATGGAAACTCAGATTAAATGTATTTGGGTATTGCAGTTTCAGAAACTGCTGGGGCTGCTCTGCACTCCTGGGTAAAGCTGAACTTGCTCAGAGGAGAGTGAGCCTTGCTCGCTTCTGGATACCTGGATAGTGCTCTCATTCCCAGATGTGGTTTTGTCTAGCACAGGCTTGAAATACTTGGAAGATCAGGGTAGGAGGGAATGGTACAGCTGCTGCTCTGGGCTCTTTGTGCAGGAACAAACTGCTAAATCAGCTGGAGTGGCTGCAGCTTCCATGCTGTTATTAGTCCTTCATGTAAAATTGATAATAAATTTTAATAGATGTATTGATTTAATTTTGACTCCAGTAAGAATCATAATAACTTTTTAAAAAATGGACTCAACGTATATAAAACTGGCAGCCAAGGAACTTAAAAATGTTTCATAGCCTTACAGCTGAATCATTCAGGCATAAATTATGAGATTGTAAACAGTCTTTGATGTTCATCTTGTTTCCTTTGCCTATTTCTGCTGTCAAATAATCAAGTGGAAATAAATATTTCCTAATGCATTGGAATACCCCTTAAAATAAGCCATATAACTTGGGTTACTCACTTTAGGTTATATTAAAGAGGAATAACAGAGTCTTGAATCTTTATGGTCACTCCTGTAGTGCTCATAGTTTTTCAAGCATGTTTTTACCCCTCTGACCAATCGGCCTTTTAAAATTATGTAAATAGTATTAGGTTCCGTGTTCAGAAAATGTAAAAAGTAGAGAATGTGATTGTGGTGTAGTAGTTCTAAAGCAGAAGCTCTGATGGGATGGGAGCCTTTAGCTAAGCACTTGAAGTGTAGTGATAAATGAACTTGTGATGGCACTTTGCACCTGCAACCTCTATTCCCTTTGGTTTAAACTCATAACAAGTTTAAAAATTTAGTGACTGTGGTAGTGGAAGGCATTTGAAAGCTAAAAAGAGAAAGCTGTTTCCACACCTTGTTATATATAGGTAAAGAAAGGACTGCTCTTAAAATTAAGGCACGAGGTAACCAGAATTGATTGAGTTCAGTTTTTAAGGACTATGCTTGCTTTCTTTTAGATGGGAAACAAATTCCATAAATGTTTCCTCCCCTTCATGTCTTATTCAAGGCAGATTTGAGTTTTTCATGGGGTGGAATCTGAAAATGTTGGCTGTGTGTTCCATGAAGAGATGTCAGCTATTAGGTTTTTTTAAAAAAAAAAGAAAAAAAAAAAACAAACCAGCAAACAAAACCCAACAAAAAAACCTCACCAAACTGATAATACATTGCATGGAGTTTTGTAATTGAAGAAGTTAGGAGTGTATTATGCATGATAATGTAGCCACAGCCTTTTATCCTGTGTCAATAGGTTATGTTTTATATTCAGGTATCTGTAGTGGTGTGATGTAACAGTTGTCAACTACTGAGATTTGGCCTGGATTTAACATAATAAACAGATTACAGCTGCATGAAGATATTAAAATCAGTGACTTAAAGTAACATTTTTTAAATTGAAGACTTCCAGTGGAATTTAGTGCACCATATCTAGGAGCTGTACTTATTAAAATACTGCAATTATAGTCTTACTACTTTAAAGCTACTGTTTCCTACACTGCTCTGCTGATCCTTCCTTCTGTGTCCTCTTTCCCTTCCTTCAGAAGACTCAGGAGTACAGAAGTGCAGAAATCTCAACTGTCATTAAACATTTACCTTTTGCTTACTTTCTTGTGTGTTTTAGCTGGAATCAGATTTCTTTTTGTATGCTAATTGTGGTAAAATCCCCTTAAGGCAGGGGAATTGCATTCCCTCCCTCGACTTGAGAATGGGACTTGTGGCAAGGCAGACTCTGGTGATAAAATGCTTCTAGACACTGCTGGAATTGGCCTCTTGTGGGTGAGTGATCAATTAACTCACCCACAATGGGGACAGAGGTGAAATCAGGCAGTATCTGTTCAGTGCAGCCCTACACATTAAAGGAATCATTGTAGATAGGAGAAAAAAAAAAACCCAAAACAAAACCCAGCCAAAAAACCCAGCTGGGATCAGTGTGGGAGTGAGGAACCAGCTTAAATGTAATAAAAATAAGTTCTCGGTCTTCTGAAACAAACTTCTTCTAAGAAGTTTGGCCATGCTACCCCATCAGTTCATCTTAATAGGAGTGATATTAAACAAGTAGTAGGAGAATAATCTGATTCCAGTGCATAAAGCAGTGGTACTGCTTGGCAGAGGGGATTTAAAGCTTCTACCAGCCACTTTTTTTGTCTTGTGCATTCAATTTACACTCTAAAACCGAGCATTGCAGAGGCTTGTTCCCAAGGGTGCTGCCTCTGAAGTCTTTCCTCCCTGCAGCAAGCAGGAGACCAGCACCGGCCAAAGCCACACGCAGTTGTCAAGGGATGGTTAATAAAAGGCTTTGAGCAAATGCCATTAGGGCCTCTCCCTGAGGACGCTGAGCTTGTACCACTCCCATGTGTATAAACTGTGTGATCGTGGCTGCTGACACAGGCTGGGCAGCAGAGGCAGTTCAGTGAGACTGCTTTTTTTCCCCCTGATTTGTTAAATTTTTCCTTGGGGGGAGCCCTTGTTCTGGATTAAACCCAGGAGAGTCCAACACACCAGCCCTGTCCTTGTGTGGTGTTGGTGTGAATACAGGCTCTGTGTGAGCTGCTCTTGGGACATCGCTCTTGTGCTGAGGACGTGTCAGGATTTCAGGTAGTCTTTACAAAAAATTTATTTTCCATGAGTCCATGTACAGTAGTGATTTACACAGCCAGTGAGAGAAAATGTTTTTCTAGTTGACATCATTGCAGGGTAATTACTCTTGACAACACAGCAGTCTTCTTGTTATCTACTACAGTTTTTAAACTTATGCCCCAAAATAATACCAACCTCTTTTTTAAATATGGCTGAGGTCTCTCTTATGATCTGTAAGGACTGGGAATTGTAGTTGTTTGCCTCTGTTTTCTGCTGGTTCACCTTGTAAGTTTGCATGCAGTAATCAGCTGTTGCCTTTGCATCACAAATTGTGCTGTTTGCACCTTTCCAGTCTAATGATGGTATAAAGAGCATTTGGAGGCGGAAAGAGCTTGTGCTGGGGGCACTGACTCAGTGTGTGGATGGCGTACAGAACATGAAGTTCTCTTGTCTGCAGTGTGAAGTTGTGACAGATTGCACCGAAAGATTCTCTTTGCTCTTGACCCAGTCTGTTGAAGTAATTCTCAGGGCTGCTCCTGGGGCAGTTCTTTGCCAAAAATCTCCCAAAGGTGATTCAGCTCTCGCTTACCTGTGTCTGCAGTGAGGCAGCAGCACTGTCACTGCATGCCTCACTGGAGGTCTGGGCTTGATTCTTGTGCTGGAGCTGAGCACAGGCTGAGGTTCTCTGAGCTTGGAAGCAATCAAAGAGTTAAAAGTGCCTCTGGTTTATGTTTGCTTGGTGTTTCAGTCCACCTGGCTTGCACATCCTTCCTGAGAAGGGATTGATGAAGAGTAATGTGTTGTCCCCAAAATTCTGCAGCTCAAATGGTTAGCCAAGAGCTCCTAAAGGAAAAGATTCTTGCAGACCAGAAAAATGAGGGTTAATAAAATAAAGGGTTTGCTTTAGATAATGTTGAAGTAAGGGATAGGTTATCTCCTGCAGTCCCTGATAGCTCCAAAGTCTAAACAGGGCTGTAAATGTTGGGATTGCCCTGTTTGCTTGCCTTCTGCCCTGGTTCTCCAGAGGCGAGTGCCCCTGGTTCTTTCTCCTCAGCGACTCGTGGGTGACCCTGGGCAGTTCTTTTTGTCTCTGTCTCCGGCACATACATCCCTCGGTGCGGTGGGTACATCCCTCCCTTTGTCTCTTCCTGAGAAAAGATTTTGTGTGACAGCCCCGCGTGACAGTTTGTGCGCTAAGCTGTGGATCTGTGCTAAAGGTTGGTTTCTTTCTGACTGTGAAAATAGGATTAGTCCCCCTTGCATTATCTATTTGAATGCCCTGAAATTTTACCTTCTTTCATAATTTTAAGCTAGTTTTACACCCCTGGATGCCAGACTGGTTTGTGAACAATTTTCCAGGCTTTCCTGGCGAGTCCGTCTGTCCTGCCATGCCGGTTATGTTAACTGTGTTTTGCGCAATAGGGAAGAAACGGGAGAATTTACAAAAGCCTGAGATTAGATGGTGTAGTAAAAGTTTTTAGCATTGGTAGATCTAAAATCCACAAGGAGCCTGCTTTTAACAACTATTTTATCAGAACGTTTTCCCCCTCCTGTCGATTTGTAACAGCTGTTTGTGCTCAGCCACAATCACTTTATATATCTGTAAGTCCTTTGGGATCCCAGTCCTGTATATTTGTGTATTAGCAAATGGGGATGCAGATGGAGCTACAATGAGTGTAAAGCTTTTGAAACCTGAGAGGTAACTACAATCAAACTTGATACCGCTAGACCCTTCTTGTTCTCTTTAGATCCCACTCTCAGCCTTGTCCCGACCTCCTGATGTGCAAGAGTGAGAGCTGTGGCTGTTAAATTTTGAGGCAAAAGTGTGTCTTAGTTTTGCTTCTTTTTTAAAAGATGGACGTGTTTATTCATGTGGTTGTGGACTCATAAAGCCATAGGAAAAAATTGCTGCAGCTATTTCTACCCCTGTAAGGGAAGGCAAGGAACTCCAGTTCTGAATGGAGGAGGCAATGGAAAATAAGTACTTCCACTCATAAGAGTGTAGCCTTATAAGAATAAATACCACTAGGGACAAGAATGGGTTTGCTCTTGTTTCCTTAGGAGACTACTCTGGACTCTCCTCTCTTCATGCCAGCACAGCAGCATTTTAAGCTGTTCACAGACGCTGGTCATTTCCCTGAAGTTTTAATTTGCTGTTCTGTTTTATTCTGCTTTGTTAGTGGAAACATACTAATGGGTTTCAGTCTCTGACTCTTATTTATACAATTACAGGAGAATGTTTTACATCTTGGGAATCCCTGGAAACACATGTTTCTGTTCACATGGAACGTTTTTGTTTTTGAATGCAAATAATGGATTGAAACTTCATTGTTGCCTCTCGGTTGGGAGCCCTTTGGCATGTGTAAGAAGCAACTATTAATTTAGCCTTTCTGTACTGATCAAACATGTATTTTCATGCTTTATAAGGCTTCCTTGGACTTGTTCTTTGTGTAATATTGTCTACTGCAATTTTACTTGCAGTGATTTTATGCATTTGTTACACGACAGCTGAGATCTGCTGTTGAGCAGGTGTATGTGAACGTGCCACCTCTTTGAGAAGAGGCCATGTAAAAGGTGCTGACAAGTCATTAAACTTGCTGCTTCTGTCTACACCATTAGTTGTTTTGTTGCAAAATGCCTGTAGTGTAGCAGTTTCTTAAGGTCAGCATCCCTGTATGCCACACAGCTATCTCAATTACTTAAGCATTAATTATCCACAGAGTATTAGCTGCTTCCCCAGCAGGTGAAAAAATCAGGTGCACAAAAAATAAGCAATTAATCCAGTGTGGCTGAAAAAAAGCTTGAAGAAGGGCTCAAAACGTGCACTAAGAGTGTCTGTCCTCTTTCTGAAGAGGCTCTTACGGCACGTCTTGCTTTACCTCCTGAGCCTCTGCAGTCTGGGTGAGATTGATGAAATGCCAGCAGTGACATTTGCTTCAGGTTAACCTCATGTCCCAGAGGCTCCGGTCACGCGAGATAGGAGTGATCAGTCAGGTATTTTTGCTGGCGTCTTTAACGGATCCCTGATAAGCTTTTAATATTTGGGGTGTATGGACAAGTGTGCACCCCAGCTTGCCGTGTCCTGTGGCCACCATGTTCTGTCCCTGTTAGCAGTGCTGTCACGTTGTTTTACCTCTCTTCCTTAGATTGAAGTTGTCCTGAGGTTTCGGTGGAGCAAAGAGAGCGTTGATCTTGCTTTGCAAACTTTGTGTTTTTAACAAGCTGCGTGATATCCTTGCTTGCGTACTAAAACTTTATTGGAGCATAGGGGAACTTCTTGAGAAGTTGGTGGAGCTGTTCTAAAGGACCGAGAATGGCTGGAGACAATTCTCTATCCATCTGTCTTCATTCTCCTGTCAAGATTTATCACCAAGTCATTCCATTGGTTTCTTCTTTTCCCTCTATTCAAAAGCAAGGAATACTGGGCCTTCAAATTACAAGATTAATGAAGAATGCAGTAACTAAGGGGTCTGTCTTGTTCTAAAGCCAAATTTCCCAGACCGGTCCTTTTAAGGAAAAAGACATAATATCTGTCTGGCCCTGGAGTATCTTTTGCCTCAAGTAACTGCTGAAGTGTGGAGAGGGGTTGTGAGGTCATTGGTTTTACTCTGTTTCTATACTATCTAAAAAAGTACTAAGTTTTCAGGCTTTGGCAGAACTGGTTGCAGTGTGGTGTGGTCAATTCTGGCTCAGCCCAAAACGGGTTTTGTCTCAGAGTAAATATAGTCTGGGAAATAAATGCACTCGAATCTATTCAGTTGTGCTATATTTCTTCATTTGAGCCCTTAGAAAAAGGAAGAATGCTCTCTGGCAGAGTTTTACTTTTAGTAATAAAGTTCCTGCCCTAGAAAGGAAAAACTGTTGGGTTGTTCTGCTGTACTTCTCCAGGCTCCCTTTTTGAGTTTTCACGACTTTTTTTCTTCTATTTCTTGTAAGATTGGAAAATGAATGGCTGCAGATCTAAGTTCCACAGTAAAGAGCTGCTTTGTGTATTCCACTTGTGCTTAGTCACAGTTAGTTTAGTTGTTTTGCAGTAAACTATAAAACTCAGATTTTATCTGGTTTATGGAGGGAAACAGTGAAGTGCTGAAGTGTCAGCATCCCTGAGCTGCTGTACCTGACCCAGTGAGGCACCTGAAGTGAAATAACCCTGTGATAGCACAGCAATTTGTTTCATTTGAATTTAACTTCAAGAAGGATCTTAAGGAGTTAGATTTCCGTAGCAATGTAGATTGTGAAGGTATCTTTATAAACACTGGTAAACGGTTTTGTGTCAAGTTGTGTTTGAAATGTGTATCTTTGCCATTAAGTATGGCATTATGAAATGAGGAAGCAGAAGGCAGGCAGTCTTGCTTCAGTATCATTGTAGTTTCTTTCCTTTTTTTGACTGAAAACCCAGATACTGCTTCTGCTATTGAATTTCAGGCTTAGGTTATGGGAGACTCAAGTGGTGGTTTCGCTGTTTCAGTCACTCTCATTTCAGTATTCCAAATGTTTTGCAGTGAGTTATTGCAGAAATAAACCAGCACAGCAAACAGACCTGCAATACTTTTCCAGGACAAATGTTTTATGTGTATTCTGTAGTTGTGTAAATAGGGCCAGTAAGTGACATATCCAGTTTCACATGGGAAGTTTATTTTAGATTATGGTTTTCTACTCCAGTGTATCACCCACAATACCATCATCTCTGTGAACAATGCCTGCTGGGTATGGTTTTCTGCTCTTGACACGTGTAGCTGTGTAGAGAGGTTTTTCAGTTTCTGTACCTTTCTTATCTACACTTCGGTTTTCTTTGTCTGCCTTGCTTTATTGGGAAAAGTATTGTCTCCCATACCTACATGCAGTTCTGATTTCTGTCCAGGAGCTTTTCTTCTCTCTTTCCTGAGCTACAGCAATGTCAATCCATTTAAATAAATTCCAGAAATGCTGTTTAATTGATTACTGGAACACCATGACCATAATGTGACTTCCTCTAGCTGGAATACAAATATTTTAGAAAAGTATAGACCTCTTCCAGATTACTTAGGTGGGATTATTGTACGTGGGTTTTAAGTTGTTAAATCAGAACATGTAAAGTCAGATGATTTGTCCAGAGTTAAAACCTGTTTAAGAGTGAGGGTCCCTGTGCCTCAGAGCGTGCCACATTCTCCATATGGTGGTTGTTCTGAGCCACACAGGGCCTGCAAATGGGGTTTTTTAACTGCACCATGTTTGCTTTCTCAGGCAGGATTTATAAATTGACCAGCACCTCATAGAGTGACCTTTGCACGTGGGATTACATTGCCTGTTTAGGTAATGTACTATAACCCCGTCACTATCTGTGTTAAAGATCTTGGATAATGACTGAATGTTGCACTCTTTCTGCTTGCTGGTATCTGTATATTGTAAAAGTTAGTGCGACACTAGACCATTCTGGTCAGATGCCAAGGGTAAAAGTATGTGTTCTTTGCCAGGAACATGAATAATATTTTAGACACCTTGGACTACATTCACATGTTTGAACGCTCATAACCCTTCCTGGCATCATTTCATCAACTAAATTGTGGTCATTTTAATAGTAGTCTTTATATACAAAATGTAAGAAATTAAAACTCTAAAAGTAATATGATTTGACAAAATAAATGGTAAAAAAAAACAAGCTTGAAAGTAAGAGGCCTTGTTTTGATAATCTGCATTTTAAGATGAATGCTTAAAAGGAGAGCCTGTGGGAGAGGGAACAAATCAGTAAAATTCTTTCATTTAGGCAATAATAAAGAGACTTTAAGCTTTGCTTACTATTGCATCACAACCAGTGAGAAGAATTCAGCCTGACTAGTAAAGAGGCTGCTGTGGAGTACATGGTCTTACATTAAGGTGGTGTTCCAGCTGGGAAGGGACTGATGATTTCTCCAGTGACAGGAAGTTTTTGAACTTGACCAGCTTTTGAACCTAATCCAGTTAGAGTTACTGAACTAATCCAGTGTTAGAGTTACCTTGCTTTCAGCTGCATAATTTAGCAGTGGAACTGGAGAAGTGTTTTTTAAGACGCTCTTCTCCTTTCCAGAGAGGCTGAAAAGATCCTGCTGGTTTCATCTCTGCCAATAGCAAAGGGTTTCTTGCTCATGCTTCAAGTTGAGTACAAGAGAGAGCCCTGTACTCATAGACACCAGTGATCCTGAAATCCTTGAGAGCTCGTTTGCTTCTCTTCTAACACATAACTAACACTGAGGCACTGGATTTGACTCCGGGCAGAAATTTCAGCCACTCATCTGAGGCAGCAGTGTTACTGGAATAACAAGAAGTTAAAAATGTTTTCCTTAGTTGGTAACAAGATGGATTTTTCATGCTGTGTCCTCAGATTTTGGGCACAGATTGCGATCCCAAGAATCCAGAAAGCTTAAACCACCTTTCTGGACATCAGTGTAGAGAAGTATTGAGATGATGCTTCAAGCAGATTAAACACAAGCATACTCAGCATCAGAGGTATTTCTAGCAAGAGGAAAAGAAATTGAGATGTTTCTGGAACCAGAAGGAAAATACAAAAAGTTCTTGTCCATAGAATTTAGTAAAACATTTTAAAAGAACAAAGAAACCTCTCTGTAAGCAGGTTAATGAGCTGTTCAAATTGTGCCCACAAAAACTTAGAAGAAGGTGAACAGAAAGACAGAAAATCTGAAAGGCTAATATTTATCTGGAAAAGCTACTGTTGACCAGAAATTGAGGTTACCAGGTGTTAATTTGCCAGCTACCTCACTTAATTGGGGAAAAATTAGAAGGGACCAGATTGTGCTCACATCTTTTTTCTCTATTCTTTAAAAAAAAAAGTCTAATGCAGAATGATGGAAGAGAAATAAAAGTAGGTGGTGGGAGTGGGATAAAATGGCATCTGTAGCATCCTGTATCATGTGCCAACACTACTCTCTTGACAGCTGTACTGGTTGGGCATACAAGAGCTTACGCCCCTCTCTGATTTCAGTATTTTATTAGAAAAGTTGCTGTCAAAACTGAAATATTAATGTAGGAAGTAGCCTGGCTTCTCTTGATTGTGACATGTAAGTAGTATTTTGGGAGGTGTGCAGAGACAGGTGTTCAGAAGTGTTTTTGAGGCAAATGAATTTGGCTCATGAATTAAAACATCACAGTCCCACATAATTGTTTTGTCAGTAGACTAATTAAGCCAAGGGTTGCCCTTGTTATGAAAGGGGAACCGCTCACCTTTGCCGTCTGTTGGGACTCTTCCTCTGCAGGTGACAACTGCCTGCTGCAAGAGGCTTTCTTTGACTTCATCCCTGTTCTTGCCATGCTGCAGTTGGAGATGCCTGACCTTTTACAGCTCCGTTCCTGGATAAAGAATAAAACTGCCCTGTTCCAGGCAGACACATATACAAGTATTGCAAATAGGGTTATGACTCAGCCTTTCCCTGGGGACTCAGCCCTGGAGCGAAGGCAGAGGGGGGAACAACACAGAGCCACAGACCAAAAGTGCTTGGAATTTCCCATCCTTAAATCAGCGTCCTTGTAATCTAACAGAGTTAAAAGATGAATCAACCCTACAAAAATTCAGAGCTGCTCGTGATTTGTTGGAGGTACAGGGGAATGGCAGGAATAGTACAGAGACTGCGGTAATCTTTTGGAGACATACCAGGCTCAGCATTAACAGACAGAGATCCAGTGCCAGAGACATCAAGCTTTCTAGAACAGAAGAGATGCCAAAAGCTCTGTTTGGGTTAGAGGATACTGAAGGGAAAGCCTCAGGGGTAATGGATCCTTGCCCAGTGAGCATAACCCCTGTCCCCACTGTAACCTTGTGCTGAAGAGAGAGACTTTGCATCTTCAGAAATATTTAAATATCACACAAGCTTTTGGGGGTTTAAACTTTGCTCGCAGTAGACGGTGGATTTTGCTAATGGTCTTGGAGAAGGAATACTATTTATCTCCTTGTTTAGTGTTAGAGGGGACAGACATACTTAATGGAAGACATAAAAGGCAGGAAACAAATCTGAATGTGTGATAATGTCAGACTTCTTTCCATAGCTGATGTGAGGCTGGACTTAGTCTACTAATCAGCTGCAAGCTGGGAGAGAGTTACTGGAGGCTGGAAGATTCTTCTAGGAATCAATATGCTAAATATATCGAGGAAGATACATTACAGACAGGAACACTTCCCGTTGATTGCCTGTGTGCTGATGAGGCTTGGAGTGAGGTGGCCCCGTTCCCAACTCAGTCACCTGTTGCCTGTGTAGTTCAGTCGGAGGTGATGCTGCGCTGGTTCCTGGGAAGTGGGTACACAAATGGGAGTGAAATGGCTTAAACTTGTTTCATGTCAGGCACCAAATAACCATTGGCTTGGACCCCTAGATAAAGCCAGTCTGGAACAAAGCATTTTTGTGTAGAACGCCAAAAAAAAGAATCCTTTTAATGACCCAGTCTCCTGAACTTCATCCAGCTCCACCCTCAACAAAAAAAGAAAGACCAAGAGCTTTAATGCCTTCTGAGGACATGCATATGGCAGTTCAAGACTATTTAATAAACTCTTTTGAAGTCTTCGTTCTTAACCTGCCTCATGCCATTGTGTCAGAAAGCAACACCGTGGAGTTTGAATAGTAGGCAAATATTCCAGAATAATTTCATTCTTAGGAGATATGCCTGGGAGGTAGCCCTCCATGGAAGCACTAAATTTAAAGTGTTGTTCGTATTGAGAGACACCAGGTAGCTCTGCCTTGACATCTTTTGGCTTCTCCTTTTGAGACCGTGCGCGGGACCCGTTGTTCCCCAGCCGCTGTGGCCTTTGAGCCAGAATAGCTCTGTGGAAGACATTCCTGTTAACAGTCCTCTGGTAGACAGTAAAGAAAAGCTGTCTGGCAACAAATCCTAGCAAGCAGAGCTAGTTTAACTGGTCAAGCTTTTGTGGGTTTTTTTCTCTGCAGTACCAGGCTTTAATTGTCTGAAAATTCCAAATCATTGTAAGCAGAGCCAAGGGCTGAGGTAACAGATACCCAGCTCCAGCAGTTCTAGGGTATATCCCTGGAACTTCTTTCCAAGAGTAAATATTCATTTCAGCTGTAAAGCAGGAGTTATCCGCAATGAAATCTGGTGATCAAGGTAAACTGTTCTGTTTACTGCTTTTCTTGGTGAAAAGCCATTGCGTGGCTCTAAGTTCTTAAAGAGAATAGCACCGAGCACAGTCACACACGTTTTCCATCGATTGGTTGATAGGAAAAATTGATTGTGTGTGTGCTATACAGTGACTGTACATAGCTCTGTGTACAGCATCACGCTGGTTTCTCTCGCAATTTACCTATTCATCAAGTGTAAATAGCTGCTGTTTGCTGCAGCCGGGGCTGTGGGAATCAGTGAGTAAACCCTCTGTGGAATAAACCCCAGGCAGTTTGCAAACAGCCAGAGCTCCCAGCTCCCGGCTGAACTGAAGAATCATAAGTGTGAAACGCACTGCGAAAACATTTTTGCCAGTGAAATGTGTGTTGTCCTGGTGGGAAGAAGGGCTCAGAGAAATTGCTTCTCTGCAGTTCAGAGCGTGTGGGTGTCCGGTCCCCACACAGTTTGCTAGAGATGCCTGCAGACTCTGCCTGCTGCGAAAGAGATTTTGCTCTTTAGGTACTCGAAAACTCTTGGGTGCTTTATGCTGTAACACCAGGTATTCCACATAACCTGCCACGTGCCTGTATATCAAAATACAGAAAGCTAAGTCCTGTGATTTAAATGTGTACACTGTGTACACCAGAGCACTAGGAAACATCACCGAGTTCAGGAGGATGGAGGAAAGGTGCAGAAGGCAACTTGGAGGCTTGAATGTCAGCATTCCCATGTTGGTTTATGTTGTATTTCTGCAGGTGTCTGCAAGCAAACCCTGAAGTTACAGAAAGCAGTAGGTTAAAATTATGTTCTGTGGGTATGTTTCTTCTAAATCCATTTGAATGTTTTGAGGTTATAAGAGCTGGTGTCAGTTAAGGAGAAAAATGAATTTGTGGCGAAAGACGTGGAGTCAGGAGGATGAGGTTTGTTCCTGGCTCTGCAGTGCATTTCCCGTGTGACTGTGAAAGTCACAAAATCCTTTTGTTGCAGTTTCCTGTTCTTAGTGCAGGGATAGGAGTATTTTCAGATGCATGGTAGCATCTTTACAATTAATTAAGCATTAATACCTTGCATCCAAGATCTCTGGTGGAAATTCTAGCACTGGTACCTGAAAAAAACAGTTGCCAAAATCAGCACAGCTTTTAGATTTGCTGAAGAGCCTAATTTTGGTTACCTTGAGTAGCATGTTAAAACAAAACCTGGCGGGGGTCTTTGGGTATTGCACACGTTCCTCCCATCGCACTGACTTTGACTGTAAATGGCCGTTTGAGGTGGTTTTGAGGTGCTAGTTCAGCCTCAGCTCCTTTTTAATATACTTGTAAAAAACATGCTTGTAAATGGGTTTATTTACAATTCAACTATGTTGCTCTTTTTCTCTGCTGAATTCATTGCCTTGGTGCCTTAAAGGACTTCACTGTACAGCACAGTTGTCACTGAGGATGAGAAGTGTCACTCAGAGTAGGAACTGATAGCAGTAAAATTACTGTGTTCCCGTAGACTCACTTGAGTGCCAACTCCCATTTCTGACCTGTCGCATAATTGGGACCAGCCCTGACCTGTGTAGGTGGGTGACCACCAACACAGCTCATTACAGCTGTCAGGTTGGATTTTCTTGGTGGGGCTGTTATCGGAGAGAGGTAAATGTGTCCTGTGGTAGAGAAGCAGGAGGTGAGAATTCTCGCTCCTCTTCTTTTCACCCTTTCTTTTCGTCTTCTGCCATTACTCCCCATTTTCGTTGCTTTCTGCCTGTCACAGTATGTACTGTTGGGGATAAGAATAAAATGGTTTTAATTCAGAGCAGGGAGAAGGGAGGGATGCTTTGTCAAGATTAAAGACTTGTGGAAGCAGAAATCTTAAATGTTGGGATTCAACAGGCCTAACACCTCAGCTTTATGCTTTGTTCCTATATCCTTTCTGTGTATTCAACAAGAATACTTGGAGGCATAGGAAGCCAGGCTGCCCGTGTGCCAAAGAAGGTTGAACTTGCTGTATCCATAGGTACCTAGTTAATGGAAGGATTGCATTTCTTCAGGGTCTATAAAGCATTTAAAGGTCGTTGAACTAAAGACCATGTAAATGCAGCTGTTGCCAAGATGAATTAACTTGTGCTGCAGGAACAATGAATCCATTTAGGACCTCTGAAACCAAGATTTTTTGTTACAAATTTTGAATCACAGAAATACTAGAATGCGGTGGGGAAAAATGCAGAGGTTCACGAGGGAGGTGTGGAGTTTTCTCCCAATTTAATTGCTTTTGTTTTGCCTCTCTGCTTACAGATTCTCACAAACACAAAGATAAACACAAAGACCGAGAACACCGGCACAAAGAGCACAAGAAGGACAAGGAAAAAGACCGGGAAAAGTCCAAGCACAGTAATAGGTGAGGAAAAAGTGGATGAAGTCTTCATAGGCTAATACACCATTGAATGTGCAGTCTTACAAGAATTACTCTGATAATAAATGAGTATGGAATTGCTACATTTTGAGTGTGGTTTTTATAAGTGTAGGTGCTTTAAGCCTGATTTTTGTCATTGCCTGCATTTCCATGTGGGTGACTGAAGTTGTGTATCTTGCAAATGTGAGCTGATACTAATGTATAAAAGATTATTGTAGCTTAGTGTTGCTAAAGGTGTAGAAAACTAGCTCAGCCTCACCTTCATGCAGATTGATTGGTTTTGTTCATAAACTTTTGTATGTGGTTCCAGTGGTTTCTCAGAAATGTGGAGTTCTTTTCATGCTGCTATGAACCCCCACCGCTTTAGCACAGTGACCCCCATGTGGCTACTTCATAATTAGAAGTGCCTGGAAAGATGGTCCCCCAGAACGATGCTGCTGTCCTTGGCCTGCCAGCACAGTGGCTGAATGTCTCAGCTGTGTGAGGCAGCACTGGGAAACTGCTGGGTTAGGTGGATTCCAAAGGATCGTGTGCTGTTTTGTCCGATGTGATTTATGCACTACGCTGCCACTGCATTGGGAAGGTGTTTGATACCAGTCACTTGCCAGGTCACCCACACTGATGTGGTGGCCTGTAGCTCTTGAGCTGGTGAATTCCATGGTCCAGTTGCTCCCTAGCCTGGGCTGTGAGCTGCAGGAACCAGAACGTGGAGGTCTGTGTGATGATTTGATGTGGCGGAGCACGAGGCACAGCCAGGATGTTACTCAGAGAAGTTTTCCTTGTCGTAATTCCTGACACACAAGTGTCGTGGAGCCTACATTGCCACCAAAACTTGGAAAAAACTGTCTCTGGAGGAAAAGTTTCTGGTGTGGCACTTGGGAATGACAGATAGTGTCTATGCTGTGGGGCAAGCGAGTGTATTAAGTAATTGCTCTGCAACTGCGATAGCACTGTCTGAAAAGGAACAAAAAAACTTGTGTTAACAATGATTTCTATTAAAAAGAAGCATGAAAAGGAGGGAGTCTGTGCAGAGCAGTGGGTTTGTTTCATTGGGCTCACACTTGAATTGAATTTTCTGTGATCTTTTGAGAAGTTGCACAAGCCTACTGTTCCATAATGTGCCTTT
>VZTI01005237.1:582814-623757 GCA_013397865.1 Struthidea cinerea | reverse complement strand
TTTTTTTTTTTTTTGAAAGTAAATGATTGATGGGGAAAAAACCCTAGGCCAAATAACTTGTATTTGCTGGTTCTCACAACAAGGATGAAATGCTTTGGACACGTTCTTTGCCTTTGTTCACATGTCTGTATTGCCTTGATTTCTAGTTTTCATTTTCATGATCAGCATGCGCCCCAAAACTGACTGCCTCACATTTCCAAATGCTCATTGCTTCACTTGAAAAACTATTCTCCTGCAGTCTTAGCAGAGCACATTCTTTTGTAAGGAGTAATGTAAGCACTGTCTTTAAATTCCCAAATTCATTAGTGCTTTGACTTTGTGTAGGAGTTGGAAATGGTCAGCGTGTTTTTAACTGGAAGAACTAATTATGGTTCATAACTTGAAGCTGATTTTGCAAGCAATAAATACCAAAACAGTGGAAAGAAGATAGAATGGCTGCGATGTTTTGCGAGGTGTAGCTCAGGAGGTGATACGTAATCATGCCTTATCTTGAAGTACTTCCTTCCTCCCTACCATGTTGTCTTGAAATCCCTCTGGGAAAGGCATCACGTTTTCTAGGCACGGTGCCTAATGCTCCCAGTTGTTTTCATGTCTCTGTTAAGTGCTCGTGTGTCCTGTGAACACAGAATCTGCTGCATCCTGGGGTCCCAAAAAAGGTCCCTCTCTGTGGGTGGCATGACTGAGTGCATGCATGTGCAGGTGTTTTGTTCAAGGTATTTTGGAGGAGACATTACACAGTAATGCTTCGCCCCTCAGGTTCCTTTGCAAGGGAGGGCTTCACTCTCCCAGGCTGAGTGCACGCTCTGCCTTTCAAAGCTGCCACCTTAAAAATGAATATATTATAGTGCTGAATCTTGAGATTCGGTCTTGAAGGTGCTTCTCTCGGAAGGTGTCCTAGTTTGGACACATTATAAAGTCACCCCACGACAGAAGGTAACATACATGGACATGCCTGGGATCCTCTTAGGATCACTCCTTTAGGAGTGCTCCAGAATCTTCACTGTCCCATTCATGCTCAGTCATGCACAGGGTACCTGGCTGCTTGCGGCGTAAAAACAGCAGACTTGTAACACAACTTCATAGAAATAATTGAAATTTAAACATTTCTTCCTTAAATCCTTTGATTCAGCTGTCACCCATGCAATTCCATAAATGTAAGTTACATCTGTGAGAATCAGATTTTAGGTGACCATTGTTTGGAGGAAAAAAGCCTGCCTGTTTGTACTGAAGTTTCTCCTTTAACAATGAGAAACAAGGGGAAAATAGCCATGATTCTGGTAGAAATTAAAGAGGAAATCTCAAGGAAACAAGAATGGGGGGAGGTTTCAGTGGTTTTTACCTGTATGGAGAATTTTTAAAGCACTTGATAAAGACCTGTAAATTAATCCTTTGGAAAAGTTTATCTTAGATTTATAGAATTGCATGTAAATCTTCACAAAATCCATTCTGTATTTCTGAAAAGCTGCTGTGTTACTGCAAAAGCTGTGCTGTATCTTTGGTAGTTCTCAAAAAAAGTTGAATGGTGCTTTAGCAGAAATTGAAGCTGTTGTTTTCTGGAAGACTTGAATTGGTACCTCTGTGACATTTTATCCGTGGTGTGTGAAGAGCCCCTGATTGCATTCTGAGAAGCACAGTGCACACTGGGCACAGTTAAGAGCAGTGTGTGGTTGTGTTTGAAGCAGAGCGTTTTTGTGTCTGTCTGTACTAGTTTGACAGTTTCATTTCCTGTCCTATACTTAAAAAAAGCTTTTAAAATAAAACCTGCATCAAGAAGACAGAACAACTCCAGTACAGGAGAATAAATGTTTCCTATATCCAGACTTTGAAGGATCTAAACTGCCAAGATAAGTCTCTGAAATACCTAAAATAGACAATTTTGATTTCATATGACAGAAGTGTGTGGAGTGGTATGTAGAACTTCTTAATTTTGGTTCTTGCTTTCCTTCTCTCCCACTCACAAGATGATGCTTCTGTGTCTTAACCACTCATTTACAGCTGTAGTAAACTGGGAGAGAACATTCGTGTGCCTCAGACCTTCCCGTCACCCCTCAAGGAAAGAAAATGCAAAGCCCACTTAAGAACAGTCTGCATCAAGGAATAAATCCACATCACTACCCAACAAAATGTGGGTTTTTGCTCATTTTTTAGCCCCGTACTTCCTGGTCTCCAAAAAAAAGATCTAATACACATCCATTAAATATAAATGTCAGTGGTTATAAAAATAAAATGAAACAAACCCCATGTGGCAATAGGTTTCTGATCTGTGGGAGTGGAGTGTTTCAGACAAGCAGACCACATAAAATAATGGAATAACAGGTCCTTTGAAGCCAAGCCTTGTTAGGGAGCGGGTTGGAAGTGTTGGCAGTAACAGGTGTCTCTTTGCCAGGTGTCCTGGGCTCTCTGCAGGGAGAGTGGGCTGCCAGGAGCCTGAGGAGGGCAGGGCTGGCTGTGACAGGGAATGGGAGCGGAGAGGCTGCTCTGCAGCACTGAGCTGTGCTGTCAGCGTGACAAGCACCGGAGCCGCAGGAAGAAAATCTTCTGTCAGATTGCATATTTCCTCCATTTACTAAATCTCTTGTGATCACAGCTTGGGATGAACCGAGGCATGGAACACAGAAGGGATTCACAGACCCGATCTTCACTGGCGTCTTCTAATTTTATGGTTTTGCTAGGAAAAAACACAGATTCCAGGCGTTTGCTTGCCATGGATGAAGATAAATTTCAGTTCAGATTTCTTGCACACCTCCTCTGGTTTATTACGTGATCCTGATCTGCTTGGAATGGTGTGCATTGGGGGCAGGAGGAGGCAGGGATACCCAGTGTAGGGGTAAAGGCAATTTTTTTAAAAGGCTTCACACCTGCTGTTTGCTAATACGGGTGGGTTTGTTTTTCTACCCCATTTTAGTGCACAGCTCATCTCGAGCAGTTTTCTAATGTGACAGTGCTTTCCAGTAGTAAAAATTTTTTCTTTCTCGTAGTCTTCTTAATCCTCCATGGAAAGTGTGTGCTAAGCATGATCCTCATTTCAATGTGTGAATATTGTTCTAATTCCTAAAGTTTTTATCAGCTGTTGATTAGTCCAGTTTTTTATCATGTTCCTCTTGCTGAAGGCTTGATCTGTTATTTGTGAAAAGACTCCTTTCACCACTGGGAGGAATGGTTTCAGGTTGTTTCATTGCATTGCTGGAAACCCAGCAAAACCTTTGGGGCTCACGTGTTTATTCCCTGTAATTCCATATGATAACCCTCTAACAGCATAATATCCTGCAAGCCAGCTGAAAACCTGGCCTTGCCTGGGGTGCTGCTGCTTTGGAAGTGCTCCCTGCACAGGCAGCTCTTTCTTGGTGTGCAGTAGCCTGGATGTGATCACAGGTTTCCACTAATACTGTATTGCGTCAAACGAGACACGGGCTGTGTCACCTGTGCCCTGTCCCCATCGTGGTTTTGGGCTGCACTGAAATCACAACTCTGTTATTTTACGCTTCAGTTGTGCTGCAGCAGCTCCCGAGTAGGCACAGCTCCGATGGCAGCCAGCTCTGGCGCTCGCTAGTAGCAGATTCCCTGTCACGAGCTAATTACAGCAGAGAGAGGAAATAGGAGACACTTTAGATAAAGCATCCTTCCCAGCTTGTGGTTTTGAAGCTGGAATGGAAAGGGCCTGGGAAGGGATTATTAACGTACATAAATGGCACCTGAAGAATGCAGTGTTAAATTACTGCGAAGCTGTTGCAGTTTGAAGGAGGAAGCTGTGATCTGCACATCTGCTGTTCTTTGGAAACACTTTCCACTTGTGACTTTCCCATGTGATCTCGGCCTGAGCAGCTGCTGCCAGGTGCCTGGGCTCCCTTCCTCTCCCTCTCCTCTCTCCTGCAGGCATCCTCATTGGCAAATATATCCGTGCTTACAAGGGAAATGGCTTCTTCTGAGGCATTTTCTGCTTCATGCGCTTCAGCCTGAGCTGTCCACAGCCTTTGGATGTCCTTGTTCACAGTAAAACTGTAAATGGAAGACAGTAAGCAAGCTGGCACAAAGGATGGAGTGCTTCAGGAGATGTGTGTGCTCACCTGGCCTTGCTCTGAACTAAGCCAGTAGTACCATGATACACCTGTAGATGATGTAATCCCTTGTTCTGCCTGTGTTAATGTGATCTCCCGCTACACTTGGTTGCCTTAAAAAAACACAAACAGTGCAGGTTTGTCAGCATTAAACACCTTCAAGAGGTATAACTCTAAGTTCTGTTGCATGATGCAACGGCAGCGGTCTGGGTGAGAAGGAAGATCTTAATTTGTCAGCAGGGCTGGGTATGAGCAATTGTTGTGATCCAGTTGTCCTGTTTTCAGGCTAACTTCCCCTGAAGCTTCCCTCTGTCTTTCGGGGGTTTTGCTGTCCTACTTCCATGACTCCAGGCTGGCTTGTTGGCAGAGAGGTATGTGCAGGAAAGGTAACAAAGGATTCACAGAGCCCTGAACAATGAATTCAAGATAAAATTAGCAGTGTGCATGTGATCTTGAGACCATTTTGCTTGGTTTCTTTAAAGAAAAGTGATTTTTTTTTTTCCCAGTTTTGAATTGGCCAGGAAGATAGACTTCTGATCTTTAAATTGTTCCCAGTCCCTCCTAATAATAGCTTTGGGGTTGTCTGGAAATAGCTTTCTGATAGAAGGCTGAAACTCCATCTTCAGGGTAAGGATGGCATCCTGTTGCCTTCTCTTTTCTTTGAGATTAGTGTGGTGGTTAAATCGTGTTCGCTGTAGGTTCACATGTGTATCTGAGCCAAATGAAAGACCAAAGCAGCTCAGCTTGACTGCAGTTAATATGTGAGCAACTTGCTTTGCTTTGGGAGAAAAAAAAGAAGTTCCTCTTCTAAGGATTGTTGCTTGAGGCCTTTGTTATCAGCTCATTTCCAAGGGAGCTTTCCTGGAAGATGAGCATTTCCATCCCTCCAAGAGAAGAGGGGCACAAGCCTTCCTTGATGCATGTCATAAGTTTTGTGCTGAGCTGTTGAAGAGCTGTGGTCCAGTGTCTGGAAACACACAGGGCTGACAAGCAGGCTACTCACAAATAAGGGAAAGAAATTTATGCTCTCTTTTAACATGGGAGTGAAAAGTACATGATACCAGATTTTTATCTAGGGAATTCCTTCCAGTCAGCAGGAGCAGCAGCAAGCAGGACCTCAGGGCCAAGCCACCAGTGCTGATCTTCGGAAAATGAAGCTGCAGAGTGAAACTGGAGACAGAGTTTCCTTAGGTTATCTGAGCCCACATTGCTTGGGTGAGAAATTTACTGCTTATTGCAGAGCAAAGGGGAAGGATAGTCTTATGATAAAAAAATTAAATTAAAACCAACAACTAAGATTGAGTCAGAAAGTCAGACTTCTTGATTCTGGCTCTAATGCTGAAAAATCTGAGAAACTGTGCTGAAAAATTTAGATTAGATTGCATGACAGTTTTTCAATGCTGGCCACTTACTCTCTTTCAAGAGGGGTATCATTTGAGCGTCTACTTTTAAACAAGCCTAAGTTTTTAGAGGCTTTAGCATTTCTTTTTATTCCAGCTGTAGTCTGTAAGCATTCAGCACACACAAATATGTGTTTCTCTCTAGGCCAATGGGATTTTGTTTCTGTTTCAATCTTAGCTTTGCAGATCTAGATTGTCGTCTATTAGTTTGCTTTTAATCATGCTTTGTGTACATCCCAGGGCTCTTCCAGTCACATACTGGAAGCTAGTGCTTTTGGCTGCTAGTGAGAATGAATGAGTACGGTGCTTTGGAAATCCAGAATGTTTCTCTCTCTCTCTCTTTTTTGCTGTTCCAAATTCTCAAGCAACAGCCACTGCCATGAACTTTACCTCAGAACACTGACTCCAGTGATTGCAGTGTGTATCATGCTTTGAAGATGCAAATTAATGTCTGAGTAAAACATGTTATTTCAGGTAGGATTTTAATATCAAATAAGAACGAGTCAGAAAATAAACACACACAGACTTGGAAAGAACAAGATGGGTCTGAGCCTTGTGTGTGTGTTTGTTATGATTTTTCTTGTATGTTTGAATTGTAGAATCATGGAATGGTTTGGGTTGAAAGGGACCTTAAGGCTCATCTCGTTCCACGCTCTGCCGTGGGCAGGGACACCTTCCACTAGACCAGGTTGTCCAAGCCCTGTCCAGCCTGGCCTTGAATACAGGGATGGGACATCCACAGCTTGGATTGATATAGGAAGGTGGAATATTGATTATTGATATTGAATGTTATTATTGTGAGTATTGGTTTAAATGTATGAAGGTTGAGATCCCTCTTAAATTGTCAACCTTAAATCTTTGGCACATGAGGTACCTGGCATACAGATACAAGTGCAAGGTATCACATCAGAATTTCCAGACCTTCCTGAGTTTAAAAATTGTAAGTGATGTGTAGAATTAGTGCTTTCAGACAGTCAATGAATCTGATTGGAGCAAAGGAAAATTCAACAGGTGTCTTGAGCTTGGAATACTGATGAATAAACAGGGTACAGAACCTGGGGTGAGAGATCTGAGCAGGAGCAGCAGGCATGTTGTGGATTTCCAGGATCCAGTGTCAGGATGTTCCGTGTCTGTACTCGCATGTCCTGAGCACACTGTACATAACATGATCTGCGGGGTAAGAATAGTCTGCAGTTGTTGAGTCTGCTCACAGGCAACATGTGGTGCTGTGTGTCTAACTACAGGCATTTCTAGAGTGCCTGTTGCCTTTTGATGTTTAGATGCACCTTCACTGCTTTGTATGAAGAGGTTGCTAGAGAGTTAAAATGAAACTGGTTTCTCTTGCTGCTGATCTCTTAGTGCCACACAGTATGTGAATATACTGATTTCCTTCGGAGATGGATTTTCATGCTTTAGCTGCTTGAGCTTGGATGGCTGGTGTGTGTTTATTCAATTTATTCAATGTATATTTATTGGAGTGTTATTATTCAAGCTACTCTGGGCTTGAATTATTTAGACCTTCGGCAGGTTCACATCCATTTGTCCACGCTGGCCTCTGCAGTTGTAAGCTGGGTGTGGGTCAGTGTATTTGTGACTGTGATTGCCTTGCTCCTAATCACACACAGACTGTGGGAGCTGGTTGATGTGCTGCTCGCTCTCTGTAGCCATCAACCCTTTTGCAGCCTGTTTTTGTGATAAAAAGAAGTTTCAAAGAATCTGTAATTTTTAAAAGTCATGCTCTTGCCCAGCATTCCCGGCTCCTTTTTCAGGGCTGTGTTCACCCAGAGTGGTTTGGGCTTGCACCTGAGTGTTGAAATAACTGAAATAAGGAAAGTGCCTTTTTCTAGTAAAGCTTTGTAGTGCATTTTGTAATCCTAAGGAGAAGCACAGTGTGTCCCAGAGAACAGTAGTGATGGGAGTCAAGTGCTGAGAAGGGAAAGTGTGAACAGCCAGCATGAGGAAGGCATCTGGGTGGTGCCTATCCATGCTGGTTTACACCATGCCTTTGACTTGCTAAAGCCCAGGGTGACCTCAGGGAGTCCACACAACCTTATAAGTATGTATTGAAGGCCTGTAGAATTGCCAGGCTTGTTGCTTGGCTTCCACACCACTGCTGCTAATCCTTGTGGCCAGTTCTTGATGTTTCTATTCAGTCTCCTGAGAGTATTGCCTCACTTTCTGGCCTCAAGGTTTGTCATTCCATGAGAAACCTCATTTTCATTTGAAAACATCCATATGTCTTTCTAGTTGATAAGAAAAACTTAAGAATGTGATACAAATTTATCCTAATGTCTCAGAAATCAGAAGTGGGTAGAAACAGAATAATAAAGGTTGATTTTCTTCTCCTTGTATGCATTTTCTCCTGTGTTCTGACTAAAAATTTTAGGTATTTAAACTCTCAATACTGCTATTCATAACACCAGAGTAGCTACAGACCAGACTCTCACTTGGAAACACGTTTGTTGGGTTCTTGCCCCACAGGATGGGGCTGTTTCAGCAGAGCTGGGCTGGCTGTGGTGGCATCAACAGCTCCAGCTGAGGACTGCAGCATTATTCCTGCCTTTTCTGTTTGACTTTGCATAAACACAAGGACACCACATATCCTGTGTGCTCTGGTTTTCCCATCTGTTTGGGAATAATAGAGATCAGCGGTTTTCTCTTTAAGTTCCAGAGATGAGAGCTGCTACAATGACAAACTGTTGTCTGAGCAAAAGCTGACACGGGCATTGACGGGGCTGGCGGCTCTGTTCCAGTGACCTTTTATGTGGACTAGGAAAAAGAGGAAAAGCAGAGACAGTGGGAATTCATCCTAAAGTGTTGAGCTTTATAGTGTAGCAGCTGCGGATTTCCTCAGCAATCCAGGCTGATGGGGGGTTTCCTGAAGTGGAGGCTTGGCAACTGGGATTTTGTGGTATCCCTCCTGTTCTTCCTCCTCCCAAGGAGAATGGATGATGCCTGACAGGACACTGTGGTGGATCTTCCTGTTAAGGTGATCCCTTATTTTTTAGGGTTTGTAATCATCAAAACCTGTGATTCTTTACCACTGGAAATTGTATTAGTCAAATCTCCTTGTGTTCCCCTCTGCAAACACACTCTCTTGTCTTGCAGTGAGCACAAAGATTCCTCGGAAAAGAAACACAAAGACAAGGAGAAAACCAAACACAAAGATGGCAGCTCAGAGAAACACAAAGACAAACACAAAGAGAAAGACAAGGAGAAGAGAAAGGAAGAGAAGGTGGGTGTCTCCTCTGGGAGAGACAACAGGATGGGTCTGGCTTGTAAAACTGAGTAGTACAAACTCGGTGGGTTAGATGTAGCTTGTACTTCCAAGTTTTTATCAACCTGGAGAGAATTACCCCAGTGCTAACCCAGACACTTTGTGGAGTGCTAGATATGAACTCATAAGGCCTTTATCTGCAGATGTGTGAACAGAAAGTTCCACAGTGAGCTGTGTCCACTGGCTCCACATTTTTTCCCGTTACATTTCATTTTGCCAAGCTTGGGTTCAGAGACAAGGGAGAAGAATCTGTCATATCACATTCAGTCCATGCAAGAACAAACGATATACTTAATTCCAATCTGCTGAGGAAATTGGAGGGCCAAAACATACTGAATTGACTAAGACTTGCAGAAAATGTTGCCTCTCTGTCATATAGGTCACTAAGTACTACAGGGGATGGAGATAGTCACAGTTCCTTCTGCAAGTTAAATACCCTGTGTTGGATGTTGGAAAATGCTCATCAGCTCCTATTTTTTATGTTTTTCAGATGAAGTCATCTTCTGGTGATATAAAAATAAAGAAGGAAAAGGAAAATGGTTTCTCCAGGTAAGAAATCAGGTCTATGATCTGGAAAAAGCTGCGGTTTGACTTTTCGTAGGTGCTCAGTGTTTGAATCCTCTCACTTGGTCTTGAGAAAAAATTGGAGCCCCTCTTAAGCTCTTCAGAAGATACGTTCTTCTCAATCATGAGAATGGGTAGCTCTGCTTACCCAGTGACTGGAGATGGGAGCTGTGGAATACCTGGTGTCTGCCTGCGTATGCTGGGTTTGTCTCAGTATTAAGGAGCTGGATTCTACTGAGGACAGACTGAACTGTGGGAACATTGGTAGCTGCATTTGAGAGAACCTCTGTTGTAAAATTGGGACTTGAACCCTGCAGGCAGTCTGCTGGAGACAGGACCCAGCAAAGCCAGTCCGGATTGCCTCTGTGTGTCTCTCCTGTATGTGACGGCAGCCTGAAGCCTTTGCAGAGGAGTGACAAGAGTGACATGTAAAATCAGAAGTACCTTCAGGAAATGCATAGATGTCCTACTCTAATACTAAATTCCTGCTAATAATAGAACCTCCTGGACCCGAGTGTTCTATCAGTCATCACTAAGTAGTCTTATTAAAAACCTAAAGTGAGCAATTGATGGAAGAGTACTTTTTCTTAATAGTCAACCAAGATCTCTTGTGACTTGTTTACAATCCAGCCATTGGTTATTTTTAAGGTGCTAAATCCAGTCCACTTGCTTACTGAAGGTGTGTGGTATGGTGGATGGTACGCATCCGTATCTGTTAGTCAAGAGCAGCACGCACTTCATGAATTCATTTAGTTTATGAATCCACTTAAAAATCAAAACAAACAAACTCCTTCCAGTCTCACTACGTTCTGTGGGTACAGAGGGGTTGGGAGAAGGCACCTGCCTGGCCCATGCCTTTTAGGTATTCTTCGTTTGTTTTGAATGTGCCCTTCTGACACGAGTTCTTCCATCGGTTTCATTTCCCTGCTCCTATTTAAAAATGCAAAGGAAGGAGTCAGGCTTGGCGCAGGGCAGAGGCGCCATCTCCAGGCCCTTTGGGGAATACTCTGGAAGTAGAAAGCAGTGACGTTTAGGTGTTCCATGGTGTAGCAGACAGTTAATAACTCTCTCTAGCCTCTGCTGTTCAGCAGAATTGCGTGATGTGCTGATCTCACCAGGGATGTTGGATGTTCTCATATCAAGATAACTGATAAGCCTCCTTAGGTCCAAGAGCATTTTTTTCATGTGTTTGAGAAAAGCCTGGAGGAGCCATCACAGTTGTGCCTTCTTCAGGGCCAAATGCTGGCTAAGAGTAAAGTAATTATTTTCTTTACTTTTTTTTTCCTGCTGAAATACTCTTTTACAAGTTCTGCAGAGAAAAATGTCCTTACTCAGATGGTTTTGATTTTATTCCTTAAGACTTGGTATGATGAGCAGTGTTGCAGTCTTGGAAACAATGCAAGTCAAGGTTCAGCTTGGTCATACAGCTCCTTTCTTTTCACAGACTCACACTTTATTTCTTCCATTACAAAACATTGTGCAATATTTCAGTGTTAAAATAGACAGTGTTAAAATAGATAAAATTCCTAGTGACTTTACAAACAGTAGCTCTACATTTCTGCCTGAAAAGGGAGAATAGGTTACCTTTTTTTCCATAGATGTTTTGCAACTGTCTCTGTGCTGCAGATTTGTGTCTTGCTTAATTACAGGCGATGCAACAGAAATGGCTTCGTAGAGCAGCTTGTTTGTATCTCCCCTGAGCTGCATCTTCCAGCACTGCAGTGGCTTTAGAGCTGTGAAGGAGCAAACTGCTTGTTCTGCTTCACGGACACACTGCCAGCTAACATGAGACTCCCTAAAGTCTCCTGCTGACTTACAAAGCTGAATGCTGCTTATTTTAGCTCCGGCTCCATCTGATTGCAAAATCTGCATGTTGACTTGGAAACTGAGTCAGTTTGATATAGAAATTGCTGGTGGGACATGAATAAGGAAGCCCAAGATGGCACTAAGTGCTTCAAAATGTAATTTTGGCCTCTTTCAGGCATCTTTTTCTTTATGAAGATCAGTGAAATGTTTCTGTGAAATCTAGAAATAATGAGTTTCTCTAACAGAATAGTCTCTCTTGCACTAATACTCTATTTTTTTTCTTATTGCTAATGTCTTGGGACATTATGGCTGAAAACATTGAGCCTAACTTTGTGGTCTGTCGAAAGGAACAGGATTGTTTGCTTCCTGCAGTTTGGACAGTGAAAAGAGACTGATCTGTTTAACTTTGCCAAATCTTTGTTTCCTTTTCTGGTTTTCACATGCCTCAATATTTATTTGGCAAAATATTCCAGGGAATAGCTTTCAAATCTTTGTTTAGTTGATAATCTTTTTCTCTCTTAGAAGGCTCAATAAGAATATTGAGTTGAAACTAAATAACATCCTGCATTTGTCTCCACACAGGCATTTCAGATTTTAAGTGTATTTGAAAGTGCTGGAAGCTACAGTTGTTTTTACTCAAAACCTCAGAGAAACAAAATGAACTGTTTGAGCTGTTGAAATTGAACTTGATGTTGCTTGAGAAATGGCAAATGTGTAGACGTTGAATGACTCTCCTTACACTGTCTGTGGGTATTTAGAAAATGATGCATCTCAAGTCTTTGGGGTCTTCTGATGGCAGCACATTTCGTGGAAGACGTGCCCATTATTTCTTAAAACTTAGTTGTTGCTGGTTTCCAGGAAACTTCCTCTTTTTGAAAGTAGAACCATGTTTCTTTGCTTCTTTTTGTAGTCCACCACGTATTAAAGATGAACCAGATGATGATGGGTTTTATGCATCTCCTAAAGAGGACTCCAAACCCCTGAAGAGACCTCGAGAAGATGATGAGTAAGTGGCGTGGGTGCTGGTGACTTGGATGTTTGCCTTTAGTTTTAAAAAGAGAACTTTGAGGGAGCAGGTGGAATTTCAAGTGATCAGCACAGACTTCTTGAGATGAGCACTGGAGGTCTGAGACCAGACTCCTTAGGCTGTTACAAGTTCTCTGAGCAGGGCAGGGATAGTATTTGTGCTGTGCAAGGCAAAATGCCATTACCTGCTTCTGCAGATGGTGCTGTGAAATGTTGCAGAACTAGTAAATAAAAAAGAAAAACCCCAGAAGACTGGTAAAGACTGATGAAGATTGTAAAACAGAAATGGGAGCACGTGAGGTATTAACGTAGCTAAGTGGCTGCAGTGGTTTCTGTTGGGCAAGGAAATGACTGCACATGAGGCAGAAAATGCACTGTCAGCCTGTTTGGAGGCAGGGGGAGGTTTGCCTGCACTGCCTGGCGTGCTTTGCCTGGAGTCTCAATGTGTCATAAGTTATGCTGAGGGTTGTTGTCTCGAAGAGAAACACGCATGATGTTTGCCTGACACAGGAACCTACTGAAATACAAGCTCGGTTCTGTCTCACTGTGATCTGCCACTGTGTCCGTCCAGCTCTTCAGGGAGTTGGTCCTTATTAGTCAGGAGTTAAAGGGTTGGAAGGGTCTCACCATGGTGGCACTCCATCCCTATGAGTCTCAGTTTCCAAGAGACACGGGTGGGCCATCTTTCCTTTTGTGTAATCACAAATTGCTGCCTTCTGCTGGGTTTGTGTGAAGTCTCACGTCTGCAACGGAAAGATTAAGAATTGGGGTGTTTCCATACATTAGGGAGTGTTTTGTCTGTATAGAGCTCGAGGATAGTGACAATAAGGTTGAGTGCCTCTGTAAGAGCATCAAGGAGAAGGCTGGTAAGGCAGATACTCTGCTGGGAGTCTGTTCCAGACCACCCAACCAGGATGAAGAGGTGGATGAACCATGCTGTAAGTGGCTGGCTGACGTTTCAGCATTGCCAGCCCTTGTTCCGGTGGGAGACTTTACCCTGCCGGATATCTACTGGAAACTCAACACAGCAGAGAGGAGGCAGACTGGGAGGTTCCTGGAGTGTGTGCGAAAGAACTTTCTGTCTCAGCTGGTAAGGACAGCTGTGGCCTACCAGAGTAGTACCCTGCTGGACCTGCAGTTTACAAAGAGAAGGGCAGGTGAGAGATGTGGTGGTTGGAGGCTGTCGTGGGCACAGCGACCATGAAATGATGGAGTTTTCAGTATTTGGTGAAGGAAGGGCATCAACAAAACCTCTACCCTGGACTTCCTTCCAAAAGGCAGACTGTTGCCTATTCAGGACACTGATTCAGAGAGTCCCTTGGGAAGCAGCCCTTAAAAACAAAGGAGCCCAGGAAGGCTGGACATGTTTTAAGACAGAAATCTTGAAGGCATGGGGAGCAGCCTGTCCCCATGTGCCAGAAGATGAGCCAGTGGGGAAGAAGACCAGCCTACCTGAGCAGGGAACTTTTGCAGGAACTCAAAGAAAAAGAGAGTGTATCACTTTTGGAAAAAGGGGTAGGTCACTCCAGAAGTGCTTAAGGATCTCTTTAGGTCATGCAGAAAGAAAATTAGAGAGGCAAAAGCTCAGATAGAACTTAATCTGGCCACTGCTGTAAAGGATAATAAGTGTTTGTATAAATAAGTTAATAACAAAAGGAGGGCCAAGGAAAACCTTCATTCTTTATTGGATACCAGAGGGAATATGTTAGCAAAGACAAGGAGAAGGCTGAGGTACTTAATGCCTTTTTTGTATCAGTCTTCAACAGTAGGACTGGTTATCCTGAGGGCACATGGATCTCTGAGCTGGTAAACAGGGATGGGGAGCAGAATGGACCTGCCACAACGCAGGAGGAAACAGTCAGTGACGTGCTGAGCCCCTTAGATGCTCAGAGTTCTATGGATGGGATTTATCCAAGTGTGCTGAGGAAGCCGGTGGAAGAGCTGCGTAGATTGGTCTCCCATCATTTATCCAGTCCTGGCTCACCAGAGGACTGGAGGTGCCAGTGTGACACCCATCCACAAGAAAAGCCAGGAGGAGGATCCAAGGGACTTCAGGCCTGTCAGCCTGACCTCAGTGCCCAACAAGGTTATGGAGCAGATCATCCTGAGTGCAGTCACACTCAGCCTGGAGAAAAGAAGGCTCAGGGGTGACCTTATCACTCTCCAGAGCTCCCTGACAGGAGGGTGGAGCCACGTGGGGGTCAGGCTCTGCTCCCAGGGAACAAGGGACAGGACAAGAGGACGTGGTTTTAAGCTGCACCAGGGGGAGGTTTAGGTTGGACATTAGGAGGAATTTCTTCACAGAAGGGGTGATGAGATGTTGGAATGGGCTGCCCAGGGAGGTGGTGGAGTCACCGTCCCTGGAGGAGGTGTTTAAGGAAAAACTGGACGTGGCACTCAGTGTCCTGGTCTGGTTGACAAGGTGGTGTTGAGTCATGGGTTGGACTTGATCATCTCAGAGGTGTTTTCCAACCTCACTGGAAATGAGGTTGTGTTTATGTAATTTGCCAGTACTGAATTTTGCTATTGTTTGAAGTAGTGGGGGTGCAAAAAGTGAGCCTTGTGAGCAAGGTCCCAGACTGATGACTGGAGAAAGAGTTGGGATAGAACATGCCAATAAGGTTTTACCCATTTATCCTGTCCCATGTAATCAGTGCATGGCTGCTAGTGCTTTTGAATCGATTCTTCTTCGAGGAAGATGTTTGCTTCAGCAGTGTGAAACTTGTGGAGAGGGATTGGCAGTAACATCTTGTGGGTTTTGTAGGCTGTTGTGCTGGATTGGGATTATTGAGTCTTCTGAGAGAGCAGGGTATAAATTATATTCTTTAGAAATTAAAAATGCCAGAAATACTGCAAGCTTGTGCACACAGACTTTGTACATCTATGACTTCTCTTTATTTGTATTGGAAAATGGATTGCTTTCATCAGCAAGTCTTTTTCTTCTTAGTGCTGACTACAAACCCAAGAAAATCAAAACAGAAGACATCAAGAAAGCAAAGAAAAGGAAACAAGAGGAGGAAGAGGTAATGTGACAGACAAGTTTATTTCTATGATCAAGAAAAGCCAGGCTATTTGGTGTGGAATTATGCAGAGCAGGGGGAATCTGATTTTGTCTGGAACAGAGCTGTTTGTGGCAGATCCCTCTGTGGTGCAGATGTTAACTTATCTGAACTATAATGTATAAAAAGTCAGGGAAACTTTCTTTCCTACCCTTAAAACAAGGGGTGGAGAAGCTGCCTCCAGAACATGAACTTCCAGGCTGTTCCAGGCAATTCACAGTCCTTCTGTTAAGGAGCTGGCAGGGAGCAGGGGAGCCTTGCTCACAGTGTGGTAATTGCACAGATGATGTGGCAGGGTTCAGAGGCAGGGGAGATGAAACAGAGATGAGATGCTAGAAGGAAGCTTAAAGCATTTAGGTGGAGCCTAGGTGGAAATTTCTTTGAAGAGGGACTTGGAAAATGTTAGCCATAATTTGAAACTGACGAACTGCACTTCCCATTTAGCAAAGACACTCTTGTGAGACGCATGTTGTGGCACCTCCTGGCAGCAGGGTTAATTCTTCCCTTCAGAGGAAGTGTCTCTACACTGAGCATACACCAGTAGAATCCCAGAAGCCACCTGAGAGTGGTCGTTGTGCTCTGTAGCATTTGCCAGACCAGACTCACAGTGCAGGCCAGGGAGGACGTTCTGTAACTAAGCAATTCCGTTCCCGTGGCCCGGACTTTCCCCTTACCAGGTGAGACAGAATAACTGGCTGTGTGCTTAGCATGTCCCCAGTGTAAAGGAAAAGAATTCGGCTGAAAACTTAAGTGGGACCATCAGCAGACTTTGACTTAATGGGATGATCTAAGAGCACATTTATGCGGTGAAGCCACAGGAATTCAGTTCTTGTATACCCCAAGAGAGAGTCTTTTAGTTTTAACAAATCTTTTCAGGGCAGGGGGAGATACAGTAGCTTGCTCTAACAGATTCTTACTCATTTTGCAGGAGAGCAAAGCAAAGAAAGTCAAGAGCAAAGATAAAAAAGTCCCTGAAGCGGACAAAAGAAAGAAGCCGAAAAAAGAAGAGGAGCAAAAATGGAAATGGTAACTATATATAGTCAATGCTGTAGGCTCCCATCTGCACCTGGACTTGCCTGTACCTCCCGTGCTGGCTGAATAAGCACATCTGGCTTTCTCTTCTGTTGATTCATGAGGATTTGTTCTGAATAATTGGCTTACTTTCTGGTAAGCTCTAAATAAATATCTCATTCACTGTGTTCATCCTCTGAAGTAGAAGTGATATCCCTAAAACAGGAAATAAGTGTTTTGTGGGGTTGTCTGTGGGTTTTTTTCCCTGTGTAATGTAGAGGCTGCCTGTAATGATCAGATACCAATATTCTGGTGCCCAGAAGCTGCTCTGTGCTGACATGCTTCAGAGCAGTACGAAAGCTTGTAGGCTTGGGAGTGTCAGCAGGAATATATTAATAGGTGCTGGTGGATTAAGGAATGTATTAATATGTGCAGATGTGTTAACCAGTATTCTAGTAGAATTTATCTGTGTTACATAGAGTGGGTGTCCACCTTTTCATTCTAGCTGGGTGTCAGCTGTGCCTCTCAAAACTGCTCCTGCCTCTGGCACAAAAATTAAAGTTGGTCAAGTGACCAGTTAAGCTCAGACTCTTTCACAAATGATTTCTGAAAATGAGTTTTAAATGAAAAACACTTTCTGTCTTGCCCAGGATCCTTAAGTAACATCACTGAAGTTGTACTTTCACCCACTCCTAAATTTTTTTAGAACCTTTTTTAAGTCTGACCTTTGTGGTTCATTTGGAAGACAGACCTGTGATGCATCAGTAGTGCTCTGTGTAAGAAACCTGCTGGATTTTTTTTTAACCCTCCATAGTAATTTAAGCTGTTATTTCTAGATTTGAAGGAGTTTGTGTGTTTTGAAGTTTTGGCCTTAGTACTTCCCTCATTTTAGTGCATATGTACTTCTCAAAAGCATGTGTGTTTTCTGCCCTCCTGTAATGTATTTTTATGACCTTTCAGGGATGTCTCCATGAGCATTTTCTTTTCTCAGATCATTTGACTGTAGAGTTGGGGAAAGTCTTTGCAATCTCTTCAATCCTTTCAGGTTCAATCCTTTACTCCTTTATTGACACTATTATTGATTCATCTTTAAAAAGAAAAAAATCTTCTGTAGTGTTTATAGTCTTTACATATTTCTCTTTGACTGTCACAGCTTCCTCAGAACATCAGCACTTGCAAATCTTTTTCTTACTTGAATACTCCCTTGAAACTTGGGTTTCCAGCCCCTCCCCAAAACTTCCCTTTTTCATGAGCAATCCACTTTTTTCTCAATCCCTTTGACAGCATACTTTTAATGTGCAGCAACATTAACAGACTACAGGGACGTGAAGCAATAGGAAGCTACAGAAGGTCCTTTTAAGCCTTAACAATCTGTTGTCTTTTTGGCTTTGTCTCAGCTCCCCTTGCTGCTTCTTTCTAGCTTAATATTCTGTTATCACAGCTCCCTTTTATTGTGGGCTGTATCCTTGAACAGCAGACCTTTACTGGAAAGCTGTGCTCTTCTCCCCTCATCTGCCTGGGCAGCCCAGGCCCCTGTAGCTGTGTTAAGCTCTGCAGTTTGTGCTTACTGCTGAGGAAAACTGCCTTGGAAAGCATGTTTTGCAGAATTTGGCACTGGGTAGCTGCATCCTTCTGCTGATGTTCCTGTCATCCGTCTGCAGCTTTGTATAGCATGTCTTTGCTGGACAAGGTTTCATCTGCACTTCAGTTGTTTCTCTTAAGGGCATTTTATGTTCCATCTGAGTCAATTTTCTGAGCGTCTGATACCTTTTTTTGGCTGCTTCCTCAAGTGCTTGCTGCCTTGAGCATTTTCATCCTCACTTGTGTGAATGCTTGATGCAGACATCCCCAAGGCACTGGCCTCATTCATCAGCGTGTGGAGCTCTTGGAGAGGTCATTTTCACGCCCTGTCAGTGTGTGAAGAATGTGATCCAGAAGTGCACCTTACGAGCACTTCTCCCATCTTGTGTTACAGCAAGTTCATTTCCTTGAAATAACATATCCCTGAGGTGTGTTCTGGTTTTTTCTTAAGAATCTTCTCTCTCTTCATTCCACTTAAAAGATCTTTCCCAACTTTTCCTTCCTGAGCCACCAAGTTTGATGTGGGATTTAATTAAGAAGCCTAATATGACTGATGAGTTGTTGCTGAAATCAGTGAGGCAGCTTTCCTAATAGGCAGCATTCTCCTTGCTCCTACAAAATCATGTGTGGAACGTTGTTTTAGAATCAGAAGCTGCCAAGGGCAGTGGTGCTGTAATGCTTTTTCTGTTTGAAACCAAATGAGGATGAAAAATGAACTACACTCAGGAGGCTCACTTTCACCTTTTGTTTTAATGCTTGTGTATGATGTTTAGGAAGGTGGAGGGGGGATTGGGGATGGTTTGTGGTCTTTTTGTGGCACACTTTCTGGTAGTTTTGAGCTTAGAAACTACCCCATGAATCCCAGGTTTCCTTGTAGCCTTCCCAGAAGGCACGGTGTCCTTCTGCTATCAATTTAAACTGCTGCATTTCTAGTACATGTGTCCTTTGTAAAAGAACAGGAAGGGATAGAGGTGCAGAATTTCTCATCAAGTAAATACCAGAGGAATAAATTTAAAATAAAAGAATGACAAACCTGTCCTGAAAAGTAGTAACTACTGTGAATGATGCCCTTATTTTGTTCTCACTGGAATAAAATTGCTCATTGTCAGAGAGGAGAAGCTTATTCTGGCTGAGAGGAGAGGATAGTGGTTTAGATTTATTTTGCTGAAAGGAGCTTCTGGGTGGAAGAACCTAGGCCTATGTTTGACAAAATATTTATATTTCTAGCTTCTAATTAATTTTAAAAAAAGCAAAACAAAACACAACAATCATTAGGAATGTAAATATTTGGAATCTGTGTCAATATTGCTTTCTTATATCAACATGGTTTACTCAAGCCTTCTTCCCAGCCAGGGACTGAAGTCTGAATGCAGTTCTGCCCTGATAGCTGGGATTAGGTGCTTTGCTGTTAAAGGTGTTGCTTCTCGTCAGAAGAAGTCAGGTCCAGTGGTGTGGTCAAAGATGGTGCCTTTCACACTCTAGCCAGCTGCTGTGTTGCTGTCGTTCCTAAATTATTGATGTACAGACACGAGTGAAGTGTTTTGAGTGTCTTCTAGCAGAAACTCCTGTCTCTGTGCAGTGTTTCTGTTCCATGCAGTGACTTTTATCTCTGTAGAGATGAAGCAATCTATCAGTGCATCACAGCTCCTGAGACGCAGGCAGTATGTGCACATCTCTCCTCAGCTGCCGTGGCACCTGGAATGGGAATGCTGCTCCTTAGAGCTGACACCAGACAGAAGCTTCAACTCCTTTTTTTTATTGTCGTGGCTGCTCAGCAAAGTTGTCTGGGCAATTCAGAGAGCGAGTGCTGTGACAGGTTAATGGTCTTCAGCTGATTGATGGCTGAGGTGAAATAGCCTTTCCCAGCAGGTAATCCTGTGCCAGCAGCGTGTAGCAGTAATGTTGTGGTAATTATGGAAGGAGCTTGGAGGGGAGGAGTGTGGAATCAGTGGCCTGGGCACTGGGAACTGGGGGAAGGATCATGGCCTGGCGGGACCCTTTTCTCTGCAGATGAATTGCTGTCCCTGTTTGCTTGGAATATGGGATTGGTGGCGCCTGCCTTGCTGTGTTGTGGTACCAAATGCATCACTTGCAAAGCATTTTTGTAGAGCATTTTTTATAGAGCATCTTTAAGGCAAACATGCAGTTTTCTGGGCGGCTCTGTTTTTGTTCAAGTATGCTTTTCTTACCCAGAGAATTGGAATGAATTTAAAATGACAGAGCAGATTTTGGGCTTTCTTGTCCAAGCAGGTTTGTTCTCTTTTAGGTCGTAAATGAACATCTGTTTCTTTATCTCTGCCCTTAATGGCATATTGTCCACATCTGAAAGCAGCTGCATAATATACCACAATTGTTTGACTTTGCTGAGCAGGCATCCTGGACCTGATGTTAGATCACAGCTGAAGCTAATTTAGCATGATCCTAGCTGGCTTACAGGGTCCAAGTCTTATTTTCTTAAGATCTAAGCAATTTCAGCCGTGTGATTTTGTGAAAAGAGGAGCAAATGAGAGGTGAGGAATAGGATGGCATCAGATAATCTGCAGCCCAAGGTGTTCTGTTCATGGACATGACTGGGCTTTTGGGGGAAAAAAAAAAGGGAGAAAAAAAGGAATCAAATGGTGATAGTACATTGAGTATTTGTTGTTGGTCTGTACCTGACAAAGCAGTGATTTCTCGCTGGTTTAGCATACTCTCATACCCACACAGTAATAAAATGAAGATTGGGAGCTTAAAATTGTATTGGTTCATATTTCTCTCTTGAAGGTGGGAAGAAGAGCGCTACCCTGAAGGCATTAAATGGAAGTTCCTAGAGCACAAAGGTCCCGTATTTGCTCCACCATATGAACCTCTGCCTGAAAATGTCAAGTTTTATTATGATGGTGAGTTAATCTGTGTTTCTACTTGCTAGGAAGAGAAATAAACATCTCAGGCTATTGCGGTGTTCTTCTGGGGACTGAAGAGCTGAGGAGGTGGTTGTGTTTTAGTGCTTCACTTAAATCAGCTCCTCAGCAGCAAAGTGAGGTCTGTGCAAGGAAGGGAATTTACCTGAGCCCGCTGAATTCTGCTCGCCGAAGTGACACAGGGATGAACCTGCTCTCAGTCCCTTATGGTGGTGAATCTCTCAGGTTCCTTTGCAGAATGAGTGTCTGATGCCTCAGAGTAGCAGTGCCTGACCAGTGGAGTGTGTAATTGCAGCTGCCTCGTCACTGGTTACCTTTAGGCTTGCTCGTGTTTTCTTTAACCTCAAGAATTGCAGCTTCCATCATCTGTGGTGAAATTCATGATCGTTTGGTGGCATAAGCAAAATGAAAGACAGTTGAATTTGGGTACAGATGATTAGGATCTTGTAGGAATGAATGGGATGGCCTCAAGGACACAGCCCTCTCGTGTAAGTCATGGTCCCACTCCCTGACCATTGCATGTGGTAGAACTGATTGGTGTGGGATTCAAATATCCTGGGCTGCCGGGTTGGTAGAGATTCACGTGGAAGGGATTATATGATGTGACGCCTGCTGGAGCCTGGATTTGATGACCCGTGTGTTTCCTTTTAGTCCTGTGATCATGTTAAATGAAGGATCAAATTAACCCAGGATTGAATTAAGTGGGAGGTATTTGAATGGATGAAAATGTAATTTTTGGTGATGGGGACATCTGCACATGGAATTCTTCCAGGAGCAACGTGCTGTTTTCATGTGACATGACACAGTGTTTTTAGATACTGAAGAATAGGTGGTGTTACATTTTCAGCAGCAAAGTAGTGAAATAAATATGCTGTAGCCTGTTAAAGGCTATCTTCAAGCAAGTAGCACAGTGATCAAGGATGTCTGCAGCCTTCTTCCTTAGGGTTTGATAAGAACTTGATACAAAGTTGGAAATTGTTTCCCTGTATTGAAAAATGCATGATCTCTCCTGTTGTCTAGAGAAGGGGAGGGGCAGATTGCTCTGTAGCTATCCCTTGGTGCAGACAGCAGTAAGCTCCTTGTCTCTCCAGCCTTCTATTTCACAGAGCCTCTGCAGGGATTTTTGTAACCTCTGCCTCTGTCATCACAGAAATTCATCAATAAGCTCAACAGTCATGGGCTGGGCAGGGAGGGGGTCTGGCAAATGAAGACATCCCATAAGTCTTCCTTGAGAAACTAGGCAAAAAATCAGATGTCTGATTTACAGAGCAGCTGCTGAGGCCTCTGTCTGTGCTCACAAGGCATTGTCTCATTTCAAGATTATCCCAGGGTGATTTGTAGAGCCCAGTAATGAGGCTGTGGCTGGCCAGCGGCCGGCTCGCACCGGCGGAATCTGTCCGTGGCCTAGGGATTCACTGCCTGCTTCCATCTCACGTATCAACTGCTGGGGCTCTTGGAAGAGCATGTGATACCTACTCGGGGAAGGAGCTTGAAATGCCAAAGCCATCCTTTTTCAGTGCCTGTGGGTTAACCAGTCACTGCTCATAGTCCAGAGGTGGCTCAAACTTGCACAGTTTTCTGTAGGTGGGGCAAGGTAAGAGTGTAGGTGGTGGCAGCTGCAGTGGTGGCCATGGGGTCTCTTCTGCTCTTTATGTCCCCTGGTTGCTGTCTGGTTTTCAGTTTTTAAATCAGGTAACTAATATTCATGCCTCTGGAATAAATCCTTTCTTTACCAGCTCTGTCACTGGGAGCCTTTTCAAACCTTTGTGAAAAAAAAAGGAAATTGTGTCCAGCGAAATATATTCTAAAGTGATTAGATAAAGATGACTGAGCCTTCAGCTAGCTGGGAAAAATATCAGACATTTTAGCCCCATAACATGTTACTAACTCGATAGCCTCTGTCAAGCTAAAATTGCAGCCTGGAAAAACAGTTTCCCTTGCTGTCTCTCCCTTCCCCCATTTCCTGTTATAAGCAAACAAATGCTGTATTTTAGGTTACAGCTTAAAAATTGGCAGAGTTGCTGTTGGTTTAATTTAATTGTGGAATATTCTTGGATCATTGGGAGGACCTTTTGCTAAGTCCTGTTTTACGAGGGTTTATGGATCTTAAGTCTTTATAGCTGACTCCCATGATTTAATTTTAGAGATGATGCAACTTTTGAAAATATGTAGTAAATCCAAAGCGTGGTATTTTTTTTTCCAAGAGCACAGATTGAACAGTTTCTTGTGTTCGCTTTTGTGCGGTAAAATGGTTGTTAAAAATCCCCAGGTATTGACTGTCTGCCAGCCATTGGAACTTTAAATATTTCTTGCAACTAGCTGGAGATGTGAGCTGCATGCAGAATCCTTCAGAGGGATCACTGGCACCCCGTGTTTCATCAGGAATGCAATCAGGACCAAAAAATGCTCGATAGGAATGTTAGATGTTGAATCCACAGCCTCAATGCTGCAGCAGCCTCTTCTCCCTTGTGTTTCAGTTTTTCCTTGCAGCAATTCCACTTTGTGCTGCAGTCATGCAGAGAAGCTGGAATGTGACCCCTCCATTCACTGACAGCTCAGTCTTAAAAACAACTGGCTTTTGAGCCTGCTTTGGAGATGCAGGAGTGCATTCCCACAGCAGAGGGAGCAATTAGCAGAACCCTGACACGTTTCCCTGCAATGAAGGAGAGTTCAATATTTGGCATCTCTTTCCAGCCTATTTGTAGTGTATCCAGAGGAAGGGCTCTTCCTGCCTAGAAATAGCTAAAGGCTGGAAGGGGTGTTCCAAGGTGGAGTCTGTGCACTGAAAAGGAATACAGGGACTGTACTTCCCATATGTCTGAGTGCTGGAATATGAAATTTAATGAAATCCCTGCCTCTTTGACATCAAACATCAGCGTCTCCCCAGGAGCACACCCAGCATGGGGGTGGCTCAGCAGAGGGTTTCCTGCAGCAGGCCTTTTCCCCTTCCTGCCCTGCAGCCCAGACCTGCCTCACATCAGATTGCTGTTGCTTTTTTTAATGTTTAGATTCCAGAGGAAGCTTTTTCCAAAATGTTTGTGGTGGAAGTCAAGCAATTGTGCTCTTCTGTTTCCTTTGCCCATTCAAGTTGCTGTATTATGTAACATTTTAAGACAAACTTCTCTGTAGTAAAAATAAAATCCTTTAGGGTAGTTACTATGTTCTCTTTATAGCTTTGATTCCTGTTTACCATTTTCTTTAAGAAGAAAACCTTTCTTTGTAGGTAAAGTCATGAAGCTGAGTACCAAAGCAGAAGAAGTTGCCACATTCTTTGCAAAAATGCTTGATCATGAGTACACTACAAAGGAGATCTTCAGGAAAAACTTCTTCAAGGACTGGAGAAAGGTATGCACATAGTCCTGGGCTGCAGTGACTGCGAACATGGCCAGTGTCTCCCCAGCACTGACCAGTGACAAGGGGTTGCTGTTCCATGCATGCATAAGTTGACTTGAGGCTACTAAAAGCTGCCTCACGGTGTAGCTGTGAAGTTTCTCATTTATCCTGTAGTTTCACCAGGAAGGACCCTACCATAAATGCCTTTCTAAACCAACAAAGTCAGGGTTCTCTGTTGCAGCACGATGGGGCGTACCTGACCTCCCTGTTACATGCCTTGTGTAAGACCCAGATTTACTGGAAGGAAACCCCTTCCAAAGACCTAAAATGGAGATGCTCACCTCAGTCATCAGCCATAACAGCAAACCTTTAGATCAGTTTGATGCAGTTTTCCTGGATGTGTTTCTGGGTTTTTCTCCCCATCCCTCAGCAGTCCCAGTCACAGCTGGATGTGGGAGTGCTTTGGAAAATGGTGCAGCATTGCCCAGTGCTTGGGGAGATCAGAACCCTGCAAGACCAGTGCTCCATAGGATCTGCTGCTTGTCCTTTGTTTCCTCTTTGGAGTGAGCCTGTGCAAGAATCTGGGGATTCTTGGGGGGGTTATTGTGAGAACCTGCCTGTTGTTCCTGTTTAAGCTGCCTGGAGTAGGGTAAGCTCTGCTATGCATGGAAACTTTGTGTGTGTGTGTGTAAACTTAAAGCACTGCTTTCTTTCTGCAAGGAAATGACCTCTGAGGAGAAGAGCACTATCACCAACCTCAGCAAGTGTGACTTCACCCACATGAGCCAGTATTTCAAAGCTCAGTCGGAAGCTAGGAAACAGATGTCCAAGGAGGAGAAACAGGTACCAGAGGGAATTCTAGGAGGCTTCATGATTCTTAGCTGGCTTGTAAACATCTCTGTGTAATCATTCTCCTTGCTGTGTACGTCAGTGTTTTCTCCAGCTTTCAGATTATTGCTTTCAGGTGAACTGTGGGAGTCTGCACTGTGCAGCTCAGGTAGGGCAGAGCACTGTGTTTGCAGCTGAATCTTCATCCTGACTTGAAATGATATTGATAGGACTGATCCTGCTTAGGGAAATAGAAGTTAAGTAAGTAACTGCTTAAGTAAAGTTAAGTAACGGCTTAAGTTAATAAAGAGAATCAGAGGTGCTGCCTCTGGGTTCATTGGTCCCTGGGAAATAACGAGCAGTGGATACTCAGTTAAGGATGGTGGAAAGGATGCAGCAATGCCATCAGTGAATAAAATGAGAGAAGAAATCTTAAACATCAAGTAATGCTGTTTTTTGAATAAAAATGAACTTTATTATCCAGTAGCATGGCTACAGTGTCTCGTAGGTTAAGAATTAAATTAACTGCAGTGGACATTGGAAGGTGAAAACTTTCCCCAGGTTCTCAGTTGATCTTCTGCAATGCTCTAGTAGTTGTCCTTGGAATGATGGGCCTGGCAGCTTGGAATTACAGCCTTTGGGATCAGAGGGATCCTATCAAAATAGAGAGCTCTTGTCTTCCTGCTGTTTCGGTTTGATAAATGTGGGTGAGCCCTTCAGTTCCTGTCCATGGTAGCTCTTAAAATGGAGCAGAAGTGGCTTTTTCTGTTTCTTAGCTGGTACGACAGTGCTGTCTGTGGGTCAGATGTTTTATTTTGAGCTGCAATGTTTTTATTTTTCCTTCTGTATAATTAAGAGTTCAGGCACAGAAGTATGCAGTGAAATCTCAGCACATTCTTTCTTAGAAGACTGTGTTCTGCTTATGAGACCATTTGCTGACACAGGCTTGACATGCAGCAGCCTGGAGACATTCCTTTGCCTGCTTTCCAATGCTGAGTTCAAACACAGAAGTCTTTTATACACAGAAGTTTTATACATAAACAACAAGATACGAAGTCCAGTGGATGTCAAATACTCAGTATAGAATATAAAGTAGCAGTACTGGGCTGGGGGTACCCTTGAAGCTGAGATATATGGATAGAGATACACTCCTCTGTTGTGGCAAAATTGTAGCTGCCTTCACCAGTACTGATCTGTTTCCCTCAAACATAAGTTTTCAGAGAGTTTTCACACATTCTTTCCCTTTTTCCAGTTTGTTTGTGATGCTTGCATTTTATGAACGCTTTTCTGGCCAGTCTGATAACACTTGCCATGATGGGGATCTGGTTTTGGGTTGGGTCTTCAGCATTAGTGTGGTGCAAATATAAAACTTTGTTAAGTCTTGGCATACGAAGGTGTGTGTGGTGCTGCATGTGCCACATCATCTTTGCTTTTGGCTTTTCCCAGAAAATCAAAGACGAGAACGAGCGGCTATTGAAGGAGTATGGTTACTGTGTGATGGACAACCACAAGGAGAGGATTGCCAACTTTAAGATTGAACCCCCAGGTCTCTTCCGAGGTCGTGGCAACCATCCCAAAATGGGAATGTTGAAGAGACGCATCATGCCTGAAGACATCATCATTAACTGCAGCAAGTGAGCACTGCATGCTTCACACCTTGGCTTTGCTTTCTAGAGCTCATTTTTTAAAACCCCTGCATAAGTTGATACTCAGACGTGTAGAATTAGGGATGCAGCTTATCTTGTTCTCATATGGATAAGAAACTGAGTCATACAAGCAAAGGCTGAGCAAGGCAATCATGGGGTTCATGTAGAACTTTGTCAACATATTTTCTTCCTCACGCCTACAGCCTACATCTGCTTAAACTGCCTTTCCTGCTAGTATTTCTAGAAAATAATTTTATTCTTCATAGGTTGCCCCACTTTGTCTTCCTTGAGGTTGAAGGCAGGCTTGGCGGGCTTCCCTTCACTCTCTCTAGTCCTCATAAGTGTCCACACTATTGCAGCGTGCACAATCAAAATTGGTCCTAGCAATGTGTCCCACCTACAGTGTAATTCTTCAGCAGGCCCATGTTGGTAGCAGTTGCATTCCTGATCTTTGACTGTTCATTTTGATTTACTTGGTTTCCTGCTTGTGGAGATACTGCAGTTCTGTTGACTCAGTTCCTTTCCATGCACTTTCTTTGTGTAATGCTGTTTATTACCTTCTCTGTTTTGATGCTGGTGGGATTTTCTTTAAATAGCTTTTATCGTCTGTTTTCTAATTCTCCGTAGGGATTCCAAAATCCCTGCTCCTCCACCAGGACACAAATGGAAGGAGGTCCGGCATGATAACAAGGTGACCTGGCTGGTGTCATGGACTGAGAACATCCAAGGCTCTATCAAATACATCATGTTGAACCCTAGCTCAAGAATTAAGGTAAAGATCTAGTTAAGAAAACAAAACCAAAGCAATCTTCCTGGTCATGTTTCCAAGAAGCACATGTAGCTTTTGGTTAGGAAAGAGATAGGAGGTAAAGCTACCTGGCTGTTTCATCCTACAGTGGTTGAAAAACATAGGGAAGCTTCTGTGCTTCTGTTCCCCCTTGAAAAGAGAGGATACAGAAAAGAGTTACTGCCCAGGGGAGCAGGTGAAATCTGCAAAATGTCTCCCGAAAAGCATCGCTGTGTCATTTCTAGTGGAATCCTTTAACCTATGTAAACCTAAAAGGAAGCATTTTATCCAAGAAAGGACTTGCTCTGGTGGATATTTCACATACATTTGGCCTTAACTTCCCCTGCCTGGTCATGTAGTGAAGTTCTAACCATGGGTTGCTAATTAGTTGTTTGTAAAATTAAAAAGCCGGCCAGGCTCCTGGCTGAGAAGGCTGGTAAGGAGCTCATGACTAAAGGAAAACAAACTCCTGCTGTGGGAGCAAATACCCAGTCTGTGGATCAAGTCCATAAAAGCAAGAATTTAAGCTCCTTTCATGAAGTCTTTTTCTGAGAGATTTTTTCCTGGATTGGAAACAAGGAGTTTATCTTACAAATACAGGAGGAAAAATATCTCTGTTCCTTGCGAATTCCTGCCCTCTTTTTGCTGTGTCTTGAATATATAGTAATGATGATGAACTGTTGATGTTGCTTTTGCCTTTTATGGGTATTTAATTACATAGCTGAAAGAACATAAGTGCCATCTGAATAAAGCAGAGGAAGCCATTTGTATTTTGAGAAGCAGGGAAGATGTGTCTTTTGTGTCCCTCTCTAGTTGCTTCCATGGAAGCATTTAATATCATGGAAATCTGAATGACCTGCAGCTGTGTGGCAGCACAGTGTGAAGCTGAGCTGTGCAGCAGCAGCATCTCAGTGCTTTTGTACAGCGAGACCATTTGCCACGCACGGGCTTGCAAAGCCTTGAGATGCAGATTGGAGCTGGTCCTCTGCCTGCTCTCTAGTGCTGACTCTATTCCAACTTCCCTGCAGGGCGAGAAGGACTGGCAGAAGTACGAGACAGCTCGGAGGTTGAAGAAGTGTGTAGATAAAATCCGGAATCAATACCGAGAAGACTGGAAATCCAAAGAGATGAAAGTACGGCAGAGGGCTGTGGCACTGTACTTCATTGATAAGGTGAGGCTCCTTCCTTGGCCCCTCTCGCCTTCCCTGTCCTGCTGGGAATACTTGGGAATGCTGTGTGTTTGTCTTGAAGGCAGAATGGAGCCCAGTTACTAAGGTATCCTGAGACTTCCTGGTGGGCAGGCTCCTTTTCCTTCCCATTACCTGGAATCCAGAGCAATAAACTATTGTACTAAACACAGCTATTTCAGGCAGCATTGTTTAGTTCAGGCAAAACTCACAGCCTGGTTCCAGAATCACCCAGTTGGATTACTGGGAAGTTTGTGTGAGCCTTTTGTCTCCAGCTGTTTCAGTTTTCCTGCTGGGAATTTCTGCTGGTTTGTCACCTCTTCAGTTTGAGGTCACAGTTGTGAGGTTTTGTAATTATGATAATTTCTTCACCGCAGCATAAAGAAAACTGCAGTTGTGTTGATGCATTTAAAGCAACATAAAACCAGTTCCCAGAGAGCTGTTCCCTAGTAGCATATGGTGTCTTGACTAACTAAATTAGCAGGTTTTGTTCAAAATGGTTTGATGTAAACCGTTACATCATTACCATTATTCAATTGTGGTTTCATATGACCACTGAAGATTTCAGAAGTTAGAAATTGTTTTAGCCAGCACTGTTAAAATATGTGTTTTTATGCAGCCAAATGTAGCCTTTAGATAATTTATACAAGCCAATATTTATATAACCTATATGCTATTTGAAATGTATTTAGTGTGCAGTGAACAGGTAGGATCATAGAAGATGAACAACTGAATTGCCTGTTTCAAGTAGAGTTCACATGGAAGTCAATTTGATTTTTAAAAACTGCCACACTTTTTGAAATTTATTTCCATTAGTCAGAACTGTGTCACAGTTTGAGTTACTTAATGAGCAAAAGTTGGTAAAGCATCCTGACTTAAACTCTTAAAATAAGGAGATATTCTCCTCTGGACACTGCTGATTCTAGGCCAGTGTCTGAAGGTTTGCAGCATCTCTGTATTCTGGGGACAGTTTGAATTCCTTACCTCTCTTATCTTGGTATGAATGTAGCTTGCCCTGAGAGCTGGTAATGAAAAAGAAGAAGGAGAGACAGCTGACACCGTGGGCTGCTGCTCTCTGAGAGTAGAGCACATCAAGCTGCATCCTGAACTGGACGGGCAGGAATACGTGGTTGAGTTCGACTTCCTCGGGAAGGACTCCATCCGATACTACAACAAAGTCCCTGTGGAGAAGAGGGTAAGGCACCTCCACAAGCACCTACACAGACTGAACTGCACAGAGATGTGGTCAGCACACTTTGGATGGCATTATCACGTTGCTTTATCACTGCTCAGACACCGAGCCAAAAAACAAGTCAGTTAACGTGACATCCTCTTTATTGGCAGTGCCGTGGAAGGTGGTGTGACACAGCCCAGCAGATGAGATGTTCAGACATGTTGCTGCTTTTCCCTGTGGTGTCGGTGGGAAGAGCTGACATAGCATAACTATAACAGCTGTGTTAGACGAGTTTCCTGGGTCTCATTCTGGTCACCAGAGTTGGTTTTGTCACCTGTAAATGATGGAGTTCCAGGCCCATGTGACAAGTAACAGCATAAAAGGTTCAGAAATACTGCTGGCACTGGCAGAGCAGCAGTTTGATGGGGGCTTTGATAACACACACCTCTGTCACAGTGGTTTGGTTCATGTTGGAGCTGAGCCCTCACAGAGGTAGATCTTGATCTTGGCTGTTCCAGAGCCTATGGAGTAGGTGCACTGATACCCCTGGCCTATGAACCTGGGTGTCTGCCAGCCAAGACTTCTTATGCCATGTTAATTCTTTTATTTCTGTCATCCCCCAGTTTCAAATTGACTTATTTTGGCCTCATTTCAGAATCAATCCCTATGCAGCAGTGTGAACCTGGAGGGCACTATCCAAAATGTTTCTGTGGGTGTAACAGCTTTGCATCTGGCCCACAGCTCTGTGGGCTGTGTTAGATACCCTGTGTATAATACTGTGGTAGTTGTCGTGACAGTCAGTAGTAAATGTTGGCCTCTTGAGGAGCAAAACAACTGAAAAAAAATCAAACTACCGCTGCTCTAGAAATTAACGTGTGCTGGAATTCTTGGTTCCCTGTGTGAAGAAGAAAGCATATTTTTCTGTTTAAATTTATATTGGTGTCTCTTGGTATTTTTTCAGTACTTAAAATGGGGAGTTGATTATTGTGGAACTAGAAATCTTTGTATATTGGGTGTCTATAGAAGAATGTGTGTTGTTGAGAAGCTGGGGAATTGGAGCACGCAGAACTGGGATTTGTGGTCTCTGTTATAATCAAAGATGCTTTGATTATTCTCCCTACCCCAGTGAGACATGTTTGGGATGAAATTGTATGAAACAATGCAGCAGTGAGGAGGGTTGGTTTCTTGTAGCTTCAGTCCATGGGAAATGGCTCAGGGGTCTCTTGGGCTTGAGTAAGAATGGGAGAGTAAGGAAAAGAAAGTAGCTTTGGGGTCTCTTTCTCTGTTAGGCAGCTACGCCAGAGCAGAGTCAAATCTCCTGTAATTTTGATCCAGAGGATGAGGATAAAGGGCATTGAAGGCTCAGAACTCCTATTGCTGGGGAGGAACCTGCAGCACAAGCATTGCATTGAGAGATGGGTCTTTGTGTGCTGGGAAGTAACATCCAGCATCATGACTGTTCCCTGGAACAGTTTAATGGCTCCCTGGCAGTCCTGCTTTCATACAATTCAGTATTGCCCAGTGCTGTCTGGTCTGTGTGCCTGACGTTCCTGGTTTTTTCTTTTCCTGCAGGTGTTTAAGAATCTTCAGCTGTTCATGGAGAACAAGCAGCCTGAGGATGACCTCTTTGACCGCCTCAATGTAAGCACATAGTTCCTGGTGAGGGTGGTGGAGCACCATGAACAGGCTTGCTTTGCACCAGGCAGTAACAGCTGCTCTGTTCCAGAAATGGTTTCAGTGGAAATTTTCTTCCAGAGCAGCCTCAAGGCAGTGAGAGTCTGTCTCAGTCTGGTGTCTGAATTGTCCACTGTGCCCACAGGTTCCCAAAGCGATGGGCCTTGGTCCTGGTGAGCCTGCCTGGCTCTGACCTGGGGAGGTTTTTTCAGAGTTCAGAGGTGATGAATGTGTGAGGTGACAGATTTTCAGATGCCATCCCTGTCTGCACACTTGGCTCTGTGGGAGCACTGTGGTGGTCCAGGCATGTTTATTGTTAATGGAAACCAAAACCTCCACACCGAAGAAATCCTTTTTGGCCACTTGTGGTACTTGTTACCAATCTAATACTTGTTGGTTCTTTGTTCACTTCTGCTGTGGTTTCAGTAATGCTGTGGCTATTCTGTTGTGGTCAGGTCTGAGTACACCAGGCCTCAGCCGTGAGCTGCAGGGCTGTGTCAGCCATGGGTCCAGAGGTTTCACAAATGCTGTGGTCATTCCTAGTGCTCACTGTCACCTCCTTTCTGCTTCTTTAGACCAGTATCTTAAATAAACACCTTCAAGACCTTATGGAGGGACTGACAGCCAAGGTATTCCGTACTTACAATGCCTCCATCACGCTACAGCAGCAGCTCAAGGAGCTCACTAATCGTAAGTCTTGCCCCTGAAGCTGTGAGGGGAACAGATCTGACTCTGCAATATAGACCTGGCTTCCTTGGCTGAGCCACAAGTCGTGTATCTGTTCACCACTTCCTTGTTACAGTTCTCCCAGTGCAAATGTCAGGCAGCTGAGGTCTGACCAAAAATCTGCTGTCAATCTTTCGGGGTAGTTGAGCAACCCAGCACTGAGGCAGAACAGAACTGACTTGTGAACACACCAGGGTGTGCTTTCCAGGTTATGCCTATCCTTTACCAAGTCTGTTTGCATTCTGTTAATTGTGAGGTGCTGTAGATGACAGGCAAGGCAGATGCATCTGTAACAGCTCCACGTTTCTTGGCTGCTCATCCACAACCGCTGTGAGCAGTGCTGCCTTGCACTTGGCAGCTTTAGCAAGTGGGCACATTGGACCTGTGAAGCCCAGCAGTGTCCTGGGCAGGGTGGTCCTGCTGTCTCCTGCCCTGGGCATGGCTGTGCTTCCCCTCTATTGAGTTGAGATGGTGTCAGTGGTGATGAGTAACATCCAGAAGGAGTTAGGGGCTGGGATGGAAGTGGCCAGGCTCTTGGGACTGTAGTTGGAGAATGGCTATGGGAGGGGAAGGTCGGTTCTGCAGTGGCTGTGGGACCCTGATTGGGGCAGCACACCCTGGAGAACCCACTTGTTCACCACTTCCCTTCCTTCACAGCGGATGACAACATCCCAGCAAAGATCCTCTCCTACAACCGTGCCAACAGAGCGGTGGCCATTCTGTGTAACCACCAGAGAGCTCCACCCAAAACCTTCGAGAAGTCCATGATGAACCTGCAGAGCAAGGTACCTCCCCCTGCCCAGCACTGGGGCAGCAGGGCTCCAGGTGCTGCATGTCAGGAGTCAGGATTCCTTTCCCTTGGGGTGAAAGCAAAGCCTGCTTTTCCCTGTCAGGAGTTGGTAGTGTGCATCAGAGATGGGCCTGCTTGGAGATGAGCAGTGAGCTGGAGGGGGCTTCTCTGAGTTGTCTCTTACTTGTAAAGAACAAGACCAGACCCTTTTTTTGCCCTTCATCCTATAGCTGTGTGTTCTGCTGCCCTTGAAACTCAAGAGCAGCAGTCTCTAGCTCTGATCTGTGTCCCCTAAAGAACCTGGAGTGGGCATCCACCCCTGTTGTGTGAATCCCAGGCCACTGTCAGTGTGTACACAGTACATTATGCCCCTCTGACTTGACCTCTTCCTTTGCAGATTGTTTCTGGTGAAGGCCATGAGGTCCAGAGGGGTTAGGTCTGTTCCTGGTCTGGCTTTAGAATAACCTTCACAATAAGGAGTTCTGGTTTGGCACTGCAGTGTCCCCTGCTTCCATAACACCTAACCTGGCTGCCTTCACCCTAGATCCTAGAGCTTGGGGATGTTTAAGGGGAGTGGTTGAACAGGGGCTGCAAAATGCTAAATCTCCCTGAATCCTAAGCTTACTGAAGAAGAACTGCGTGAAGCATTAACACCTTTCAGTGTGTAGGATTTGGGGCTGATTCCTGCTTGAGGGATCAGGGATCATCCTTCCATGTAGCCATCAGAGAGCTGGTAGTGGTGGGATGCAGTCGAGGCAGACAAGCTGCCAGGAGGGGTTGTTGGCCAGGCCAGACCAAGCCAATTCCTTGGCCTGCTTGGTTGTAGCTATGTGAGAAAGCTCCCAGCACCAGCTTGTCTTTGGAAATTAGTGAGGCCCTGTTTTTTGAGGGGGATGTCTCACCACACTTGGCTGTGCAGTGGCCAGTGGCCTGATTGCTCTGCAGGAGTGGATCTTGACTGCTGGTAGATTCTGAACATGGTCACAAACTGGCTTCCTGGGTCATGCTGCCCAGGGGTGACTGACACAGCTGTCAGCAGCTTGTTCACAGTGCTGCCATCTGGTTTTGCCTCTCCTAGATTGATGCCAAGAAGGAGCAATTAGCTGATGCCAGGAGGGAACTGAAAAGCGCCAAAGCTGATGCCAAGGTCCGGAGGGATGAGAAGTCTAAAAAGTAAGGCTGGTGTTACTGGGCTGTGCAATGCTCCCAGAAGGGGTCCTTAACCCTGTATTCCACTTTCCTGGCCTGTGATTTGGGAAGGCTTTCTTTTGCCCTTTTCATTCTGTGCCTGAAGAAATGGTCACCCACGGGGTGGTGTGACCCTGCGGTTCCTGACGTGGTCACTCGTGCCCAGCCCTCGGAGCTGAGCACCCCCCAGTGCTCACCCACCCCGCTGCTGCCCAGGACCAGCAGAGGGGTGGATCCAGTGTGCAGCATTGCTGTCTTCCTGGGGAGCCAGGGCTCACACAATTAATTACTGCACAGGCACCTCCCTGAGTTCCGCGCTCCCCGCCGGAAGCCCAGGGCACAGACGATGTGCTGGGGCTCCGTGTGGGCTCTGCAGAGCAGCCACAGGGGAGCTGAGTTACAGGAGCTCTGAAAGCAGGATCACAGCATGACTTACTGAGGGATAGATGGGCTGGTGTGGGAGTGGGTGTAGCATCAGAACAGTTCAGGCTGTTGCTTCCAACCCTTTAAAACAAAACTGCTGCTTAAGATTCCTGCTCTGCCTCTTGGAAAATGTCAGTTCTTAATTGCATGTGCTGAGTGTGTTGTGTCACCATCTGTGCTGACACAGCTGCCCTGGGTTGCTGGTGGCATTGCTTACCTTGAGCAGAGTCCTTTTGGGTTCCCACAGTGCTGGCAGGGCATTAGGAATTCAGTGCTTTGTTCTTTGCCACCCCAGGACGGTGGAGAGCAAGAAGAAAGCGGTGCAGAGGATCGAGGAGCAGCTGATGAAGCTGGAGGTTCAGGCTACAGATAGGGAGGAGAACAAGCAGATCGCTTTGGGCACCTCCAAACTCAACTATCTGGATCCCAGGATCTCTGTTGCTTGGTAAGCACCTGCCTGGGGTGTGCTGGGGTGATCCACCCCACCCCTTCACCTCTGTCTCGTCCCCCCATGTAGCAACAAGGGCAGGGTCTGTGGCCTTCCTTTTATCCCGAACTCTAACAGCATCTCCTCTCCTGCAGGTGTAAGAAGTGGGGAATTCCTATAGAGAAGATTTATAACAAAACCCAACGAGAGAAATTTGCCTGGGCTATCGACATGGCAGAGGAAGACTATGAGTTTTAACCTGTTTTTATTGAGCTGAATTTTATGGGAAAAGGGAGTAGCCTGGTTTTTAGGGAGATTGATAAACTGTGAGCCTTACTTGTCCTTGGATGCTGGGGAAGGGGGAGGAAAGGGGCAAGTGAGCATCAGATAAAACAGCCAATATCTTGCAGAAAGCATAACCTGGAAATATCCTAAAGGAGCTGAGCCAGTTGTCCTATGGACAACTTATTTAAAAATGTTTCAGAGATCCAAATTCTAGCTGTCTGGTTTGTGTGGTTTTTCTCTTGAGGCAGGGCAAGTGGATGGGGGATTTGTCAACCTTCCGCCAGGCAAATTCACCATCACACTGAGAGCGTGGGAATCTTTAGCTACTGTATACAAAATCCAATTATATTGGTGCGTTTTTACAGTTAGGGTTTTGCAATAACTTCTATATTTTAATAGAAAATGGACTCCTTAACCCCTGCCCTTCCCCTCCCCCTCCCGCCCCATTTCAGAATTTAACAAATAAACAAAATTTAAGGAACCCAACGCACCTGTTACAGCCATCACTATAGTCATGGAAATACCCAAATCTTTTTCAATTTGTCACTGAAACAGTCGTGGCATTGGAACATGAATTTACAAATATCTACCACATTTGTTCAGAGCAAATCATGATGGGAAATCGGCCTCCTGACTTGAGTGTTCCTATTTTAAATGTGAATTTTTATTTCTTTTTAATTATTTTAAAATATTTAAACAGTTTTCTTTCTTTATGATCTTAAAGATCGTGTAGGTTTGGGGAGCGGGTGGGGGGAGGGGGCCGTGTGATGGGAAGATGTGTGTGGAATTTGAGGACAAGTGAAATTGGAAACAAATGACATTCCCATCACCCTTTGTTCTGAACATGCTCTGTACACTTCCAATAATTGTCTACTTTTTAGGTTTGTCAGACTGTTTTACCTTCCCCCCCCCTTTTTTTCTAAGCCCCACTCCCCTCTTTTACTTGAAAGATTTTATTGTGTAAAAAGAAGTTTCACAGGTCAATAAATTTCGAGGGAAATGAGCATTGGTCCAAAAAGGAAAATAATCAAGATTTTAGGGCTTTTATTTTTTTCTTTTGTAATTGTGTAAAAAAATTTTAAAAATTAAAAAGCAGAATTTTAATGTGAAACCTTTTTTTGCTATAATCATTAGTCTTAGAGGCATTGTTAGCGTAGTGTGTGTGCAAGACCATTTCCTGCAGCCTTTCCTCAACAAGTATCTTCTATTTTTATCATGAATTCCCTTTTAATCAACTGTAGGTTATTTAAAATAAATTCCTACAACTTAACTGAGTGTTGGTGTCTCCGTGTTCTTTCACCTCCGGCCCTGGATGTGAGGCCCCTGTGGTCGCTGGGCTGGGGGAGATGGTGGGGTGCAATTTCTGTTCCCAGCAGGAATTCCCTGGAGGATGTGGCCCATCCCTGCCTTGCCGTGGTTGTGCTGCACCCTCTCTGGTGGTCGCTGTGCGTTTCCATGCAGGCACAGCTGAGCATCAGTTTGCTTTGTCCTGGGAAAAAGCAGAGAGCAGGAGCAGGCGGGTGCAGTGACACCGGAGCTGCTCTTCCTGGCCTGGTTTCTCTGCTGCCTTTTATTGACCCCCAGCCCTCTACACAGAGGAGGAGGAGGGAGGGAGAGCAGCTCCTTCCCCGTCATGGCTGGGAAGGGCAGGAGGCTGGGCAAGGGCACGGGTGATGAGGCTGATGGATGCATTCTCCTCCCTGGCACCGGGAGCAGCCCTGGCCTGGTGTCCTTGGGGACTGTGGAGCAGACACAGGCCCTGGCTGCTCTGCAGGCACCTCCCCGTGACCCCAGAGCTCTGGTGGGCTCCCAGACCCCCGAGGGCAGCTGCGGGGTCAGGCTCAGCCAGCTGAAGAGCCTCCAGGCAGCCAGCCCCGAGCAGGGCTTCCTGCTGCCTGCTGCGATCTTCCAGGCACTTTGTTGTGGCTGCACAAACTTGGAGCTTGGCAGGAGTTGCCGTTTGCTCTCTGGGGCCTTTCCAAGGTGCAGCAGCAGAAATGCCAGCGGAGAGGGAAAGGGGCTCATTGTGCTCCCAACCTGCCCGTGCCTGAACAATTCAGCCTGTAAAAATATCCTTTCTATTTATACAGCCCTCCTTCCCGCCTGCAGACCTGGCCCAGTTATCCCATCTCTTACACCACTGAACAGGGAATTGTTGAGTGCAACGGGAAGGGATGTACTCCCACAGAGGGGATCCCCCACCCCAGCATCACTGCTGGCAGATCCTTCTCCCTGGGCATGGTGGGGTGCTCTGACCAGGCTGGGAGATCCGTGCTCTGCCTGGAAGCGCAAGGCCAGGCTGATGTCCGAGGCTGGAGAGTGCTGTGCCTCTGTCAGCGAGAAGGAGAAGAAGGATGCTGGTGCAAAACCAGCCCTTGAAAATGCCCCCAGCGCTGGGGAACGCAGGCTCTGTCGTGGGCAGGGAGCTGAGGAAGGTTTAATCTCTGGTTTTGCCTGTGGTACAGCACGGTGAGGACCACACACCTCACACTTTCCATGGAGGATTCCCAGACCCCACTGACTCACTGTGCAAACAGAGAGATGGCCACAAGCATGCCACCTCCTGTCCTGCATCCCACCGCTGCAGCGCCTGTGCTCGCCTGCCCCAGTGCCACCACCCCACTTTGGCTCTCCAGTCCCACAACAGCGCCTGTGTTTGGCAGCCAGGGAAACTGAGGCAGCAGCGGCATGACCGGTGGAGAGGGCAAAATGTGGGTTTGAACCGGATCTCGTGCATCACCAGCCCATGGACAGGGCCCGGCTGCCAAGGGGAGGTGCAAACCCTGCAGGATGCAGCCCCATCCCCCTTGAAGTCTTACAGGATTCCAGAGTTGAAAATTGAAACCAGGTGAACTCGACATTAAAAATGTGTGCGCTCCCCGCACGCCACTGGGGAGTGGGGACAGGGAACCCGGAGCTGCGGTGGGTTTCTCACCAGCTGCTTGTTGTCATCCAGGGGGACCCTGCAATGCCTGGGAGGGGCAGAGGCAGCCGGCGGGCACGGCTTTGCCCGGCTCCTCGGCACGCGGCCGGCACCGCGCCAGCATCCGCGGCAGCTCCACAGCCCCGGGCGGGTCTGCTTTCCATCCCCGGCACAACACTGCGCTGTGGCTGCCAACACCGCCCGGGCAGGAGGCAGCTCCGCACCGCCTTCCCTCGGGGCTCTCCGGATCCTGCTCCCCGCAGCACCAGCGAAGCTCTTCCACCGTGGTGATTTTCTCAGCCCGTGGGCTGGTGGTGTCTTTACCCGCTCAGGCAGCGCAGAGCAGGCAGGAATGAATAAATAACCCGGAGAGGGGCTTCTCTCCCGGGGATTGCACCACTCGTTCGGATGAGGATTGGGCACCTTGTCCCAATGCGTGGTCCCCAGGGCAGGAGGGGGATGCATCCACTCCCAGACAGTGGTGTCAGAGGGATGCTGGGCTGCAGGGACCCCCCACACTTGCCTGGCGTGGCCTCAGAGTGCTGTGTCCCTGGATTTTGCTCCCCAGACCTCGAGCATGCCTGGGGCTGTCCTTAAGCCAGAGGTCACCTCGCCGTTGGCCTGTTCCTGGTGGGAGGATGCAGCTGCTCCATGAATCCTGCAGGATATGGGGGATGGCATCCCGTGCTTCCGAACCGTGAAGGGGGAGGTGCTGGGGCCACTCAGAGGGGAAAATCCCCCTTTTCCCCGAGGTGTTTGCAAGGGGAGATTGCAGAACCCCCAGGCTTCCACAGCCACATGATGAACAGAATCCAGGGAATTTCTTCACAAGCAAAACAGAAATATAATGGAAGTTTTTGCTGCCCTGAGGGGTGGGGGTGATTGTTCACAGCCTGGCTGGTACAGGAGCTGGGACCACCAAATGGGGCTGTCAGGCTTCAGGCACACAAAGGCTGTCAGATTTCCTGTGCTGTCAAATTAAACAGTGAAATTCCTTGGCGTGCAGCATCTTAGACCCAGAGACCTAATGCAGGGCTAAAAGGTGATCACTCAAACTTGGAAAATAAAAAATATCCATCACAAACAGCTCACTGTAAACCACATCCTCCTCATGCTGGCCCCAGCCACCCTGAGCTCCAGAGCGGAGGAGACACCTTGCCAGGTGCCCTCCATCAGCACAAACAGGCAGTGTTTGGGAGTGAGGGAGTCACCTTTTCTGCTTCTTCGATGGCCACACTCCCTTCCCAGGTTTTGCCCTCAAAAACAAGGGTGTGCCCATAATGCTCAGCTATTTTAAGACCACTGGGAGCCGGCTGCTTCCTGCCGGTCCCAAGCGAGGCCATTACACAAGCCAGGAGCGACTTCCCCGGCGGTCACGGCAGCTCACCCCAGAGAGAATGAGGCCCAGAGTGCTGTGCCAACGCCAAGGACAGGCTCCAGTGGCACTGGCTCAGCTGAGCACATCCCCAGCATCCTTACAGTGCTGTCGTACACTGCTCGTTTCCATTGGGACACGTTTGGGCTCTCACCCCGATGTGTCTGTCCTTGCCCGTTTGATGCCCAGACGCTGGGTAGGATCCTAAACAACCTCATAGAGCTCCTGCTGTGCGTGCTGGGGAACGGCCCTTCGGAGGCAGGTGAAGCAGTAGGACACAGGGAGCTGCTCACATGTGGGATCCACTCAGGGATGGGCCCCTCTCTTAGAATGTGATGCCCCTCCCAGTCCCAACCATGAGCTGGGGGGGTGAGATAAGGACTGCTGAGCACAGGCTGCCTTTGCCATGGGCCTGTGGACGCGTGTGTATGTGTGTGTGTGTGTATTCACAGTATCATTAAGTTTGGAAGAAAGAAAAAAATCATAGGATTATTGAAGTTGGAAAAGTCCTCTAAGATCATCAAGCCCAACAATTAACCCATATTTTTACATACATATATACATACATACACACACACATATATATATATCTGTGCATTTATAGGTGGTACATTGCTTCCAATCTGTCCCTTTCCTTGCTCTCCTGCAGCAGAGATGTGCTCGACTTGGGCGGACTGTCACCTGCCAGGCTGGGGGATGCACTGGCCACTGGACCCAGGACATTGTGCCCAGCCTGAGACAGCCTGAGCACCCAGTGCGCCCTGGGGTGCCCTGATGGAGAGGAGGGACCGGGGAAGAAGGTCAGTGGCACACAGAAAAGGAAATTGCAGGCTTTAACCACATGAATGGAGCAAACTGCACTGAAACGCTTCCCAATTCAACCACTTATCGCCTCGCTAACCCTGCTTTTGTGTGGTCTCTAACCCTGTTTTTTTGTGGGACCGGAGAGCAGCTGGAGAGTGTCCAGTGACCCCCGGCTCCCTACACGTCCCCCGGGGGCAGGATGCCACCGGCCACCCTGCAAACCCCATCCCGCTTTCCATGCCAGTACAGATCCAGCTGGGATCTGTGTGGAGGAAACCACAAACGCAGACCTGGCTTCATCAAGAAGCCACACCATGGTGCCAGCGGCAGCCACACGGAGGGATCTGTTCCCAGGAAAAGCCACTGTGGGATGCAGTGTTGGGACCCCACATGTGCCACGCCAGGATCCCACGCAAACCCTGCTGTGGGTGCCGGGGCCCCGAGGTGTCCTGTGCTGTGGGGTGTGTGGCACACGGGGGACCTGTGGGGTGCAGGGTGGTCCATGGGGTGCAGAGTCCCCCGGTCCCCAGGCGTGCCGTGGTGTGGAGGGTCGCGCCGTGCCCGGGCGTGCTGGGTGGTCTGTGGCACTGGCATCCCGCACCACGCGAGGGGTCCGCCTGCCCCGCTGCCCCGCGGGGATGCTCCGGCCCCCGAGCCCCTCGGCCGGCGGGACCGGGCTGCGTGTCCCCCCCGC
>VZTI01005237.1:541073-582319 GCA_013397865.1 Struthidea cinerea | reverse complement strand
GCGGGGCCGGGAACCGCCGTTCGGGGAGCGCCGGGGGCTGGGTGGCGAGGAGGAAGGGGAAAAAATGAAAAATAATGAGCCCCCCGGCTGTCCGTGCCCGGCGCTTCCCCGCGAGCAGCCTGGGGGGCGGAGGGGGGTCCGGGTCCCAGCGCGGGGCCGCCCCCGACCACCCTGTGCCCGGGGGATGCGCGGGCCGGTACCGCCACTGCCCCCGCCCAGCGCCGCCTCCCAACTTTCCGCATCCCTGTTCGGCACCAAACTTCCCCTGGGACAAACGAGGTGTTTTCCCGGGTGGTGCCTTGGCGACCTAAGGGCCGTAGGGAGCCTCAGAAGGAGGCAGGATTAGTGTGAGCCCTTTCGCGGCTGCATGTCGGAGCAACAGATGAGACCAAACGGAAAAGGCAAAAAGTAGGAAAACCAACCCAAAATATTGTACTGTTACCCGTTGCCCTCTGCACATCAGCCAGAGGGTGATGGCACAGGGTCAGGTGAGTGCGGTGCTGCCGTAACAGCACCGGTTCCTGTGCTGGATGGGGACGAGGAGGACAGAGGAAAGGATGTGTAAGAAACCTGAGTGTCAGACCATAAAGATGGGTGGGAAGGGGGTGAGATCTGGCATGCCCTGTGCTCTTATCCTCGGTGTTGGTTTCCCACGTTCTCTTAAATTATCTTTCCCACCCCCGTGTGCACCAGCACGAGGACAGGCTCTCTGTTCTGTGCTGGACGTGAGGAGAAGGGGATGTGCACAAAGGCCAGGTGGTGGGAGAGCTGGTGCTGGCCGTGGCACTGGCCTTCCCCATGCAGAGGGATGCCACTGAGGCCCAGCAAGGCCAGGGAGGGGTGGTCATCTGTCTTGGCAAGTGCTGCTGGCCCAGGGTGGAAAGGTGGGATGCTGTTGGTACCAGGGGCTCAGATGAGGAACGGGCACGGAGATGGTGGCCGCATCTCTGTGGCAGGTCCACAAAATGCCTCAGAATGGGGCTTTGGTTTTCCCTAAGACCCTTTGAGTCCTCTGCCTTCTGCCCTGTGGTGTCTCCAGGCAGATCTGGAGGGAGCCTTTGGCTCCTTTAGCATCATGAGGATGTGAAGCTCCCCCATCTCTTTCCCAGAATGGCCTCTGGGAGTGATGAGGCAGTGTGAGAGGGAGGAGAGAGCAGCACTCTATTGACCCTGGGCTTAAGTTGTTCTTAAACTACGGGACAGCAAACACTGGTTTTGCTGGGAAGATTCTGGTCTCGGGCAGAGCCTACAGACCATGTGTGCCCGTGGTGGGACACACGTCCCCCCTGGTGTCGGCACGGGTGATTGTTCCTGGGGACAGACCTAGGTGTGTCCCTGTAACCTGGGACCTTAGCTTGGGGGAAATGTAGAGAACTTCAGCTTCTGTACCAGAACTGTGGGCGTAATTATGATAAAGCCATGGCTGCAAGGAATTACTGTGCTGTGGAGACATCCAAGAGCAGACCAGTGAAAGCAGAGACAGTCTCCCAGGGACTAAGATGATGGTGTTTCTTTTAATGTCACAGTGGAAAATTCCTTGGGGCTTCTCTACTGTGCCACAGGCGAGTTGCCTGGCTGGTGGGTTTGGGCTCTGGGTTCCCCAGATGTGCCTCCCAACACTCATATGTGACCCTCCCAAGGGGCAAGGTGGGCTTCACCGGACACAGAGGACATCAGGCTAAAGAGCTGCTGTAGCTTCAGCCCCATCTCTCTGATGCCAGATGCTTTCCCCATGGTGTCCTCTCACCTGAGCATCTCGCCCTGTCCTCGGTCCCCTCCTCTGGTGTCACCCAGCACCCTGAGCTCACAGGGCTGAGGAGCAGAGCTTTGCTTTAACACTTCCTGGACAGAACTGTGGGAGCTCCAGGTGGAAATATCAGCCTGTGTACACAAATAGTGACTGGGTTTCTAGGCAGGCAAGGCAAAGCCACGGGATCGATGGCCAGCAGTGCTAGGTTCTTGGCCAGCTTCCCTGTTTTTATCTGGATGTGCTTTCGGGGCAGAAAGAGGATGCTTGGGAAAAGCCAGGTGTGTGACAGCTCCTGGCGAATACACTGATTCCCCTTGAGGCCAACATTGACATGGTCGTGGTGGGAATCAGAGTGGGAAGTAATCTGGAGTTGAGCTCATGACTTTCAGTGCAGGGTAGTTCCAGCTGTGAGCAGTGACTGATCCAGTTCTCCCCATGAAGACAAGCCATGCCAGCGTCAGGAGCAGCAGGTTGGAACTGGTAGGAAGATTGGGTTTTGCTTTTAATGGTGGTACTGGTTTGGCCCCAGGTTGCACTATGAGAGTCGCCAGCTGTCAGGAGGTGAGATGTTCCTTCCCGTGGAACAGCATCCCCACCAAACAACGTCTGGGGGCCTACAGGTTAAAGATTGCTGTGTTCATGGGTCCATAATGGATGTTCTTGTGTTTCTTGAGAGCTGGAGACCACCAGGGAGCTTTAGACCACCCTGGATGCGAGTTAATTGTCTAAGTAGGAATGATTCTGGGGTTTTATCCATTTCAGAACAGGTGAATATTCACAGTGTATATCACATATGGAGGTTTTGGGCTCAGGGCATGCCTGTGTGGATGGCCATGTCTTGGAGAGGTTTGTCTCCGTGGTCACCAAGTATAGATGGTCTGTGCTCCTTTCTCTGCTCCTGGTGGGCTGTGCAGAAAGGAGATGTGTATTTGTCCCAGGGAGGGGTGGGCAGAGATGGGGGACCTGGCTCCATGTCTGACAGTGTTGGGAAGAGCACAGCCCCTGTGGCTGCAGCTTGGGGAGCTCCTGTTGCACGGCGGGCAGTGCATGAAGGGACAGAGGGTCAGCTGGCTCATCTGCAGGTGGGCTAAAGCTGCGGTGTGCCAGGAGGAGAGGGCTCTGGGCACAGCCACTGCCATCATTCCTTGGTGTGGTGCTGCTCATTTCAGAGCTTTGCCATCACTGTCAGAGGTGTCACAGAGCCGCTGCTGCCCCAGGATCTGTGGGGGCTGGTATGTCAGTACTTCTGATCTCTGCTGAACTCTGGGGGGTTGCAACAGGCAACCAGTTCTTTGCCTTAAAAACAATGTTTGGGTGGTGCTTGGCTTTCTGTGCACACTGATGTGGAGCTCAGAGGGGAGCGGAGCCTGAGCAGGCTGAAGGTCACCCCAGTGCTGGAGAGAGGTCCAGGGAACCCCTGTCCCTTGTGCCTGTGGTGCCTCAACAGCGTGGTGCTCACCCTGCCATGCTGCCGTGGCCTGAGTTGATGTGCCACCCTTTATTTCAAGTTACTCACTGAAGCAAGCAGGGTCTGACTAGCCTCTGCAAGGAACTTTTGGCACTTGAGGACAAAGGCCTCTGTGTGCCTCAGCATCTCCCAACAGCAGGAAGGTTGCACCAGGGGGATGCTGGCTGGGGAGGAGCCTGTGTAGATGTGGCACCTGGGGACACGGGTCAGTGGTGTGGACTGGGCAGTGCTGGATTAATGGTTGGACTGGATGGTCTTAGAGGACTTTTCCAACCCTAATGATTCTGTGAAGGGTTGGGTGGCATCACCACATGTGCTGTAGATGGACAGGTAACCAGCCGGCCTCGCTGGCCACCATGAAGCTGCCCAGCCTTGCCTGCCCATGAGCCAGGAGGTGCTGGGGGACCGAGAGCGGGGAGCCCTTCCTTGCTGGTGTGACAGCCCTCTCCTCGTCCCCTGCTTTGTGACCCTTGTGTAGCGCTTTGTGAGCGCTGCATAAAGAGTGACCTTGTGTGCTGACTGTCACTGTGTGTGTCCCCCACGTCTCCCCTCCGTGAGCAGCTCGGGCTGGGCAGCGGGCAGAGCAGGGCCTGCAGCCAGCTGGGCTGCCACATGAAGAGCCTCTTCTCTTGGACAGGACCCTGCTCTTCGCTGAGCTCTTCAGCTCTCTCCAGAGTGCCGAGAATCTCCGTGAGCTGAGCACTGGGGAGGAAGGGGAAGCTCCCCTGGGCAGGAAGCCTTTCCCTTTCCAAAGCAGTTGCCTCCTTCTCCTGTACTTTTTCAAAGCTGTGCAAAATGCAATCCTGGTTTGTGCCAACAAAAAAAAAAAAAGAAAAAGGCATTTTTTTTTCAATTAATTCTTGTTTTTTATCCATAGGGTTCCAGCCAGGTTTAATTACCAACGCACTGCTTTCTTGCTAATCAACTCTGCAGGGGGCTTGGCTGCTACAATAGGAAGAGTGCTAATAATTTTCTATTCTTTTTGTTAATCAACCAGAGCAAAGTAGAGCTAATCCCTCAAGTCGGTTGTCTTTTATGCATTTTTTTTAAACTTCCTGTGTTAACTGATTCTTTATTTTTAATAAAAAAGGGTCTTGCATTCTTACCTTCACATGCTGGGGGCTTATAGGCCAGCTTCAAATTGAACTGTTTGCCTTGAAACACGTCAGAAAATTTAGAGAGTTTGCTCAGAGACTGAGCTGAAAATTTGGAGCAGATGTTTGTTTTATAGGAGAGAGAGAGGAGAAAAAAACCACCTCAAAAAAACCCTGGTTGCATTCTTGCTTTCAGTGAAATGAGCTCAATCCCTTGGAGATGGAGAAAAGCCATTGCCTGTGTAAAAGAAAAGAAATGAGCTGTAAAATATTAATGCAAAGTGGCTCTGAAGTGTGGCTCGTACTCGCCTCAGCCGTTTCAAGCACCAGCCTCTTTCATTAGTCCACTGGGGCACAACTTTTTTAATTATGTTTTTTTGGGCCATTTGCTTAAGCTGAGGAGCTTGGAGCTCTTAAGAAGCGAGCAAGCCAGAAATGGTTTTCAAGGATGAAATAACTTCAGAGTGGGCTCCTCTTGGGGTGGAGGATGGCTCCTGCACTGGAGGGCCCTCTCCTGCTCCAGCACCCACGGATGCAGGATGCTGCCCCTGCGGCAGGTAGGAACAGGAGGAGGGAGCTCCCCCTGAGGTGCCTGGAGCAGGGGGCTGCAGAATGGCCGGGGTAGGAAGGGGGGAGCGTGGCTTGTGACTGCCAGGATGGTTGAAGCTTCCCCTGCTGACGCTCTGCTGTGGGAGTTTCTTGAGGGCAGGTTTTTTGTGTTGTTACCAGTCCCCTTCCTGCTTACAAGGGCATTTGTGCTACACCCAAAGCAAGTGAGCTCTGCTCTGCCTTCACCTCCAAACTGAAACAGCCTCTCCCCTCACTTCACTTCCCTTTGTCACCTCAGTTTTATTCTTGGTAGCATCTTCCAGGAGGAGCAGGTTAGAAAACCCCTGCTCATGCAGTAAGATGCATTACCTCCTCCCTTGGCATCTCAGAAGCTTCTCTGCAACCTGGAGAGCAGCTGGAAGTTGGCTGGCTGGGAGGCCAGTGTTTTCCTCTAGTACCTGCACCCACGTCATCCGTCCATCTGGTTCCTTCCTCTGCCAGTCAGCCACATGGAAGGAATTGGCTTGTGGGGTTCAAGCCCACTAATTAGAATGTGCTGGAGAGGTTTTGCATAGTGTTGGACTGATTATTTTTCAACTACATCAAGGGCCTGAGTTTTTCAGGGCTTGGCTTTCTCCTCGCCTGTTGGCTGGACACCATGTGTGGTGACAGGAGCACCTGAGCGAGCTGGATCTGAACATCTGGCCTTGCAGAGAGCGTGCAAAGAGGTGCCACGCTCAGCTCCGTCACCTGGGGCAGTTCTGTTGTGGGATTTCATACAGGACTTTAATGTGCCCCGTCTCCAAAGCAGTTGCCCAGCCCCGTCTGTGATCTCTCTGCTGCTCTGTTTGAGCTGCCTGGCTGCACAGCGGGGATGGCCATCGTTATCTCAAAGCATTTGCTCGGCTCCGTTATCTGATGGCAGTGGCTGCACTGTGAACATCCCCGGGACATGCTGACTGCCAGCCATGCCCGTGGCCTGTCCCCCTGTGAGTGGGCGTGTGACCTCCTGCATATCTTACAGATTGCAGACACGGGAGTCAGGGCTAAAGTCCCCAGCCCTGAGCAGTCCTGAGGTCCCAGTCCCCAAGTGCTGCGTGTGGCAGAGCAGGCTTGGCCACTGAGTTGCCCAGGAGTGCAGACTTGGTGTAAATTTTGTGTTCCTGGGAACCTGGGCGCTGCTCTTGGGCTGGGACCTTCCCCTCCAGAGAGCACTGGGGCTGGTGTGTCCCTCTGGAACTGACCCAGGTCAAAGCAGTGTGCCGTGATGGGCAGCCCGGCCAGGATGTAAAACTTGGCAGCACTTGGAATGGAGCAGGAGCTCTCAGAACAGACCCTCAGTTGTGACTGCCTTACAGTTTTGGCTACATCACACAAACTTCTGCTTGAGTTACAGACTTACTGATGAGCTGCAGCAGCTCAGCCCGTGGATGGCAGCTTCAGAAGCTGCTGGAAGTGGAGCACGTTTGACTGTGCGTCCAGCTCCTCTGTCTCTGCCAAAGTGGGATCCTGCTGGGGTTGGCTTGACAGACAGTTCGTGCTGAGCATCTCATCCAGGCCCTGGGACTGGCTGGCAGGAGCTGTGAGCTCTCTTCCAGTTGAGCCTATGATTGCTGTCCTGCAGGGCTGTAGGAAAACCCCAGCGCTGCACCGGTGCTGGGCTGTGGTCTGGTAGTCACTGGCCAACAGCGATAGTCTGTGTTTAATGCGGGGTCAGCCAAGAGCTGGGCTGCTGGTTTTGGGCTCAGAGGTGTGTGACAGTGGCTCTAGGAGCTGTGTGACCTGGCAGGGCTGCAGCCAGCCCCTGTGCTGTGTCTCTGCTCCTGAGCTGTTGAAGGTTTGGTGAGACCCAGTGTAAAGCTCACAGTGAAGGGAGGTGTGGGGAGTCCAGGAAGAACTTGCAGCGTGTGGTGAGGAGGTGTGGGCCTTCGAGCACAGAAAACCCGAGCAGCTCTGAGTTTAAAACCCACTGTCTGAACCTAAAAGGAAATGCCTGAAGTCAGTGGAGAAGACTTTTTACTTTCCTAGTGTTCTCTGAGGTTTAAGGGCAGTAGAAATCAGAAAATTTTGAAGCTCTTACAATGCTTTTGAAAAGTTCCCCCCTACATCCTCCCTTCTTCCCCTTGGCCAAACAGGCTTGGAGAGTGGATGGTGGAAGATGATGCTGGAATAGAGCAACTGCAGGGATACCTGTCTAGAGAAGGATAAAAGGAGACAGGTCTGAGTGTCCAACAGATGTACTGCAGCTGTATGGAGAGAGCTGTGTGGTGCCTGACGTCTGGGGATGCTCACAGAAACCTGTGACTGTCCCAGCAAACCTGTGAGCTCGCTTAGTCGTGCTGTTTGCTGCTGCTGGCTGTGCTGCTGGGGTCCCACATGAGATCAGTTTAGCATCTATCACATCCCCTGCCAGGGACTGTATCCTGCCTGCACGGCGGTGGGTGGGTGATCTCATGGCTTTTCCCTGCTCATCTGTTCCGCCGAGCGCGGTTTCACTGCCAGAGGTGTTACATCAGACAGTGGTGGGAGGGTATCTTCCAGACTGGGGAGAGCCCTTAGGAAGGGACATGGTGACAGCAGCCATTCCTAAAGGGACTCTGTAGTGCTGGAAAAAGCTGTCCTTCTAGATGGTTTTAAGCTTTAAGTTTTGAGTATTCTTATTTTGCACAAAGCGCTGTTTTACGTGGAAAAAGCTTTTTGATACTGACTCCAATGAGAAACTTCCTCATTTCTGAGAATTTTCAGCCTTTCTGAAGATCCCCCAGCACTCGGAACTCTAGGCCAGGGCTGTCTGCTTCTGATCTGCCGGGCTCATTCCTCCTGTCCCAGATGTCCGTATCTCTGAGCACCTTGCTGCCTCTTCATCTGTTCTTGTCATCTACTGAACACCTTGGTACACTGGATGGCAGGAGGATTTGGGATTGTGGAGCACCCTGAGCACCCAAACAGTCATGGGCTGGTGTTTCTAGCAGAAGCTGGTCACTCTAAATCTGTACAAGTCAGCAGAGCTTTAGGATGCTGCCAGCCCATACTCTGAAAGTCTTTGTGATTTTCAAACTGCTTTTTAGCTCCATCTCTGCTGTCCCTGTGGTCTGGTGGCTCTTCAGTCTGATTTGGAGCTGGGGGTCCTGAACTTGGCTGGCTAGGGAGCTGTGGAAAGCCTTCCAGAGTCTGGGATGGACCTCTCCCTTGTTTTCATCTGCAGCTCCTCCCTTCTATTTGCAAACATTTGTGGTTCTGAGGTTTTGGTCAGTCCCCCTCTTGTGCTGTCAATAGGGTGCCCCAGAGCATTCCTGGCTGCCCAAGCCAGGCAAATCCATGGTGCTGGTTTAAGGTCATCCCAGGGAAGGTCATGGTCCAGCACGTGATCGCCTGTGATGTGGGATGCTGTGCTGAGCTGTTTGCCCACCGGCCTTAAGGCCAAAAGCCACAGCAGAGGGGCAGGACTGTGACTTACAGGTCGTGTTTTTTCCCCAACCCATTACAGACGTGTTTCTTTTCTTTGTCTTGGAGTATGACTCTTCTTTTTTTCCCTGCCTTGACATGTGGAATCCCAGAGCTGTGCTGCCTCGTGTTTGCAGCTCACCCCTTTATCCATGTGGGGGGTGTGTGGGACTCCTGCCTTCCCAGTCGTGGACCTTTGGGAAGTGACCTACTGGCTGAATTGTCACAAGAGCTGGATGTGTGGCGTGTCCCCTGCCCTGCCAGGATCCCAGTGCCTGGAGGGATGGCTGCAGGAGGGCCACTGTGCTCTGGGTGACACACAGCAATGCTGTGGTTGCTCTGCTGCCTCCTGACTCCGGGAGCTGCTCCAACTGTCCTGCTCTGCATCTCTGGTGGAGCTCCTCCGATTCCCTCTGTGGTATCCTGTGCTCCTCTCCTCCTGGGATTGCCCCGTGCAGAGCTCCATCCTGCTCCCTTTGAGCATCACCCCGTGGTAGGGCCAGGCCAGGCAGGGCTGGAAATCGCCACTGGCTGTCACTGCAGGCTGTGCTCCGCAGGGACGCTGGGTAGAACAGCTGCTTGAGAGTCTTTTTCCTGTTTACTTGCTCCCAGAAGTGCTGATGGTGTGGTGATTAAAGGACATCCCCCCTGCACGTGCTGGTGCATCCTTCATCCCTCCTCCTCCTCACCTCCGGTGGTGTAATCCTCAGCTCAGGTCAGATAACAGGGCTGGCTGCAGGTGGGGGCTTGGCCGTGTTGGAAGCAGGGAATGTCCGAGAGGACTTTCACCCCCTTGGCTCCCTGCCCTGGAAATCTGCTCCCCATAAGTCTGCTTCCCAGCTGGCAGGAGGTGGGGCAGAGACTGGTTGGGTTTGTTTGCTGAGTATTTGGACACTGCCTGTCAAGGTCCTTCTTGATGTGAGGCCCTCGTGCCCCTGGGCTCATCAGAGCAGGACACAGAGCCTGCTGCCGTCTCTCCAAGCTCCTGTGCTTGGGTACTTGTCCCTTAGACATCACTCATCTGCCTCTGGCTCTTCTTGCCAGGATTCCAGGGCACTCTGGATACCCCCCTTCTCTCCCGAGCTTGCAGTCCTTGTCCTGTTAAGTCCTTGTCCCTGCCAGCTCACAGCCCTCCTCAGCTTCAGAAGACCCAAAAGCTGTGTCCCTGGTTCCAGAGCAGACCCCAAGCAGTGCCAGGGCAGTGGGGAGTTGGTTCTGCTTGTCTCTGTGTGCCAGGAAAGCAGCAGAAATTGATTTTTGTTGGTTTTATTTTTCTCTTCCACATCTCACGTGTCCTGTAGTGCCTTGTGTCAGCCTGTTCTCAAGGTCTTGCTGCCTGAGTATTGTCCCTGTAATCCCCAGCAGCTCAGGCTCTGGGGCACCTCGTTTCTAGAGGTGAGGGCATGAAATTTTTGGAGCATTGATACATCAGGTTTGATATGAACCATGGAGCAGGTTGGAGTACAAGCAGGAAGAGGTCTCCAGTTCTGGGAGGTCATTAAAAAGAAAACAATCCCAAGTGGTTTCACACCATCAGTACGAGCTTCTGCTTCTCCCCCATAAACTGAAAAAGCTGCCACCTGCCAGGGCAGTGAGTGGCTTGGATAGCATCTGCTCAGTGCCTGGACATCTTCAGTGGATGGTGCTGTAAGGAGGTGCTGTTGGCTGGTTATCCCCCAAAATCTTGCCTTGGCGTTGGAAGGTGAAGCCAGCCCAGGGGAGTCCCATCCTGGTTAGTGCCGATAAAGCAAATCTGGTGGAAAGGGAAGGGAGAGTCACTCTTTCCATTTCTAACCACGTTGGACAGGTTTGATTTCACCAGCAGCTGCTCTGGTAACTTCGTGTCTGGTTCCTGTTGGGGTGGGTGGAAGGGACTCTCCTGGAGAATCCACGGAGGAGGAGGTGACAGGAGGAGGTGACAGGAGGAGGTGCCTCCTGCATTTATTGGTTGAGCTGGTCCAGCCCTTGGGCCTCTCCACAGACAGTGGCACAGAGGCAGATCGAGGGGAGGGCACACATCTGGAAGTCACATCTGTGCTCTGGCAGATACTCAACCCTGCCAGTCTCAGAACAGCTTTTGAGTTGAGCATGGGGTAGGAAGAGGCCAGGCTCTTGTGACCTTGAACAGCTCAGCAGCAGATGGGATCTTTATCCGATCCTTCTCTTCCCAGCGTTGCCCTCACACTGCCGAGTTCAAGCCCTGGTAGGGACAGGGACGAGCCACTTCCCTTGCCCACTGAGGGTCCTGGCCTACTGGCACCTCTGTTGTTAAATCGCTGTCACGGAAACTTGATTGCCTCGTCTGGTGGGGTGGATGAAAACTGAGTCACAGCATCTGAACATCGCTGACATTTGCTGCCACCGTGACAAATCTTTTCTGTCCTTTGGTTTTTCACTCCTCGCCTTTATGCCCTGTCCTGGGGACAATGTGTGGTCACTCTTGTCTCCAGTTGCTTTGTGACAGGGCATTATCCCTGGGCATGAAAGTTGAGAAGGCACCTTTGTTGGGTGCAGAAAACCCCAGAATGCTCCAAGGAGAGCTTCCTGCTGTTGGACACTCGGGTCCCCAGATCCACCTCTGCCAGGGCTTCCTCACTGGCCCCGCCAGGCTCCTGGCTGTCAGGCTGTTAGCTGGTGAGCTGGGCATTGGGAACTGCTGGACTGCCATATCTGCCCTTCTGTCCTGCTTGGTCCCATCCCCTTCCCCTCACTGGCAGGAAGCACTCTGGCTGGCTGAGAGCCTGGGGACATCAGTGACCCTCTAAGGTCCAGGAGAGGGATGCAGAGATGTTGCACAGAAGGGTTCCCTGTTCAGCCCTTCCATGAAGGACACCTGCCCAGAGAGCAGCTTCCTTGAGCCTCTCACCCTGTTCCATGCTGAGACACAGCATATTTTGGTGCCTCCTCGATCTGTCCCTGTCCACCCGTGGATCTCCTTACAGCTCTAAGGAGATCGTCTTCCCTGGAGGGAGTAAGAGTGGCAGAGGCAGGACCTGTGCTCACAGATCTTCGTCCCATCCTCCCTCTGGTTCATTCTGCTCCTTTAAGGTCACTGCATTTCTCCCCAGGCAGGGCTGAGGGGGATGGAACCCGCCATGCCGTGCAGAAAAAAGGTCACCTTGGGGGTGGATTGTGGAGTCTTCCCTAAACAGGCTGTCCAGAGCACCAGTGCTGAGCTTCCCCTTTCCAGATGAGTCAGTGGAACTTTGTGCCTCTCAGACAGGGCGATGACTGGAGGGTCTCTCTGCTGGCTGCCACCAGCCTGATTTCATCTGGGACAGGGGCACCAACATCTTCAGAGCAGCATCTGTGCAAGCAAAAACTGGGGCTTTACCTCAGCTGGAGCAGCTCTGCCTCTCTTTGGCGTGGAGATGTGCTCCCATGTCCTGTGTGGTGACAGTGCAACAAGTCCAGGGCTCTCACAGGTGCCAGCCTTGTGTGTGGGAGTGGGTACAAGCAGCAGCCCTGGATGCCCATCGTGGGATTTGGTATAAAACCCCACAGCTTCACAAAGACAAAATTTCCATGGAGGACAAGAGGGAGCCCCAGTGCATTCCAGGAGGAGGATTGCTGGAGCCCTGGCCTGGCATTTGCCATCTGCTGCCCGTCTCCTTGAGCTCCCCACCACTGCCTGTGGGCAGAGGCTGTGAGGTAGCAGCATCCTGCTTCGCTCACTTGGAGGATCAGCTTTGGTTTTTTACCCATATTTTCTTGCAGCTGAGGGTGAGTGGGAGAGATGTGCTGACGATAACAGGTCAGGCAGCTGCCAGCCCACAGCTGCCTCTGGTTCTCACATCAAGAGGATGTTCAAGAGCTCTTGAAGGCCACCTGTGTGAGGCTGACGCTGGCAAGAGGCCACCATGCCCTGTAGAAGCAATGTCTGTCTCTCTGTCTCCCTGCTCCAGCCCCTAAGGTGGGATATGTGTGGGGTGGAGGAGGGAAGGTCTCTCCCTCACATCCTCTCCTCCAGCCTGCAGAGCGATGCAGCAGCGCAGCATCTCCTAATCTCCCTGCACATCTCCTGTAGCTTCCTCTGCAGGTGATAAGGATTTTGGAGGGGGGATAGGGGAGGGAGGAACAGGAGCTCAGAAGCCACAGCACATGTGACCGGGGGGCACAGCAGAGGCAGCGGCAGGCAGAGGCTCAGGCAGGAAGCCCCGGTGCCCACAGAGCAGTCAGCGCATCCCCGTGTGCCCCGTGTGGGCTGCCCAGGGCACGCTGCTGGCACTGCTGCCCAGGTGCCACTTCCCAGGTGATGTTTAAGCTTTCTGCCAGATCCTCCCACTCCATGTTGAGTGACGGGGATTGCTGAGAGGTGAGCCAGGATGAGTCGGGATCACTCTGGCTAATCAGGAGCTCCCTGTTGTCCCATCTGCAGCTCACTGAGCTGTTTTTTCCCCCAGCCTCTCCTCTCCCAAGGTGCTTTCTGCATGGATGTTGCTGGCTCTGGGGTAGTGCTATTGAGACAGTTGCTTCGTAGCAAAATCCAACGGCTTGGAGCAAAAATCCAGTTTGCTGATGCAGGTGAGATGAAGCACCTTGTTAGAGCAACCTGAGACACAGCTGAGCCGAGGCTGGAGGGGAAAACAGCTTTACCTGCATCTTTTCCTGAGGCAGAAGTACCACCTGCATGTTGTAGCAACAAGAGCAGTGGGATCCAGTGGTCTCCTGGCCACCAGGATGGCTCCTCCCCGGGACAGCAAGGGAAGTGAGAGAACATTTTACAGGGATTTTGGTGCCTAACTGAAAGGGCAGAGTGGCCTTCTTAGTTCGTAGGGGATGAGGGATGCCCTGGGGCACAGGGTGATTTTTGGTCTCCGTGGATGCCTCAGCCATGCTCTCTGCCCTCTGAAAAAACAGTTAAGGTCAAATGAGAGGCCTCAGCTGGTTTCTTGTTGTCCTGTCTGGATAAGCCATCCGTTAATGGCACTGGCTCTTCCTCTGGAAACCTGATAGCCGATGCTGAGCGGCGCGGGGGGATGCGGTAACCTCGCCTCTGTGCAGGGATGCCAGATTCACCTTTCCTCTGTCTGCTTGAGGCTTGTCGATGGAGGGAAGCTTGTGGGCTTGAGAGGCTGAGCTGTTGCCGCTCTGAACACCAGTACTAATGCACTCCTAATTGGCTGGGCTGACTGCTTGGCTCATTGCAAAGGGGGTACAAAGGGCAGGACCCCACTTTTTGCGCTCATTACGGGGGCGACACGGAGCCACCTCAATTCCTACCCTGCAGCCAAATGCCAGCTCAGGTGGTTGCCACCTGCCCGGTTGTTCCCGCAGCCCGGCACGGGGACGGGGCTGTGCGGGGACAAACCCGGGGCTCGGCAGGCGCATGGGGCTCGATGAACAGCGAAGGGCAGGCGACGGGCTCCAGACTGACTGCGAGGTGCCGAGGGCTCTGGCCCCCGGCCAGAGAAGCACTTAGAGCTGGCCCGGCCGTTCCCGAGCTCACGGGGGAGTTCTGGTGGGCTTTGTGTTGCTCTTGCCGGCGGTGTTGGGTTGCGGCGGCGGAGCCGAGGCGCTGCGCGGGTGCGGAGCAGCCCCGGCTGGGCAGGGCTGCTCGGGGGCATCCAGCGGCTGTGGGTGCCCGCAGCAGCTCGGCCGAGCCGGGATCCTCCGCCAGGCTCCTGCAGCTCCCAGTACCCACTGCTGGCCCGAAAATCCCCTTCTGGGGGCTCCCGCTGAGATAGTGTAAGGGAGGTGGCACTGCTTTACTCTCCGCGCTGTTGCATAATAGATTTTTCTTGTTTTCTACTCACATACGTGTCTTTTTCCTCTTTCTCCCTGGGGGCCGCCTGACCCCCCGGTGCCCCTTCCAGTGATGGGAAGCCTGGGGATGACCACATGGCTGTGCTCAGTGGGATCCACAATGCTAAATAGCAGGAAGACTTTTTTTTAATCTCTTTTTCTTTGCCAGAGTGAGTAGGCTGGAGGCTTTTCCGCTGCCCCCGGGCAGGATCGGTCCGTGTCGGCCAGCCGAGGTCAGGCTGGGCTGGCAGTGACCCTGTGGCTCTCACTGCACCCTTTCTCCCCAGGGAGACACAGACCCAACAGTGCCTGTTGAGGGGGTGGGTGTTTGCTTGGAAGCTGTCCCTGATAAACCCATCCTGGAAAGTAATCTGGCTAAACGTTCTTATTGTCAGGTTTTCTTTTTTTTTAAATTTATTTTATCAGTTTTCCATCTTTCCAAAAATCCTCTGGAGGTGGCGATTTTGCAACCCTCAGAGCCTGTTCCAGGCTGTCCTTATCCTTACATGTTACAACACCCTATCCATCAGCGGGTAAATGAGGCTTGGATGAAGTTTCAGTTTTAAATGGCTTCAAGGGTGGGTCTGGTTTTCATGTAACCAGAGGGTAATTTGGTGGGGTTTTTTTCTTACATGGTGAGGGAGGTGGATCTGGGGTCAGCTTTTTCTTTCTGATGCAACCCACTCCTGCTGAAAGGAGGGCTCTTTGCCCAGAAATGTGACCCTTTTTTTTTTTTTTTTTTTTCTTTTTTTTTTTAAAACTGTTTCGCTAACAGTCAGAAGTGCTCGCTTTTGTACAGTCGGGTTNTTTTTTTTTCCTTTTTTTCTTCAGTGCTGGAGGCTAAGTGGGGGGCAGGCTGTTTCTTCTGGCAGTGGGCTGGGGGGAAGTTTGGGAGGCTGTGAAGGGCACAACTGTTTGTACAGCCATGACACGGCTCAGTGTGCAATGTGGAACCATGTGGGGAGCTCAGAGCATCTCTGGGCTGCATGGGCTTTGCTACCTCCTTCCTGGAGCCTCTCCTGGCTCCTGTCTGCACACCTGCCCGGCAGGGCTGGAGAGGAGCCAGCCCACTCCAGGCCTCCCATCTCATCCGTCCCTGCCTGCTACTGGTTCTTCTCTGGGGCATCCAGCTCGGCCAGGCTGCAGCAGGGTTCATATTCCATCAGAGAGCTTCCCTCTGCCGCTGCCATCACTGTGGGACCAGGTTCTTCCTCTCCTGCCACATCCCAGATGGGATAAGGACCAGTTTGTGCACTCTGTCTCCCACAGCACGCTCCTGGAGAGGGCAGCTCGGGGAGGCTCACCTTGGTGACAGAGGACTTGTCTTTGGAGAGCTTACCCCTGGTCACCTGCCCTTCTTCCCCTGCCCGGGTGTGCGTGTGGCCTGTGGAGCTGGGACACCACCAGGTGCTTGACCCCGTGTCTTTGCCCACATCCTTGGCAGGCCTTTCCCAGCGAGGACTCAAGGTGCAACCCCGTGGTGGGACACGTGGGTCGTGCCACGGAGCCCACACCACCACTGATGGGGAAACTCACTGGTGCTGAGCACGGCAGAGCCTCCAGAGTGTCTCTGTGAGACCTGGGCTGGAGCCAGATCCCTCCACCCCTCCTTTCCCTGGTGGCTCCCGGTCCTGCGCTGCCGGAGGGAGGCCTGGTGCGGGGCAGCATCGCTTCAGCCTTTGCGGGTTCAGGATGGTGGCATTTGTGCTTGCTGTGCTTCCTGCTCAGAGTCACTTCCTTGCAGCTGTGAGGGGGCCAGGAGGGTGTTGGAGGCAGTGGGTGGGAGAGGCTGCTCTGCTGCTCTGTGGTGAGAAGAGGGCTGCACAAAGCAAACCCCAAAGCTGCCTTCCCCGGCACTCTCAGGCAGGTTTGGGAGGAGGAGAGAGAGGAGCAAGCAGCTGCAAGCATGCGTGGGCTGGAGGTTCCCGCCCGATCCTCACGGAGGCTGCCCTTTGCCCTAGGAATTCCCTGCGTGCTTTTGGCCTTGATAAGCACCTCACTTGCTCTGGGCCTCTCTCCACTGCGTGGATTTTAGGTATGCACTTTGTAATGAGAGCTCTGCCTCGCTGCTTGGTAACCTGCTGGTGCTCTGTGCAGGGAGGGGTGAGCACAGGGCACAGCCAACACTGCAGCATCCCAAAGTGCAGACAGGGTGCTTGCAGTGTGGTGCACAGGCAGGCCAGGAATATTCCAGCACCATCCTTTGGTAGTTAGTTATTGCCTGGTAAATTACCATGAAAACCCATCTGCCAGGTTTTTCCCCACTGTGTTGGGTCAAACCCTGCGTCCTCCAAGGACAGGATTAGCCTTCAACCCCACTGTGCATGTCCTGGATGCAAAGACCTGAACTGGGATACAGGGTTTTGTGGGCTAAAATAACCTGTGGTGTCACTATGGATGTGAGCACATGGGCAAGGTTATGGCAGGGCATGCTAACATTTGAGCTGCCAGCCAGCTCCTTTCCACAGGGTGGGTGATGCCTCAAAAACTCTTGCTTATTTTAGGAAGCTTGTCTGTCCTTCCTCTGCAGCCCCAAGGAACTGGGTCTTTCTCTGCTCTTGTCACAACTTGATGAGCTTTGGAGGGTTATTAGATTCACAGAATATCCTGAGTTGGGAGGGACCCACAAGGGTCATCAAGTCCGACTCCTGGCTCTGCATAGGACACCCCCAAAATTCATACAGTGGTCAGTCTGGATCTGTCCTGTGCCAGGCAGTGAGCAGGCTGCCGTTGTCTCCAGAGGCACCCACAGTGCTGCGTGGGAGCAGGATCCAAGAGAGGATCCCACGTTCTTTGTGCTTTACAAGTCCTCCCAAAGTCAATCCCTGTGTCTGCCTTGCCGGGGGGTTTGGAGGGAGCATCATCTCTCATGATGCAGTTTAGTGCTGTCGGTGGCTGCTGCGGGTGGTGAGCAGGTCACATTTCTGTCTAGTTTTGAGCTGCAGTAAATAGAAATGAAAGGCAAGACGATCCACAGTGAGCGCAGTAAGTGGAGTTTAATTGGGATGAATTACATGCCAGGTTTGCAGTAAGCTCCGTCCTGCATTGCTCAGAAGCATCATCTGCTTTGGAAACGTGACTCAGAAATGTTGTTATTTGATTCCCACGAGCATTGAAGAAACTATTTTTCCAGGAAGCAAAGATTCTTGGGTTTGGGTTGGGTTTTTTTTTTTTTTTGCCTTGCTGCTGCTGTTGTTTTCTCTTTGTTCTATGGCAATAGGAGTCCTTTCCCAGAATTTCCTCTGGGGAGGGAGCCTGTGAGATGCTCCCTTACTGGTGTCTCTTCAGCTCCTTCTCCTTGCTTGGCGCTAATGCTCCAGCATGCTCACAGCTGCCCCTCCCTGGGGATCCCTGTGGGGGAGACATTCAGCCATTTTTGGGGAACACAGAGGTAAATAGGGGGGTGGTGGCTGGGGAAACCTCTTAGGGAAGCAGTAAGAGGGGGCTGTGCTTACAGGCTGTAGGCCTGGGGCTGCCATCGTGTCATAGGTGGTAACCCAGCTCTTCAGATGACTAAATCCACTTCATCTGTGCCCTTCCTTCTCCAGTGCCGTGGGAATTCCAAGCTATTCACTGAACGTCCCCTTTGTTTTCCCTTTCTCTCAGTGGACATTCGTGAAATCAAAGAGATTCGCCCAGGAAAGAACTCCCGCGATTTTGACCGGTACCAGGAGGATCCGTGTTTCCGACCAGACCACTCTCACTGCTTCGTTGTCCTCTATGGCACAGAATTCCGGCTGAAGACCCTCAGCTTGCAAGGTAGAGCTCTCGTGGCCCTGGGGTTGTGCCAGGACAGGGGTGAGCCAGAACTTCATCCTCACAGGACCTAAACAGCTTCGTTGCTTGGGGACAAAGATAACTCCCAGCTCTTGGGATCTGAAGGAGGAGGGAGTGAGACATGCAGGGGCAAGAGGTCCAGCCAGCCACATTCATCCCACAGGAGAGGAGCAGGAGCTTGCCAGGGAGAGGAGCCAGCCAGAGCAACTGCGTGGTGGGGAAATGTTACCAGGAAGGAGATGAAGCAAGGAATAGGGGATAGAATGTGCTGGGGATGGTCCCAAGAGTTTTGGGTTGGTGATGAGCCTCTGTGTCCCTTCTTCCCACTTCTGTGCACTTCCCACAGCCACTTCTGAGGATGAGGTCAATATGTGGATCAAGGGGCTGAACTGGCTGGTGGCAGACACTCTGAGGGCACCCACCCCCCTGCAGATTGAAAGGTGAGGAAAACTCGTCCTTTTCCTGCACTTGTTTTCTTTTTTCCCCTTTCTGTCTGTTTTGACAGAAAAAGGTGAGCACAGTGACGTCTCATTCCCTCTCTGAGCTGTGCTGACCCGGCACTTCTGCCTCTGCGCTCCAGAGGCTTCATCCTGTTCACCCCAGAGTCTGATCTCATGCATCGGGGAGAAGGAGTTTTACCACGAAATTGATGTTTCCCTGTGTGCACAGCCTGTGTTCTCTGTAGCACTTCAGTGCAGAGGCATTTTTAAAGCAGAGCGTGTCACCTGTATGAAAACAGGGTAGGCTGCCTCTGGAAAGGGGGCAGAGCTGGGTTCTCTGGTGGGAAGGAGGGATGTGGGAGTGGATGGTGCGGCACTGAGCATCTTCCTGAGGCAGATTGGCACATGGTCTGGTTGTTGAGGAGCTGGGGCTGAGCGTGTGCCTGTTTGGCTTTCCTGCCCAGGTGGCTCCGGAAGCAGTTCTACTCCCTGGATCGCAACCGGGAAGACAGGTAAGGAGGGAGAAACTCGCAGTCGTGTTCAGGGAAGGGTTTGAGCTGGAAGGGTTCACCTTTGACTTGAAACCCCAGCCTTTGTCTGGATTTTTTGTTGGGTTCTTTAGGCTTTTAATGTTCATTTCCAAGGAACCTTAAATCCAAGTCCCAAACTTCCCTGGCTGATTTTCACTGAATTAAAAAGCATAAAAAAGTTGTCTTGTTTCCCTGACCTATTTCTCAGCTGTTTAGACCCAGTAACACCTTGAGAGCCCACAGCTGTGAAACACCTTCCCCCCAGCTGGCACCACCCCAGGAAGTAGACATCAAAGAGCCAAGAGGCAGTTCAGGGCACCCCATCAGGGCCGAACTGGGTTGTGTTTATTCCTCTCCACCCTGTTTGTTCTGTCCTCCTTTTCTGAGGCCCACGAGGCTGTGGATCATTCCACTGCTTGGCCTGTGGGGCTCTTGGGTGAGTGAATGCTTAGTGATGTCCTAGCAAGTAAAATGTCATGCTTGTACCTGTCATGAGGAGGTGAGGGAAGGGAATTGGGTCATGATTCACCATGAGATAAGGGAGGAGACATTTTCCTGCTGGGGAGGTGAGTTCTACCACGCTCTGCTCTCTGTCCCACTGCCATCACCAGCTTTACAGTCCCCATGCTGGCTGCCAGCCTGCTCTTACTGAGCTGCTGTTGTTTGCCTCCTTTCATCCCTGGGACAGCTTTTCCCCTGTGATGTTAACTGAGCCCATTGACCTTTCAGCATTGATTTCCATGTTAATGTGTTCCCCTGGGGGCATCAGCCCTTGCCCCCCGGCTGCTGTGGAGCATGTGGGCCCCACCTGCCCCCTTTCCCTGCTCTGATGTATGGATGGGGCTCACTGCAGAACACTGGGGTCCAGAGCATCCTCTGCTTTGTCCTTGCTGTGTCCCTCCCAGGAGAGCCAGCCAGCCCTGACCAGCCTGCCAGGGGATAAATTCAACCTGTCCAGGAGCAGGGCAGGAGTGTGTTGCGTGGGGAAAATCCTGCTGCGCTGGACATTTCTGCCTTTGCAGTGGTTTGTGCTGTGGCGTGACGAGAGCACCGCTGGGTGCACGGGGATTTTGCAGAGGAGGGATAAATCCTCTCAGAGGCAGAAAGGGAAGGAGAGGAGCTTTAATCTGTTGCAGCTGCTCTGCATATGCTGCACACCTTTCGAACCCAGGCTTGGGTTGTATACACGGTGGTGGCTGGGCACAGTGTTTCCTAGTTGTGCAGTGGAGAGCACTGAGGCAGGTGCAGGGGTAGCTGTCGAGGTTTTGGAGGAGGAGTGCAGGAAAAGTGGGAATAATTGGTCCTGTTTTCCTTCTGGTTGTGTGCAGTAAAACTGATGAAATGGCATCCCAACAGTACAAAAAGAGATTGCATGTACAGATCTGTCTGGCCAAGGCAGCCAGCCTGTTGCATCCCTGCTGTTCCCATCGATAGCACCTTTCTATTAGCATTTAGAATTAAGGCAGCAAAATCCAATATGTTCCTTCCCTGTCAACCACGGGGAGAGGTTTCAGTGCAAAACCCTTAATTAGGAGAGCTGCTGCTCCAGCCTAGGCAGTGAGAGGGGCAAAGCAGCAACAGAGGGGATGTGGAAAGATTTGGGGTCTTCCCATTGTACAAACATTTTACAAGCATCCATATGTTTTCCACAAGGTAGAGGCTACAGTTACGGGACATACACATCTCCTGGATTAAATCATGGCCCTTGTGAGGCGTTTCAGCATTAAATTTAATGTCACTGAGCTCTTTGCTTTTGCTTCTCAGCCAGGAGGTGGGTTTTCAAAGGGAACAGTGAGTTGTGATTAAAAAAAAAAAAAAAAAAAACCCACTTGCACACCATCCTTGATCCTTTCCAGAACAGGCAGGGTTTGGGCAGCTGCAGAAATCATTCCCAACATTTGTGTACCCCATGCCTCAGCCTCTTGTGCTGGAGCCCTTTCCTCTCCTTTCCACCTTCCCCGGCTGGGTGCCGGGATGTCCCTTCCAGCACACTGCAGATGGTGGCTGTTTTCACTGGCTGCTGGGCCTGTGGGTATTTGTTTTTCCAAGGGAGGTTAGGTGGAAAGAGGAGGATAACAGGATGCTGGGGTTTTTTTCCTAACTGCTGTGGAGGAGACTGTTTCACCTCTGGCCAGGAGAGCTGCCCATGACTGGGAGCAGCATTTACAGCACTGAGGGCTGGCAGGGGAATATTTCCATCCCCTGTGAGAGGGTTGGGCCTCTGGCCTGTTTGTCATGAAACCTTAAAAAAGTTCCATAGAAAAAATTAGTTTGTTTATTTTGTTTTTACTTTCTACTCTGAAAATACTACCAAGCTGTTTATCCAAGGTCTCCAGCACTTTAACATGATGAATAACACGCAGCAAATAAAATCCTTCCGTACCCTGTCCTCCTCCTGAAGCTGAGAGGGAAATGCTGGTCACAGCTTTGACAGGGCTTGCTCTTGTCACACCAACGAGCAGTGCTGTGCTCCAGCACCTCCTGTGAAACAGCTCAGCATCACCAGAGCTGAGTGTCAGCTCCAGCGGGTCTCCAGGGATGCCTGCTGCTGGTTCTGCTCTTCCAGCCCCTCCTGCTCTTTTTCTGTGAGCTTTTTTGCAGTCTCATGCTCTCACCAAGGAGGGATTGCTGCAGAATGGCCCTGGGGAGTCTGGGTGTCCTGTTGGGGGTCCCATGACAACTGTTATGTGCTGTGGTTCCTGACAGGTGAGGACAGCTCTCATTGTACTCCTGGCTTGCTCCACACATTTCCCTGTCACCCAGGACCCCATAGCTGGGACCCCCTGCCCGGGGGGGGTCACACAGCACCCTGCACATGGCCATGGCTGCTGGGTGTGTTGGAGAAGGGAAAGAGCAGGATCTCCTCCCCAGAACACTCGCTCTGAGCCCCCAGGGTAACTTCACCTGCCCAGGGAGGTGGAGGTGCAGGGGGAGATACCAGTGCTGGGTGTGTGTTGCTGACTGTACAGCTGTGAGGAAGGGGGAGGCTGGGGCCATTTCCCAGCTTTTTTTTTTTTCATCTTTTTCTTTTCCTGTTCTGCCAGTGAGTGGCAGGACCCTGCAAGGTCCTGGGGTGGCCGGGTGCTGGCCTTGGACACAGCCCAGGAGCTGGGCCAGGTCCTGCTCTGGCGGTGTGTCCGGGTCCCCAGGGCTCTGAGCCCAGGAACAAGGGCTCTCTGTGTCCCGCTGGCTGCCGAGCCCTCGTCTCTGCAGCGCCTGACACCAGCCGGTTTCTCCCTCTCCATGGAGCTCCCTCCATCCCGCCTCCTTCCTGCGCTGTTTGAGATCACCCTGCTTTCAGGGGAGAGCGTAAAAGAGATGTGGTTCACATGTGGATGCACCACCCGGGTTAAATCCCCCGTGCAGGACATCTTCCCTGGTATTTGTATATTTGCACCCCAAAGCCATAAGGATTTCCAGGGTCAGTCTTGCCCTACACTTTGTGGGATGGGGAGCATCCTGTGTTCCCACATGCTCAGTGGGGGACAAAAGCACCATCTGTGATTGCAGGGGTGGACTCCCAGGACTTGCTTTTAAGGCAGGAGCTGCCAGAAAATGATTGGACACAGACCCCTCTGCTACTAAATCCTGCAGATGGGAGGCATCCTCGTTTTTCCTTGCTGCAGGGCTGTTGCCCCATGTGGGGACAGCTCCGGAACAGGCAAGGGCAGCCCAGAGCTCCTTCCTGCCTGTCTCTGCCTGCTGGGCTGTGGGATCCTGCTCAGGGTTGACACTGGAGCTTTCCCTGGTCCAGGAACCAGCACATTTGGTGTGAAGGAAGCACAGCCACACTGGCTGCTCCGTGCCTGCAGCGTATGTGGCTGGGAGAGCCCAGCTGGGCACTACGTGGCAGCGCTGTGCCTGTGGCTGGGGACTGAAAATGGCTTTTTTCCTCTCCTTAAGATAAAATTAGCCGAGTCCTAACCACTTAGAGCGCCTGTCCTCCTCCAGCAGGCCAGGGAGTGGGTTTTGGAAGAGGGTTGGTCAGCCAGCATCCATGTTGGGGCACAGATACTTGAAAAATGCTTCTTTCTTGTCATTCCTTTAAAGCAGTGGGTGTTGCCTGTAAGCTGTGGCATCAGTTCGAGTGGGCTGAGGGTGCTGGGCTCGCCCTGCTCTGTCAGGAGCTTGTAGGAGCAGTGTTTGCAGTCCCCACTGACATGCAGACATCTCTCTCTGCTCCCCACATCCTCCCCACTGTTCTGCCTTTGGTCTCAGCCTCAGCATCGTTCTGGAGTCGCACATCTGTCCTTGTGTCACAGCTGATGTCCCTTTGGGCACAGCCTCTCCGTGCATGTGGTGTTCCACCCCCAGGGTGAGACCCCTCCACCCTAGACCTCCTGAACACGTCTCCCCTCTTTCCCCTGCCGAGCCAGGATCTCTGCCAAGGATCTGAAGAACATGCTGTCTCAGGTCAACTACCGCGTCCCCAACATGAGGTTCCTGCGGGAGAGACTCACGGTGAGTGTGTGACCCCTCCACTCTTCCCCTCAGCTCTGGGGACCCTCAGCAGTCCATTGCCTGCCTTTGAGCAAAACCTGCTGGTGGTTAAACTCCCAGGGAGTGTTTGCATGTTGCAGAGCCTCCCAGCCTTTCCTGGGAGGGCCCCCACCCACGGTGGTGACTGAAGAGATGCCAGCTCCCACTGGGTGCCACACCCCGGCCCATTTGTGGCCAGCACCCTCTCCTTGCCCCACCCTGCCTCCCACACTCCCCTCATTGTTCCTGGATCCAGTCACGGGCTTGGTGCTGGTGGGGTAGAGTGCAGACCTGCTACCAGCTCCTGCATCCTGGCTCTTGCAACCCACTGCCACCAAGTGATGCTCTGCCAGCATCACCACTGACCTGGGGATGAAGGGTCATCTCATGATGACCAGATGACCAGCTGTTCCCACCAGCACAGAACTCCGAGGCCAAAGAGTGGTATATCCAAAGGAGAGCACACACATTGTTTTGCAGTTTCCAGACACTTCAGATACTCTGGGCAAACAAAAACTCAAATTATCCTTTTGTAACTATTCAGGTAAGTGGTGACACTTCATCAGCGTGGTGATGCCTTCGTGTGGGTGAGCCTGGGCAATCGTGGAACTCATTTTGGAATGTGCCTGTGTCCTGGGCACTGCAGGGTCCCACTGGCCCCAGCAGAGACTGTGGTAGTTTTGTTAAGGTTGGAAAAGCCGTCTAAAATCGAGTCCAGCCATTACCCAGCACTAAACCATGTCCCCAGGTGCCACAGCCACATGTTTTTTGAACATGTGCAGGGATAGTGACTCCACCACTGCCTGGCAGCCTGTTCCAATGCCTGACCACTGTTTTCATGAATTTTTCATAATATCCATTCTAAACCTCCCCTGGCACAACTTGAGGCCATTGTGCAGGAGGCAAAGTCTGGACAGATTTTGGCCTTTTCCTCTTATTTTTTTTCCCCGGGGATACTGGTGGGAGGAGACACTCCTTCAGCCATGCAGAGTTACCTGTGGCCCCTGTGAAACCTCTGGGTTTGATTTCTTTTTCAGGATGTGGAGCAGAGGAACGGGGATATCACGTACGGGCAGTTTGCGCAGCTCTACCGCAGCCTGATGTTCAGCGCCCAGAAAACAGTAAGAGCTGAATTCTCCAGGGGAGGAGAGGGAACCATATTTGTTGCTGGGCATTCCCTGTTAATTGACTTTTTAACCCGCGGGGTGAGCTCTTGTCTCCTGGGAGTAAAGGAGTTGCCGAGTGCAAACCTAATGCTTGTGCTTCTTCTTTTGCAGATGGATGTCCCGTTCTTGGAAAGGTGGATAATTCTCTGTATTTGCTGGGGAAGGGGCTGTTTCCTTTTGCTCCATAACATGCTTTGGGGCCTGCAGCAGCATGTTGGGATGAGGCATTATGCGCTCCTCCTGCTCCTGTGCTGCCTGTGGTTCTGTGCTCTGAACAAGCATCTTTGCTGGAGACATTTCAGCTCAGGGCAGGGAGGGCTCCCTCCCTCCCAGACATCCCAGTGAGATCCAGCTCAGGTCAATTGGTTGGTGTGATCAGACCTCGAGCCATCTCTGGGATTATGCTCATGGTGGCTGCAGAGCCCTCCCCACCCAGGCAGTGCCTTTGGTGCCATTGCCAGCTGTGCCCTTCCCTGCCCTCTGCACACCTTGGCTGTGATAGAAAGAGCTTGAATTTAGACACAGGAGCTAAAGAGTGAAAGACTTACTGACTTGTCCAGGTCATTCCCAATGGTTTCCTTCCTTTTTTTTCCTCTAGCCATAGAAAAGAGTTGTCAGGACCCTCCACACACCATCTGGCTCATCCCTCTGCCCAGGGCAGCCAGTACTGCCCAGTCCACTTTGAGTTTTGTGGTGTTAGTGCCCAGCATGGCCCTTGGCTGTCCATTGTGGCTCACAGCAGTCACAGACCAGTCTTTTGAGATTATCAGTGACAAACCATTCCCTTCCTCATTCCCTGTGCCTTGCCTTCCTGAGTCCATGTTCTCTGCATACCTGTAGGTCTGTCCTGTGCAGTCACCCCTTAACTGCCCTGCCCCTCTTCAGTTCTTTGCGCTCAGGTACAAGCCAGACCCTCTATTTATTTCTTCTTTTTTTTTTACACATCAGTCCCTCTAATGGTTTTTGCTGCCCTTCACCAGAGTTTCATGTTATCATGCCCTCGTCAGTGTGAATCCTGTACTGCTCCTGGAGCAGTCCCTGGTTTTGAGAGGTGGGCATGTGTTTGCTCCTCAGCTCTCTGCTCATCCCACTCCACTCCTTCAGTGCTGCATGCTCGGGGCACGTCTGGCTGCACGTGCCAGGGAGGTGGCAGGTGGCATCTCACATGATGTGCTGCATGAGTGACTGAAGCTTCTCTCTCTCTGCTTGTCAGGGGTGGAGAAAGGTCTGAGCACTTCAGGGTGTCGCTGCTGGAGCTGCAGAAGTTTTTGCTGGAGTACCAGAGGGTGAGCTCAACACAGGCAGTGAGGAGGGACAGCGGGGCAGGCACTGGTGACATTAGGGATCCAGTGCTCCAAGGGCAGCCTTGCTGTGGAGCTGGGATGATTTGGCTGTGGGCTGCTCTGCCTGGCACGGCACATCCATCTGGAGTGGGAGGTGTTGTAGGGGAAGCACTGGGGAGGGCAAACCTGAACTCAGCCAGGCACCCTGGCCTGAAAGGAACCAGGAGATCTGGGAGGAGTGGGGGTCCCAGGAGGCAGGAACTGATCAGTAGAGGTTGACCCAGTGCCCGTGACCTCGACTGGTTACCAAAGGTTTGCTGCAGCCAAGAAGTCGGGTCCATCCTGGTGCTCAGGAGGTGTCAGCAGTTTCTGTGGAGTAGCTGATGGATTCAGCTGCTGATCTTCCAATTTAAAAGCAATCTTGGGTCATTCAGCAAGCACAACATGCAGGTGCAGACACACACACAGGCACCAGCAGTGCAGTTGTGGGCAGCACAGACCCTTTGGCTCTTGCCAGGCTCCTGTCTCATCGCTGGTCTCCTCCAGGAGGGCAGGACTGGCTGGCAGAAGCACCGCCGTGGCTCGTGGCTCCTGCTCTGCCCTGTCCCCCACTGCTACCTCCCTGCCTGTGGTCTGCAGCCAGCAGGGAGTTAACCAGTGGGGAGATGCAGTGTTTTGATGGCCAGTAAAACAAACCCAGGGAGAGAGAGCCAGGCTTCTGCTGCCGAGGGAGGAGGGATGGCAGATGTGTTCAAAGGAGCTATCGGAGAGAAAAATGCACAGCATTGAGAAAATGAAGGCCACTCAGAAGCAGGGCAGATTTCTTCCTTGTGTGCTATCCAGCATTTGTGCTGACAGTTGAGTTCCTGGCAGAGATGGTCTTGCATCAAAAACCGCCTCCTTAATGGTTAAAGCTTCTAACTGGATGAGCTGCATGTGGTTTGCAGTAATACATTCTGAAATGGCTTCTTTTATGTCTCCCCTGGGCTTTGCAGGAGCTGTGGGCTGCAGATACCCTTCAGGTACAGGAATTCATGTTCAACTTCCTGAGAGACCCTTTGAGGGAGATTGACGAGCCTTATTTCTCCCTGGACGAAGTAAGACACCTTGAAGGTGGCGTGTGTGGAGTGGGGTGATGCAGGGGGTGACGCCCCTGGTGCGATGTGTGCTGTGGCCTGACAGCTCTGCTGTCTGTGCCTTTGCTGCAGGGTGGGGGTGCTGGAAGGGTCACAGCTCCTGTGAGCTGCGTGGCCCTGGGAGATGGACGTGGTTGGCAAAGGGAATGGCTTCTGGGCTGTGCTTTTGTGCTGAGTGTGTGCAGCTGGGAGTGCTCGCCAGGCAGTTCATCTGGAGGAGGGGAGGGGCTGTCGTGGGGTATGTGAGGATCTCTTCAAAGCAAGAAGAGCTGAAAAAAGAATAAAAACAACTAGAGGTGACCATGTCAGTGGCACTCTGGACTAAGCCAAGGTCCCTTGACCCACATGGCCTTAGTAAGCTATTGCCTGCCATGTGAGCTGCAAAATAAAATGCAGAGCCATTAATTTGTCTCCAGCTGGGTCAGAGGATCTGGCACACAGATATCTGGCACAGCTCAGTGGGTAGGTGGCAGTGCCCAAGCTGTGGTCACTGCAGCACCCTGGCTCAGGTAGCTGGTGTGCTGTAGGGCAGCCCTGGTCAGTCTGTGCTGGATGTCTGCTGGCACAGAACGGGAGATGCGTGTGAAACTCAGCCACAGCACCCGGCTCCTCTGCATCATTAACACATCTCTGTTTCTTCCTGAGCAGTTTCTCACCTTCCTGTTTTCCAAAGAGAACAGCATCTGGAACTCACAGCTGGACATGGTGTGTCTGGAGAACATGAACAACCCTCTCTCCCATTACTGGATCTCCTCCTCACACAACACGTAAGGACTAGGGCAGGGCTCTCTCTGCCCAGCTGCTCTCAGCGTCCTTTTCTCATGCCAGGGTGGGAGTCTCCTGATTTTGCCCGATTCCAGTGATGGGTCAAGTCGGCTTTTCCAAACCAAGTCCAGTACATCAGAGACCTTCCTCTTGGTGCCCCACTCCTCCCTTCTGTCATTTAGCCATAAATGTTTTGCTCAGATGTTGTTAGCAGCACACATCTGCACAGACCTTCAGGTGCCTTCACGTCCTGAGCTGTCACTCTGGTAATTTCTCACCATCAGCAATGTCATTCTTCAGAGCCTATCAGAACAGATCTGATAAACCCCGTCAGGCTGAAATTGGCCACTTTCTGCTCTCTGCTGCTGGAATAATTTTGCAGGAACTGCTTTTTGTGCAGACAGGCTCTGTCTGTGCTTTGTGTTCATGCTAACCCGAATTTAAAGGACTGAGAGCCTAAGCCAGCTGAGCAGCCCTGAGGGCAGGCAGTGAGATCCTGTCTGCCTGTGAGAGCTGCTCTAACCCTGCTCTCAGGCTGCGGGGGGCTCTTTGTGGCACCAGTGCTGGTATTGCTATCTGAGGTTTATCTCAGGAGCCAGGGCTGGGCCTCGGAGAGGTGCTGGCAGCCCCGTGCAGCAGGGGCAGAGCTGAACCCTCGCCCGGGAAAGGTGGCGGCCGTGGAGAAACGCCGCTTCCGTCATTCCCACGTGGCAGAGGCAGGTCCAGAGCGTCCCAGCAGATGCCTGCGCCCACAGTGGGCTTGTCACTGTGCTGATGTGTTGTCTCACCTGGAAGGTACCTGACGGGGGATCAGTTCTCGAGCGAGTCCTCGCTGGAGGCCTACGCCCGCTGCCTGCGCATGGGCTGCCGCTGCATCGAACGTGAGTACCCCGCGCTGGCCCTTCTGTCTCCGTCCTCACGGTAGCTTGTGGTGCTCAGGGGAGGCTTTGAAAGCTGAAGGTGGAGCTGAAGGTTGGCATGGCCCGTGGAAACATTAACACCATGATGTGCAGAAAGAACTGAGGTAGTTTGCTTTGTGGGACTGGGTGATCTGTGCCCAAGGTTTTGGTCCCACAGAAAGATCAGGGCTTTCACTGATCACCTCACTCCTTTGTTGCCTTCCAGTACATTTCCCAGCAGCACTTGGCTCAGTCCATCTCGTGTCCATGTCTTGCCTGTGCTCCAGCCTTTGGGCTGAGTCTCCCCTGTGGGTCTCTTTCAGTGGATTGCTGGGACGGTCCCGATGGCATGCCGGTCATCTACCACGGACACACCTTAACCACCAAGATCAAGTTCTCTGATGTCTTGGTCACTATCAAGGAGCATGCCTTTGTCACCTCCGAGTGAGTACAGCAGAACTCCAGCTGGCAGAGCAGAGAGAGGGTGGAGCCAAGGCTGTAGCAAAATGAAGCTCACCTTTATCCAGAGCTGCAGCACAAGGCCTGGGATGCGGTGGGAAGGAAGCGTGTCGTGTCTCCCAGCCAAAGGGAGATTTTCCCCAGAAAAATGTTGTGGGAGGGAGGGCTTTGGGTAAACCCCAGTAGTTTGCCAGGCCTTCTCCGCCCTGTGCACTCCTGAAGGACTACACTGGGTGCTCAAGGCAGCACAGGTCGCTGTTGATGCGAGCTGCTCCTGGAGGGCACAGAGGCCAGGCTATGAGACAGAGCTCAGAAGTCCTTGGTTCCATCCAGATCCCATGCTGGCTTTGATGGCTCTTCTCCTTCTCCCAGTTTCCCCGTCATTCTGTCCATTGAGGACCACTGCAGCATTGCTCAGCAGAGGAACATGGCTCAGAATTTCAAGAAGGTCTTTGGGGACATGCTCTTGACCAAACCAGTTGATATTTCTGCTGATGGCCTTCCCTCTCCAAACCAGCTCAAGAGGAAGATTCTCATCAAGGTGAACTCCCTTGCCCAGCACGGCTCCTAAGTGAGGGAACGAGGGCAGAATGGGGTGAGGGTGTGGGACTGAGGGCAGCTGCCTTTGGGTGGGGGTGGTTGGCAGTGCAGGGGTGGAAGTGGAGACCTGATGCTGAGAGCAACTGGAGACAAAAAGCTCTCTTGCTTCAGAGAATCTGCTGGGAAATGAGCTCAGCAGCTGGGTGCTGCCTTTCTTTGGGGGCATGGAGGATGTTGGTACTTCTGCTTCAGGAATCACCTTTGGGAAGAAAGGATGGGACTTTAGTGCTATTGATGATCCCTGTGGCGTGGGTTTTGGTTTTTCTAATGTGGAGGACCCCACTGCAGCAGACCTGGGGTTTTAGGGCTGTTCACCAGGAAATCCGTGCTGCTTTTTGGGTGCCTGCTCCGCTCAAGGTGCCTGACCCACCCTGTCCTCCCACAGCACAAGAAGCTGGCGGAGGGCAGCGCTTACGAGGAGCTGCCCACGTCCGTGATGTACTCAGAGAATGACATCAGCAACTCCATCAAGAATGGGATCCTCTACCTGGAAGACCCCATCAATCACGTATGTCTGTGCCATGGTCACCCTGTCCCTGCTCTGAGGGCTCCATCAGTGACATGGGGGCTCTGTCAGGCGCTGTGTGTGCTGGAAGGAAGGGCTGTGCTGCAAATGACTGAAGAGGCTCTTGGTTTGTCTGGTTTCTCAGGCATCCCTGAAGGCTGGGGGCGTTTTATGCTGGCTCTCTCTGTGCTCTTCCCTAGGAATCTCCTGTGGGCCTTTGCTAGAGGCAGAAGGCTGAGCTAGAGGGAGCTCTGGGCCAAGGCACTGCAGCCTGTGATTTGTGCTGCAGGAATTTCGGGAGATTTCAGGGCTTCCAGCCCTGCCTCCTGCCAAGTGCCTGCACACCTAAGCACGAGTTTAGCTTTGTAAAGCACCGAGTGTTCGTTACTGTGTGCATTTACTCACACACAGCCCACCTTCAGCAGCTTTACTCTGCTGAGGGTCTGTCTGGCAAAGCCACATGCAAATGAAATGTTTTATTTTTAAAAAACATGCAATGGTAAACCCACATTACTGTCTCTGATGTCTTCACCTCAGATTGCCCTGGTGCTGAGTCCCTGCAGACTGTTTTCTTTTTGCATTGATTTGCTCTTCATTTGGTCATCTCCTTTTAATATGTGTTAGGGTGTTTGCAGTGTGATTTGTCACATGCTGGGTTTTTCGCTACTGATAAATCCATGCTTCAGATCTGGGGGATGTCTTGGAAGCTCCTGTGACTCACTGGAATTAGTGTTGGTGACTGTCCTTCACTAACCCTGCTTGTGCTGGTCAGGAAGAGATGATCCCATGGATGGGTGGTGGGCAGTTTGGTGCTTCCCCGAGGGCCTCTTTGCCAGAGTTTGTTTCCTTGCAGGAGTGGAACCCACATTACTTCGTGCTGACCAGCAGCAAGATCTATTACTCTGGGGAGACAACCAATGACCAAGGAAACGAGGATGAGGAAGAGCAAAAGGAGGTGAGGGCTCCCCTGTGTGACTGTGAGTTGTTCCCTAAGGAAAAGACTTGACTGCCCAAGGGGCTGAGCATTGCCATTGCCAGCTGACTTCAGGGGGAGGTCCTGTGGTGGGAAGGATGGGAGCTGCTTCAGGAACTCCCTGGTCCCGGCTGGAAGACCCCTGAGCAAAGCAGAGTCCAGCAGCACAAGCCTGCCCTCGGTAACCCACGACGATGGCTTTTCCCCCTACCAGGTGAGCAACAGCACCGAGCTGCACTCCACGGAGAAGTGGTTCCACGGGAAGCTGGGAGCGGGACGCGACGGGCGGCACATCGCGGAGCGGCTGCTGACGGAATATTGCATCGAGACGGGGGCCCCCGACGGCTCCTTCCTCGTCAGAGAGAGCGAGACCTTTGTAGGAGACTACACCCTCTCCTTCTGGTGAGGGCCCTGGCGCCAGCCCACTGCTCTGTGTCGCTCCAGGGGTTGTTTCCTCTTGACAGTTCCTTCAGTGGTGGGGTCCCATTCCCCAGTGGCCTGTGAGCAGTTTCTCCCCTATTTCTGTGCCCCAGCACCATATCAGCTCCCTGTCCCAGTGCAGAAGGGTCAAGTCCCTTGGGATCCTTATGCAGCCACTCTCCTGTGGGGCAGGAATGCTGTGTCAGGCTGGAGCTGTGCCTGAGGCAGGTGCAAAATCTCCACGGAAAACCCTGGCTTACCCCCTTCCCTCTGTCCCTGTTCTGCAGGCGCAACGGGAAGGTGCAGCACTGCCGGATCCACTCGCGGCAGGACGCCGGCAGCCCCAAGTTCTTCCTGACGGACAACCTGGTGTTCGACAGCCTCTACGACCTCATCACCCACTACCAGGAGGTGCCACTGAGGTGCAACGAGTTCGAGATGAGGCTCACGGAGCCAGTGCCACAGACCAATGCCCACGAGAGCAAAGAGTGAGTGCGTGTTTGTGTCCACTGGGCAGCTGGGACACTGATTCAGATCTCTTCTCAGCCATTCCCCCCTTGCTGGTGCTTTCTGGTCCCCACTTTTTCCCTGTGGAGCTCTGTCACAGCAGCCATGCTGGCCAGCTTCATTGTTCATGGAGCTGAACGCCATGGAGGCTCAGTGCAGAGCACAGAGCTGCTGGGCTTGGTTGCGGAACCCTCGCCCATGCCACGCCTCACCAAAGGGCTCTGATCCTTCCTGCCCCATTGCAGTCCCTGTCTTCCTCTGGAGGATTCCAGGAGCCTTTTAGGGGCTGGAGGGGAAGCCCCGTGCCGTGGCAGAGGTGTGGGACGGGCTGGGGGTGTGTGACCTGTGCCCAGCGATGTGTCTCCCCTGACAGGTGGTACCACGCCAGCCTCACACGGGCCCAAGCCGAGCACATGCTGATGCGGGTGCCCCGCGACGGAGCCTTCCTGGTGCGCAAGAGGAGCGAGCCCAGCTCCTACGCCATCTCCTTCAGGTGTGTCCCTGGGACAAGGGTGGCAGGTGCTGGAGGTGGAGCTGGGATGCTGTGGGGTGTGAGAGAGCAGGAGAGGTGCCATCAGCCCGACACGAGCCCTCCCAGAGCTCCTCTTGCTCTGGGATGGCCCATAATAAGTCCTTGAGATCCTGCTCTTTCTCCCATCTTCCAGTGGGAGATGGCTGTGCTCGGCCACCAGACCAGGGGCACCTTTTCCTTGGATGTCTTTATTTTGGCAGAGACCTTCTCTTGCCAGGTGCCAAGTGGCTTCTCCCTGTCTTTCCTCCCTCCAGGGCAGAAGGGAAGATCAAGCACTGCCGGGTGCAGCAGGAGGGCCAGACTGTGCTGCTGGGCAACACTGAGTTCGACAGCCTGGTGGACTTGATCAGCTACCACGAGAAGCACCCGCTGTACCGCAAGATGAAGCTGCGCTACCCCATCAACGAGGAGACCCTGGAGAAGATCGGGACAGCGGTGAGTGCAGGAGCCACAGAATGATGGACAGGTCATTTTTGAGCTGGTGCCTTGAAGTGGTGGTGTGGGAGCTGTCTCTGTGCTCTGCAGCCCACACCTCCTGGGGCTTCTTGACACTTGAGTGGGGTTTGGTGCTGCCCCTCTGAGCCAGGCTTGGGCTGCTGTTTGCAGCATCATCTTTGGTCTTGTGCCTTCCTGGGGCACTCTCCCACCTACCCCAAGGCAGGGGATGTGTTCTCCTGCAGTCACTGCTGTAACCACTGTCCCTTTGCTTCCACAGGAGCCGGACTATGGAGCCCTGTACGAGGGACGCCATCCCGGGTTCTACGTGGAAGCCAACCCCATGCCCACCTTCAAGGTACACTCTCACTGTTTGGCACAAAACAACCTGCAGGGCTGGAAGGTTTAGCAAAGGTCTTTTTATTTTCCAAGAGCTGTGTTAGTTTGCACACTCATTTCTAAACCATGGAGAGACAATGGAGGTTGAACCTCCATGTTCCCAGGCTGGGCTGGCTGTTGTTCTGAGCTCTCCAAACTAAACCCATCAGCGGCTCTTGGGACAGAGGAAAGTGCCTGTGTGGGGCCATACCAGACTCGTGGGCTCTGCTTTGGCATAAATGGGGGCCTTGATTCGCTCTGCAAGGTGTCACTAGGGCCTGACAGCAGGGCTGGATGCTGCCTGCCTGCACATGATGTGCCTCACAGCCCCCCAACAAACACATCTGTGGTGGGAGGTGATCTCTCATCCTGTGGGCTCGTTGTCCGTGTGTCCATCCCTGCCCAGCCTCATGGGACCCCTCCTCATTGCAGTGTGCAGTCAAAGCCCTGTTTGACTACAAGGCGCAGAGGGAAGACGAGCTCACCTTCACCAAAAATGCCATCATCCAGAATGTGGAGAAACAGGAAGGAGGCTGGTGAGTTGGTCTTGAGCCTCCCTTTTCCCTAGGGGATGTGGTCAAACCTTGCTGTCACCATCCACACAAAGGTGTGTCCACTCTAGGTGGGGGGGGGTCGGGTCTGTCTGGGGATTGCCTACGAGCTGCACAGTCCCAAAGCCTCACAAACCCTGAAAGCAGATGATGGAAGAGCTGCCTGTTCCCCTCACCCCCACTCAGGATACTCTGGGATCCCGTGGCGGGTGCTGACATTGCCCCTTCCCTCCCTTCCAGGTGGAGAGGAGATTATGGTGGCAAAAAGCAGCTGTGGTTCCCTTCCAACTATGTCGAGGAAATTCCTAGTCCCAGTAGCCTGGAGCCAGAGCAGGAGGTGAGTATGGCCATGAGTGGAGCAAGGAGGGTTCGTGCACCCCAAGCTTGCCCGCTCTGCCCAGCGCCGTGCCCAGCACCATGCCCAGCACCATCCTGCTGTGCTTCCTTCCCAGCAGCAGCTGGATGAGAACAGCCCCCTGGGAGACCTGCTCGGAGGCGTCCTGGACGTGCCCTCCTGCCAGATCGGTGAGTGCCAGGGAGGGAGCGTTGCAAAGGCCCCTTGAGGCTTCTCAGCCCCTCAGGACACACTCTGCTTCCTCACTTACTGCTTCCTGGGCTCCGTCTTTTGCTTTCGGTGGCCAGAAACGGGAGTTTCCTATTGTAGAGTCACAGGGTAGCCATGAGTCCTGTGTGTCTGTCTTCTCCCTTCCTCCCTGTGAAGGGCTTGGCTCAGCACCTGCTGTGACCTTGCCCTCTGCTCCCTGTCCCCGCAGCCATCCGCCCCGAGGGGAAGAACAATCGCCTCTTCGTCTTCTCCATCAGCATGTCCTCGGTGTCGCGCCTGTCCCTGGACGTGGCAGCCGACACGCACGAGGACCTGCTGGACTGGGTGAAGAAGATCCGGGAGGCAGCTCAGACAGCCGATGCCAGGGTGAGTCTGGGGAGCCCGTGGCAGGGGAAGAGGCATCTCCTGGCCAAGTCCTGGGTTTTCCAGGAGCCAAAGAGGAGGTGGAGGCTGGCGGGGGCGGCGAGGTGACAGCCTGTGGTAGCTGGCAGAGCAGTTACAGAGATGGTTAAGCCAGAGCAATCTTGGACAATGTGGCAAGGGCTGGTGGCCACATGGCTTGAGAGGTCCAGGCTGGATATGTGGGAGGATTGGACAGCTGGGTGGGTGCTGCAGCCTCAGGAAGTGGGGGATCTCCATCTGTGGAGGGTGGCAAGGCCACAGGTGCCCTGCGCTGGTACCAGTGCCAGTCCTGCTCTGGGCAGGAGGTAGGACCTACCCAGGCCCTACCTGTGTGATGTCCCCCCATGCAGTCCTGGCAGATCTGCTGGTGGTCCCCACAGTGTGGGCAGGAGCCACACCAAGCAGTGAGGGTCAGTTTATGAGCTGGGTCATCCATCACCACTGCTCCTGCCTGGCCTGACACCTCTCTCACCCTCTCTTGGCAGCTCTCTGAAGGGAAGATGATGGAGAGGAGAAAGAAGATTGCCCTGGAGCTTTCAGAACTGGTGGTCTATTGCCGACCTGTGCCCTTTGATGAAGAGAGTGAGCATCTGCTGGGCTGGTGGCCGTCACAAGCAGTCACTGTGGCATTACAGACTCTGCTTTGGCTAGATCTTAGCAGAGGCCAGGTGTCCAAGGTGTCCAAATCACCAGCTTACCTTGGAGCTCTGGGTACCTCCAGAGGGTACAAGTTCCCTTCCCTATCCCTGTGTTGCTGGGTTCTGTCACCACCCAGAGCAGCTGCTGAGGGATGGGGCTGGGGAGCATCGTGCCTGGTCACCGGGAGCTGTGTTGGTGCTCTCAGCCATTGGTGTTGGGCACCTGGCAAACACCCCCTGGGGCAGGGCAGGGTCTGCACAGCCCTGGTGGCTGCACCAGGGGTGAGAGGATGGTGTTGGGGGTGGTTAAATGTCAGGGAAGGGAGCGTGCTCCTGGCTTACACAGTGCTGTCCCCTCCCAGAGATCGGCACAGAGAGGGCCTGTTACCGAGACATGTCCTCCTTTCCCGAGACCAAGGCAGAAAAGTACGTCAACAAGATCAAAGGCAAGAAGTTCCTGCAGTACAACCGCCTGCAGCTCTCCCGCATCTACCCCAAGGGCCAGCGCCTCGACTCCTCCAACTACGACCCCCTGCCCATGTGGATCTGTGGCAGCCAGCTGGTGGCACTCAACTTCCAGACCCCAGGTGAGGGCAGCAGGGAGGGCGTGGGCTTCTGGGGTGCCCTGTGCCTTGTCCGAGCCACCTGCTGAGCCCCTGCTCCTGGCTGATGGGGCCCGGGAGGGGCTCTGGGTTTGGGAAGGGCTCTGCAGGCAGTGAGACATGGGTAAATGTGCTCCAGAGGGCTGGATGGAGCCAAGGAGCTGGACTGAGGCTGGGGATTGTGCCATGAGAACAAGAGGAAATGGAGAGGAGGCAGGGAGTTCCCGCAGGTCCCTGGTGACAAGCAGGGCAGGAAGGGAAGGTGCCAAAGGGGACGGTGCAGCCCCAGGCTGGGGACACCAGCTGGTTGCATGGTCTGAGTCCAACTGGCTGCTCTTCTTGCCTTTCCCCAGCTTCCATTCCTGCTCCTGCCGTGCAGTCCAGCCTTCCTCTTTCCCTGCCCCTTGCCAAACCCTGCTGCGAGCCTGTTCAGCTCACCAGCACACCAGCAAACGACCTGCCTCTTTTTTCCTGCTGGCTTTTTCATTCCTTCTGTGAATTCAAGCATCTCACAGGGGGTTTGGCAAAGGCTACAGTCAGCACAAGGAAAGCTGAAAAAAGCTGGAGGAAAAGAGGGAGGTGACCCATGGAGCAGTGGGTAGTTGGGCAGGTTGTGCATGAGAGTCACCTCATGGCCCCAACACGTGCACAGGCATTGCCAAGGGGTGAGCCAGGTCCTCTTGCCAAGGGCTTCCTGTGAAGCATCAACGGTGGGGGTGATGATCCAGCTTGTGAAAAGTGCACAGGGTCTCCTTCATCTCCTGTGTCTCCTGCCTGTGCTCTCCAGACAAGCCCATGCAGATGAACCAGGCCTTGTTCATGTCCAGTGGCCAGTGTGGGTACGTCCTGCAGCCGGCCAACATGAGGGACGACATCTTTGACCCCTTTGACAAGAGCACGTTGCGGGGCACGGAACCGCTCTCCATCTCCATTGAGGTCAGTACCTCCTCCTGGTGTGGGGGAATGAATGCAGGGTCAGACCCCGATGGCTATACCAGATCTGGGGGGAGAGAATGGTTTATCTGGGCTCCTGGCTCTGCCTGCAGCTGCTCCTCACCAAAGCCCCTCAGCCCCTGTCCCGCGGCACAGACTGGGAGAGCCCTCGCTGAAGAGGGGCACTCACGGGTGCTGCCGAGGGTGCCTGGAGAGGAGCAGCAGGAGCATCCCTGGGTGCTCTCCCCGGGACTCCTCCTGTCCAGGTCCCGGTGCCAGCAGGTGGCATCCACGAGCCACAGAGGTGGCATCCCTGTCCCCAGAGCCTGGCCGGGACTGCCGAGCGCATCCACAGGCTAACAACACCAGAGCTGTGCCTGGTCCCATCCTTGTCACTCACTTGCTCCAGGCTCGATGTTTCCATTTCCCCTTGCTCATGGCCCCTCCTGGGGAGACGCTCGAGGTCAGGGCAAACTTTTCAGGCCATTTCTGTGTTGTGCTGCTGGTGATGATAAGAGGAGGGGGGCTGAGGGTGCGGGGTGCCAGAGGATGGGCTGTGGATGCTTGATGAAGTATTTTTACTTCCCCAATGGTAGGACTGAGGCTGGATTGTTCCTGTGTCAGCTCTCAGAGCTGCGCAGCAGAGGCTCTGCAGGGACATGGGACAGCTCATGGGCCAGGCAAAGCTCTTGGAGGGCTGTGCCAAACCAGGTGGCTCTCATGTTTCTACTAGCAGGGTCCAGTAGCCTGTACAGGCATTCCTTGTGCTCTCAGAGCCGAGCTGTGGGTCAGCAGTCTCCTTTGCCAGTCCTGTCAGCTCGTGCAGACCTTGGGAAGGATGCAGTGGAGATCCTGCCTGTAGGTACTCACAGGTTTCCTCTGCAGCCACCTCTGTTTTGGAGTGATCCCACCTAAAAAAGCCACAGCCCTTCTCCATGAGGACACCCCATCATGTAGCCTCTGCACCGTTGACCCCATGTCCACGTAAAAATTCCCTGCCCCATCTGTTTTCCAAGCTCTTCCCACAGCTCAGGATGCAGCTACCACCACCAAGTGTCAAGAGTCACAGTGCCGTAGCCAGTCACTGTCGCCTTTAAGAGACAGGCTTAGCCTCCTGTTCTCTGACAAAACTGCCTGCTGTCCCCACCAAAGCCAGCTTTCATGGATGGAGAAGCCATCTCGAGCCCAGCATGACTCAAAGCACATGATCCATTGCTGGCAGCAGGTCCTTCCCCTGTAACAGCAGCGTGCCGACAGCACGGTGGAGCGACATATGGCCACGGGCACGAGGGAGCTGCGAGTGCTTTCTCCTGCGAGGAAGCAGGTTGTCATTTGGGCGGAGCACAGACTGTGCTGCAGACAGGAGGCAGAGCAGTGGTGGAGAGCAGCTCCTTTTCCTCCTTGCACCAAGGCAGGAGGGCCGAGAAGTTTCGGCAGAGACGAGGGTGTCCAGCGCAGTGCTCCCGGCAGGGAACGGTGCTCGGCTGGGAGCCCAGCTCCGGCTGGGCAGGCTGGGGGGAGGGATGCTGTGGCCCAGGCCTGGCCGTGCCGGCAGCAGGCAGGAACCAGGGGCAGTTCAGCTGCTTTTTTTTATGGCTTACAAGTCAAACTGGGGATCAGGAACACCATATCAGCTTCCAGGGGTGGGAGCTATTTCTCTCCAATGCTGGCTGTCAGTGCCGCTTCTCTCTCCAATTAGCAGAGCCAGGGTGATTTATTTGGAAAGAAAAGGTCTTGGTATGCAAACACTTTTTTTTCCCCTTTGTGCCTATCTCTTACCAAGTCTCTCCTGCTCTCTGCTCAGGTCCTGGGGGCCCGGCACCTTCCCAAAAATGGAAGGGGAATCGTTTGTCCTTTTGTGGAGGTAGAGGTGTCTGGTGCTGAGTACGACAACGCCAAGCAGAAAACAGAGATCGTGGGTGAGTGGGGTGATGAAGGGAAGGGAGAGGGATGCACCAGCACTCCTGATCCTGGTCTGAGCCATGGGCTCTGCAGCAAAGCCTGGCCCTGAGCTGGGAGCTGCCCTTGTGCTGCCCCTGAGCACAGCATCAGCCATGGGGGCCTCAGCAGGGCTGCCCACTGACAGCTGTGTTCTGTGAGCAGCTGACAATGGCCTGAACCCTCTCTGGACCCCGAAGCAGTTCCACTTTCAGGTCAGCAACCCTGACTTTGCCTTCCTTCGCTTCGTGGTGTACGAGGAGGACATGTTCAGCGACGAGAACTTCCTGGCTCAGGCCACCTTCCTGGTGAAAGGCTTGAAGACGGGTAAAGCACTTGGGGCAGCAGGGAGGGGGTCGTGGTGGTCCTCACCAGTTCACACTGTTAGCCAGGGAGATGCTGGGTTTCATGGGAGGGTGTTGTTGGGCCCCAGGCTGGCTCAGTGTCTCCTGTCTCCATGAGAGGTCACATCCTCAACCAGGTAAAGGAAGGCAGAGCCATTTGCTAACAGCCCTTGGGGCCGATTGCCACTTGAGAGAAACTGGGGGATTTGGGAATCATGGAATCATAGAATGGTGTGGATTAGAAGGGACACAAAAGACCATCTTGTTTCAGCCCCACTGCCATGGGCAGGGACACCTTCCACTATCCCAGGTTGCTCCGAGCCCCGTCCGACCTGGCCTTGGATAGTTCCAGGGATGGGGCAGCCACAGCTTCTCTGGGCAGAAGAGAAAAAGGGTCTTCTGGGAGAAGGATGCCCTTGAGTTCTGTGCCAGGGCACTGACACCTCACCTCCTGTGCAGCGAGTGACACCAGGGCTGTCTCTGCCGTAGGTTTCCGAGCTGTTCCCCTGAAGAACAACTACAGCGAGAACCTGGAGTTGGCTTCTCTGCTTGTCAAGATAGACATTTTCCCTTGCAAGGTGAGGCTGGCTGCACACACGAGAAGGTGACCATGCTGCAGGGCTGAGGAGCAGAGCCAGTGAGCCCAGCCTGGCCCTGCCCACTCTCCTGCTCCAGTTGGGGCAGTAAGTCTCAGTGGTGCCTGGCCTGAGTGCCTGTGGATGGCTGAATTCCCAGTGCTGCTCCATAGTGATGGCCAGCAGGAGAGCAAGCACTGGGTTTGCCTCCTGCAGCAGTCAGGGTGCTTCAGGCAGGGTCCTGCCTGCACTGTGTTTGACTTGTCTGCAAATCCCTTTAGCAAAAGCTGGAGGAGGCAGATTTGCTCTGTCCCAGTGCCTGTCTGTGCTCCAGGGCCATTGCAGCTCAGGATCACGGAGCTGGCTGGCCTGGGGCTGTCCCTGTTGGCATAAATGGAGGGCAGGACTCCTTCTGAGACAGATGGTTCTTTTATTTCATTTCAAATGATGCTGGTGGGAGGCAGCGATGGCTGTTAGAGCAGCTGCACACTGCAAACCCCAAGCCCCCACGAGCCCTGGACACCCTGCAGGGCAGCCAGGGCCCTGCACCACAACTGACCTTACTACAGGATCTACTCTTTAAAATCACAAGCCCTTGACTACAGCATTTTTTTTTCCCTGATCCAAGCAGGAAAATGGTGAAATAAACCTCTTCAATGCTTCATCCCTACGGGAACGAGCAGGGGATGGCTCCAGCCAGCTGCTGGCAAGCAGAGGCAGAGAGGGGTCCTTTGAGTCACGGTACCAGCAGCCTTTTGAGGATTTCCGTGTGTCCCCGGAGCAGCTCGCTGACCACTTCGAGAGCCGGGAGCGAAGGTGAGGCCAGTGCTCATTCAGCCCTTCCCAGCACAAGGTGCCCCCCTGCATTTAGTCTGGCTGGAGGCAGATGAATGCAGCCTCCCCCTAACCCAGAGCAGAGCTGCAGCCTTGTTTGCTGCGTGGAACCCCTAACTTTGAGCTGTAAGTTGTGCCAGTGCTTGTGGGAGTTGCTGCTGTGGGAGTAGGGTGGGACAAGGAGCTGCCACCCCACAGCTGGTGGCATTACCCCCAGTCATGGGGGATTTGGCTGAGCCCCCACTTTCTTCCAGTGGGCAATGTGAGACACCAGAGCACTGTCCTTGGTCATGCCGTGGTGAGGCTGAGCTGTGTCCCCTCTCTGCCCCCTTCCAGGGTACTGCGGAGGACCCGGGTCAACGGGGACAACCGGCTGTAGCCCATCCCGGCGGGCGAAAGCACCTCCAGTGCTTGTGAATCTCACAGCACGCTGTGAACTGGTTTCTATGGAAACGGCACTGCTATGGCCTACTTTCAGGCAGCTTTTCCAGTTTCTCTGCTGAAGAGTGTTCGAGTGGAGAACTAAAAAA
>VZTI01005237.1:492975-538252 GCA_013397865.1 Struthidea cinerea | reverse complement strand
AAAAAAAAAAAAAAAACCAAAAAGAGTAATTTCTAGGATGCTAATTACAGAGCTGGAAAATAAGGTACCCAAATGAAACATGGAACAATGTCTAGAAATCTCATGGCAGGGGCTGCTGACATCAATGAATAAATAAACTCAGTTCCTTGCACCAGGAGAACCAGCAACCCTTTCCATGAGCAAGCCAGGGCCAGCACAAATCAGGGTTTCGGGTTATTAAGCAATTGGATTGTGCCCTTAATCTAAGCAGCCTCAGAGACATAAGTAACAAGATTCACATGGATTAAACTTGATGGTTTCTGCTGTGCCTGCCAAGCCCAAGCTCAGGCACAGGGGATGGAGGTGGAGAATTTAATTCCCCTTCCTTACTGATGCTGGCTACATCACCTTGATCTTACACCCCTTTCAAGTCAAGATACTCATCTTTGATTAGATGAGGATAAATATTCACACACTGTGAAGAATTGTGGTGACACTTCCTCTTAACACCACAAGAGCTGCTGTTGGGACTGTCAAGCCACCTCTCCGTTTTTGCTTTTCAGTTTTGGATGCAAACACTTTTCCAATGTCCTGCACCAAAACTTGAGTCTGTTTGGAGATGGCACCTGTTTCTCCTCCTCAGCAGAGAAACAGAAGACCACAGAGCTAAACCCTCAAAAGTCTTCAGCTTATACTTTTATGGAGATTTCAAGTCAACTAAAAAATGCAGATAACAAGGAATGTAGGAGTTAGAAAGGGAACTTGATCATTTTTTTATTTCTTTTTTGTCTCTAAATCTTACCCTCCCCACGCAATGGCGTTTGCCAGCCCCGTCGCCATGTCCGAGGGGAGCCTGCATGGAACAACTTTTTAAAATTCCTCCGACCCAAAAGAAAGAAAACTCCTGCTGTGCTTGTATGAATGCGTGGAGACAAAGCTCAAAAACCTCAGCAGCTTCCAACCCTCAAGGCTGGTTTTTCTGTGTACACCGGGAAATTCTCCCTCTAGCTCACAAGACTCCTTTTCAATTTCTCTGGAAAACTGGCTGAATACAATCCAAGTGCAAAATATTTCAGCTAGTGCATCAAAACATGGTTTGAAGGGACCAGTTCATACCATAGTCCTTAAGCATTCCTGTAGATGGAGCGGGGATCACTCTTCCAATCAGCCATAGGCCCTTAAGTGTACACCAAAAATCCCACAGAAAATCACCTTGAATGGGCAAACTACACTTCCAACGTATTTATATAGCAAGTAGTTAGTAAAAGTGTACATTTTTAATGTACATCTTAATGCAATAAAGAATCAATGGCATATTTGAACTGTATATATGTGTAGTTAAATAAACCTGCATGTACACAGACACTACAGAGTAAATTGACCTACCTGTATTTGTTCTCTGAAGGTGACACTGTACATACATCCAATATTCTTGGGCTGCACGACTCCCAGATCTGCTTTCAGCTCTAAAACCAGCCAGATTCTCCCACCCTCTCTGGTATTTTGGGGTGCACAGGATTGCACCCATGAGGGTGAACCCCTAGTCCCCCAGGAGAGCCACGGGGATGCCACTGGCTGAGCTGTCACCAGCCAGTGTGGGATGGCTGCTGGTCATGCCTCCAACTGCGTCATGACCATCAACAGTGCCTCCAAAGAGAAATGTAGGGAGCCTGGTGCCACGCAGGCTGCTCCAGGTCGGTGCCACCCCTGCTCACAGCATGGTGAGACGGCCAGTCTGGCTATGGGATGCACGGTGCGAGCGGCCACGTCCAAGGCGTCACCCCGGCTCTCTGTGGGGTGCAGGTCACCTCTGTCTGGAGCAGATGGTCACACTTGGCCACGGTCTCACACCGTGTGCCAGGGAAGCCCTGTGAGCTCAGGCACAGGCACCCAGCACGTCCCACTGGGCGAGGGGAAGCCTCTGCCAAAGCACTGAGCAGCCACAGCCCCTTTCAGCAGCTGAGCAAGGCAGCCTCTTGAAAAGGGGGCAAAGAAAGAATTGCAAAAGCAAGGGCAATTAAAGGTAGAAATCAGACACCATCTTTGGAAGAGGTTCTGAAAGAGCTTTTTTGTTTTTAAACCAGATTTTTTGTAAATCTCTGCATCAGATCCTTTGGGGTTTGCTACCCACCCTCCTAATAAATATCATTTACCACCAACAATAAAGTCTCCCACATTAAAAAGCTCTCACTAAATAAAAACCTTCTACTGAAAAAGCTTGGCTGAGTTGGCTTGGCAAAAAATAAGGAGCTATGACTACTCTCCGTAAATACATCAGCAGATAAACACCAAAAACTATTTAAGTTAAAGGACAATGTTGGCTCTAAAACAAACCAGGAATGAACCAGCCACTAATTAATTCAAACTAGAAATTTAAATAAAGTTTCTAACCACTCAAAGGCAGTCAATTTCTGGAACAGCCTTCCAAGAGCAAAAGTGAAGGCAAAACATGGAACCAATTTGGAGCTGGGATTTGATTAGTTTGTGACAGAATGATCTGACACAGCATTTGGCTGGACTATTCAGCTCAAGAGTTTCCCTTCTAGACTTCGTTTTCTATTAGAAAAGAATATTTAGAGCAAAAATGTTCAAGCAGTTGCATCACACAGCAACCACCCAAGACAACACACATTAAAAATGTACAGGTACCAGGCAGCAGGCAGGATAACTGGGAAATTTATTTTGCTCTTTTGCCAGAACTATTGCACATGGCCTGGGGAAAAAAGGGGAAAAAAAATAAGAAAAGGAAAAAAAAAAGAGTGGAACAAACACTTGAAATCACCAGCGGTGCTGCAGGAGGATCTGCCATGTAGGGCTGCAAGAAGGAAACTTCCCGACGGCAGCAGAGTCGCTGCCTTGGAGACAACAATGACTTGAACCACTTACAGCCACACTGTGACTCCCTGCGTTCGTTCTCTGAAGAACAGACTGTTCTCTCCAAACAATGAAAAGGATTCCAGGTCAGGATGCAAAAATTATTATGTGCTAGTTCTCAGAGATTAAAGAGAGACTTGGAGATTTAACAGCCTGTTACAGTCAGTCTCCAGGAGCACAGGGGAAAGTGTTCTAGCCAGCAAGGGACAAATGACACCAAACTCCATCTCCTGGGCTGCCCAGGTCTGGGTACCTGCTGCTTATCAGAGAGTATGCAATGCTCACTCTAACCTCATCTGGAGGGATGAGAATCTCACTCAAATTCAAGACTGACAGTTTTCTTCTCAAATCCCTTCCCTTTCCTAATACACTCACACTTGTGTGCCCACAAAGCCCTTCACTGCCAGGGCTTTAGGACCAGAAAGGGCAGAGAGGATATATGCAGCCATGCCAACCTTTAGAGAACAAACACCTTAACGGACAGATGAAAAAAAAAGAAAAAAGAAACAAGTACTATGCCATGATAGTCCATATCTAAGCAATGACCTTGTTTACACAATGTCTGAGATTTGTTATGCTTGTATAGGCAGCTGTAGGCATCGGTATATGAATATGAAATCTGAAAGTCTGTCACTGGAAAGCAAACAGGAGCATCCTATTTCCTGGGTGTGAGCCGAGCCCCTGCCTCCGCCAGCAGCCAGCTGTCTCCTCGGCTGGGCCACCGAGAGCTCAGCACCGAGTGCCCAGTTTTTGCATGTACTGTCTCGTGTGCTGTGCTCAAAGGTCTCATGTATGGCAGTGCTTCATCACCACATCCTGCTCCTCAGGTTTGGATCAGGCCGGCCCATGGGTTTCTTAAAGATCACAAATTTCTTCTCAAGGGTAAGAGCAGATCCTCCGAGGCTGGTGGTTTGAGTTCAGTCTGTTTCTGAAAAAGAACAGAGGTGTCAGAGATGCTCCTGGCCTTGCTCCAGGTGGGGTGCTGGGTGGGGAGGAGGGGATATAGGAGTGCCTCAGGATAGGCAAAATCAGGAGCCTTGGCAGAGTTGGCCGCAATGAAGGGCTAGCACCATTCAGAGGGGCTGGGAAACCCAAAATCCTTGAGGGAGTGGAGTTGGCTTTGCATCCCTAAGGAGGGATGCACCCTTGCTAAGCACCTCCTGCCTCTGCACCACGAGGGTCGACAGGACCCCATTGCTCTGGGTGGCATAAAGCAACCAGGGCAATGGTGCTCAGAGGGCACTAGCAGGGACACAGCCACCTCCCCAGCACAGGCACAAAAGCTGGCTCCCCAGCAGTCCCCAAACGCACCACTCCCCTGCAAAGCACACATGGTCCATGGCAGGGCCCATCCAAACCCATGCTCCAAAATCCTCCAAATTAGATGGGAAGGGAAGCAGAGAATTTTACTTGATTTTTATAATTACTTTTTTAAGGCCTGCAGCCATGGCAGAGATGTGTGGGAAGCTCCAAAGCAAGGCAGTGGGACTGGAGAAGATCCCAGCTTGCCAGCAAGGGGCTGTGTACGTGGACCACCGTGGGACAGGGCCAGCACTCGGCCATCCCCATCTGGTGGGAACCCTGCCAGGGAGGAAACAGTCCCCAGCTGCACCACGGAAAAGCCCACAGAGGGCTTGGAAAGCACCTCTCCTCTCCTCCACGCACACACATGAACACACAGACACACGCCTTCCAAAAGTGAGTCCTGGAGACTCCACATCCCCTCCTCCCTTTGCAGCCTCCACCTTCACCACCTGAGCCTTGCTCCATGCCGAACAAGGATGTTCACATGTGGAAAGCTGGCAGCAGGAGAGAGAAAGGCAGGCAGGGGTTGTGTCTGCTGCTGGACGCCAGGTGGGGACATACAAGGAACCAGTGGCATAGGACAAGCAGCCAGGCCGTTTTCTTCCCAAATAAATAAATAAATCCATGGGCCATCTTCCCACAGGGCAGGTAAAAGGATTGGACACTCCTGACGTTTTATCCAGCTTGAAATAAAGCCAGGATTTGGCTTCTGAGTGGTGCCAGCACCCAATGACCAAGGCAGGAAGGGGCAGGCAGGCAGTGGCACTTGCGTCATCCTGCCAGACCCTCCTCACCCTCCTTCCTTTATGCCCTTCTTTCACAGAGAGAGCTCCTCACCACTTCCTCAGTTAAACCTCAAACACTAAGCCCTTCGCTGAACCCGCTTCCCAAACAGGAGGGGCCCAGCGCCCTGTGCCACCCCAAGCCCTCCCACGCCGAGGCAGGGGCCTTACCCAGCCTTGTGGCGGGCGGTGGGCCGGGGGCGTCGGGGGTCCCGGCACTGCCCTCCGGGCCGCCCGGCTCCCACGCCTCGCTGCTCTCCGACGCCTCCGCGCCGGCTTCGCACGGCCCTTTCCGGCTCCCGGCCGCCTCGGGGCCGGAGCCCCTGCCCTCCTCCTCTGCCTTCACCGCAAACCACACCTTGAGCTGCTGGGCGCCGAGGCGGGCGCGCTCGCAGAGGCCGGGCACGTCCTCCTCCCGCAGCCCCTTGTGCTTCTCGTAGTAGTCCTCGAGCACCTCCCGGCCGGCGGGGCTGACCTCCACCAGCCCCGGGGGGAAGACCCCACGCCGGTAGTTCTCATACCACTTCAGCTGCCCGTTCTTGTAGCCATACCGGCTGTCCCCGAACCAGCGAATGACCTCGGCCCGCGGCAGGCCCGTCTGGGACACGATGGCGTCATACTCCTGGTTCGTGGGGCGCTGGGTCTGCACGAACATTTGCTTCAGCAGATGCCGCTGCTGGGCTGTTTTTTTGAAGTTCAGTTTGGTTTTGGGAGGGGTGGGCGGCCGGCTGGAGCTGCCGTCCCCCTTTTCATTTGCGCCGGTCCCCGGTACCTCGTTTTTGCCGTTGGACTCGGTCACTCGCAGGTTTTTCAGGTTGATTTTGATGGGACTCACCTTCCGCTCTGCTGAGTTCGGGTTGCTGCCGGAGGCGTCGACTGAGCCGTTCTCACTCGTGGCCCTCTGCTCATCCGAGGAGTCTTCCCCTTCCCCGCCACCATTCTCTGCCTCCTCCTCCTCCTGTTGAGCCACCTCTTCCACTTTCTTATTTTCCTCCGCCACCTTCTTCTTCCTCCTCTCCGAGAACCAGCTGTCGATCTCCCTCCGTGTCATCTTCGTTTCCCCCCTCAGGCGGTTCACCTCTTCCTCCGCAGGAAGGGGATTTTGGGCAAAACTGCTCTCCAGGGCCTTCAGCTGCTCCGGCGCTCGCTCCTTGTACTTGGTTGGGGTGAAGTCAGGCGCCTGGTGCCACGACTGCCGCCGCGGCGGGTGGTGAGGGGCTGGCGTGGCCGCCGCTGCCGCAGGGCTCAGCTCGGCTCCTCTGGGCGGGACGTCGAAGGTGATTTCGGGCAGGGAATCAAGAGCGCTGTCACCAGGGAAGACGGCCCGGCCGCCTCTCACGTTCCTGTAGTGGTACCTCCTGTCGCTGAACCATTTTCGGATCTCCTTGGTGGACAAGCCCGTGATCTTTGTCAGCCGCTCGACTTCAGCCTGGCCAGGGAACTGGTTTCTGCAGAAGCTGCCTTTGAGGGCTGAGAGCTGCTCATGGGACTTCTTGTTTTTGTAGACGTTGGGATCCAGGAAGGTCTGCGAGGAGATGGCAGGGCAGGCGGTGAGCAGTGACTGGGCACTGTTGACCACCTTGACCCCGGATGTGTTGCTGGAGCTCACGGTGCTGTGCTGCGCCGCCGGCTGCGGCTTGGGGACAGAAGTCACTGCCAAGGTGAAGGAGGAGCTGGTGCCCTTCAACCCATTTGCCATGATGGGCTGCGTGACCAGCAGCCCCCCTGTCCCCTCTGGCTGCCCCACCACGTGGCCTGGTAAAGTCGCCTGGATAAGATGGGGAACAGTCCCAGGATTTGCAACCAGGGGTGTGTTCAACACTGTAATGGTGGGTTGTGGCACAGACTGAATAACAGTGTTGAACATCTTCTTCCTGGCATCTTCGATCTCCTCCGGTGACCAGCTGATGCCCTGCTTCAGCCTCTGCGCAGTGAACCAGATCTTCAGCTGCTCTTCTGGGTATTTGGTCACCACAGTCAAGTAGCAGAGCTCAGCTTTGGTGGGGTAGGGGAACTTGTTGAAAGAGTTTTTCAGGAAGCTGTTGGAGTCCATGGCAGCATTGTACGTGGGAATGCTGCTCAGCGGGATCATCACCTTGGGAAGGGACTTGGATGTGGGGAGCTGCTGATGCAACGGGGGCTGCTGCTGCAGCGACACAAGTTGTGCAACACCTGCCTGCAGAACAGGCACGTTTCCTATGATGGAGCCATTCACTATGTGGGATGACTTTGTTGAACTTGCAGTGGGCTGGCTGACTGGCACGGACCCATTGGGGAATGAATGCTCTCCATCCTTCACCTCCGACTCACCGCCCAACTGACTTGACACATTCTCCTTCAGCGTGTGGATTTTTTTGGCCTCGGGTTTGCCCTTCATTATCTTCATGATGGGGGTTTTGGTAATGATAATTTCAGACTGGCCGTCTGCCCCTTCTTCAGGGACCTCTCCCGGCAGGTCATGGCTGCTGGTGGCCTCACAGAGACTTTGCTCCACAGTTGTACGACTGTCCTGCTTCGCCACCCTCCAGACAAAGCTCGTCTCGCCGGCGTGAGACTCCGTGTTGTGGTGCAAGAGCCCTTCGTGGCTGTTGGCCAGGAAGCTGCACCCGATGCAGGCGAACGCGGGGTCTTTGCTGAAGTCTGAGTGCTCAGAGTCCAAGTGCCCAAAGAACTGGTGAAGGTCTTGAGACCCAAAGTCACAAGACTTGCAGATATAAATGTCACCGTCGGCAATGCCGCGGTGCCCGTTGGACAAAGCTCCATTATTACTGTTGCTGGCCCCAGCATCACTCGCTGCTGGTCCTTCTGCAGGAGCCTCTGCTTGTGTTCCTTCATGATCATCTTCTCCAGCATCCTGTTCGGTCTCCTGAAGCACCAGTGTTTTCACTGGTATCATGCAGGGAGTTGTGGATTTCCTTTTGCTAGCCATCACTACAATTGATCCAGAGGACTATTTTTCTTTCATTTAAATTAAATTCAAATTTAGAAAGCACTGTTGCAAGTGTTCTGTGGTCCAGATTCCAGCAAACTCATGATGTCCCGAGGAGTTGTTGTCAAATGTTGACAAATGTTCATATTTGCCACTGAACCTGAGGATAAGGAGAGGGAGGAGGGGTTAGTTCCCTTGGTATTAGACAAAGCACAACTGCCCTGGTATTTAACTGCTTCACTCAATAAATAGGTTTTCCTCTTTCATTGGAAAAATCTAACTTGACCTAGGGTTTGCAGTATTTTCACACCTAAACCTGTGAACTATCTGTTTCAAAACAAACACACAAATATGCCACTTTTACAGCCCACATCAAATTCTCATTTAAGGAGGAAAACCACTGAATTTTCCCCTCACTCTGCCCTGTCAAGACCTGTCCTTGGTGTTTCAGGAGGGAGAGCACTGCCTGGGCTCCCTGTGTGCCCCAGGTCCCAGCTCAGCCTCACACAGGAGGTGACACCAGGCAGGGTCACCTGGGAAAGCCGCCTGCTTGCCATCACAAAAAACCGATGAAAAATCCACATTCTGCACAAAACATTTCAATTTCTTCAAAATCAGCGTTTTCCATCCATCCCATCGGGAAGTTTCTTGCCAGCTCAGAGCACTGTGCCCGTGCCAAGAGCCTCTGCAGACACCCGGAGCTGCTGCTGGGAGCGAGGAGGCTGCAGTATTATAGCCCTCCTTGCTCAGCAAGCCTGCAAAGCATTTGGGAGATGCCCTTCCCATCCTGTGTTCACTTCACTACTGTTCCAACAGCATCTGCGAGTCCTTGCCTGGAGCCGCAAGAGAAGGTAAAGGCCCCAAAGCTCAAGAGCAGCATCACAATGTTCCTGGCTCCCAGCCTTCCCCTCCCACCACCTCTGCAGCTTTTGGCAGTCACACCACCCAATGCACTGGGGTATTCCCTAACAAAGTGTAATTTCTCGTCAGTGCAAGCCCATCTTGCTGGGCTTGGGCTAACCAGAGATTTGTTACATTTAAAACCAAAACCGAACAAAAATAAGCAAAACCCAAACAACAATAACTTTTTCCTTTTTTTTTTTTTCTTTTCCTCCTCTGAAGCTGAAGCAGACCCTGAAGTGCTCCAGCCCGTGGAAGGCCAGGGCTGACTGAGGCATAACCTTATTAGCCACAACCTTATTCCTGGCCTGATGTAGCTTTCCCACGTGCACAGCAAATACGCTGTGCCTGAGATCATGACCCCAGGGCAGTAAAGCTGCTGTAGCTGGCACCAGCAGTCATCTGCCTGGTGCCACCCCTCTGTCAACCTTTTCTACAGCAACTCTGCTTTTTTTTCTCTTCAACAGAGGGATAGAATGGTATTTTTCCAGACTGCAAGGTCACTTGGAAGCATATGGACACACTGATTCATATTACAAAGAGTCTGTGCCAGATTTCCCTGGGATTTACAGTAACAGCAACTGCGCTTTATAAAAACACTCATAAAAACTTGAACTTTAAGAAAAAAAAAAATACTTACCATCCTATGAGATGACTCACAGAGGTAACTCCTATCAGTTACAGCAGTTGTGCACCAGCAGCTTTCTCAGATCAGATATTTGGAGCTGATCTCATGCACTGAGAAATGCAGATCAGGCAAATGGCTTGGTGGTGCTTATGCAATACCTCCTGTGCTTAGTTTTGTTGGTAGTTTTTAGAACAGAGGAATGAGAGATCCTCATGAAAAAAAAAAAAAATTCAAGTGGAGGAAGTTCAATTTCAAATGACCTCCCTAACTTTATTAGAATTTTTTTTTTTAAAAGCTTGTTCTGAACGCTGACATCATTTTTTCCAAACGGGAGAGCCTGGATGGCTGGCTCTGGCCTCAGCAACTCTCAGGCACCGTTTGAAAGACTGACGGGAAAACGTAACTTCCCGTTAACGTGGGCTGATCTGAGATTACAAAACAGTCCTGTAAATAGTGTTAGTCATCACTGAACTTGGCATCAGAAAAGGCTGCTTGCTATGCTAAAGCATCGCGAAGAGCTGGAAATTATAACTTTAAAATAATCTATAAATAAAACAGGTATTAAAGCTGTGAGCTGGATTTAGACTGTGGGGATTGCACATCTCAATACCTGCTTTATGCCACTCTCATCCCACCTTCCCGTGGTTAGTCCTGCCCTCTGCAGAGGGCCAGAAAGTTATTCATTAGCATTAGCAAGAGGAATATTTGGATGCGTATGAATGGGCTGTGCTATTCAGAGGGGAACAGCATCCATTTGACACCAATCCCAAGATCCTCATTTTTGATGCTAAGTTAAATATTACACAGTCTAGCAGGCTGCGATGACCTTTCCAAGTCGAGTCAATTAGGGAAAAAACAGTAAGATCAGCCTGAAGCCTACAAAATACAGCTTTAAAGGCTGAGAGGAGTTTCATTTCAGGCAAGCAATGGTAAAAGGGAATACTTATTTCATTTTATCCTGCAGCTTTAACACAGGGAGAAGCTGCTGGGCCCTCTGCAAGCTTTTTTTCTTTCCAGCAAACTCCAGAGATCCAGTTCCAGAGTCTCCATTACTGAGACAGCTCCAGTCCCTGACAGATCTGACCCAGTGTTTATGGAGTCTCCAGATATCAAAAAGATGATTTTTATCTGTCAACAGAGTAAATTTGATACAAAGCAAGTGGCGACACACAAAGACCCCCATTGTGCCACGTTAACAAAGTGCCTCTCCCGAGCACTCCATCGCTATTATTATGGGTAAATGTGAATGGCCTGACCCACCTACAGAGAACCTAAAAGCTCTGCATTTCATTTACCAGCACATTTGCATCAAACTCTGTGCTCCCTCCAACAACTTTCCTTAAAAATGCAATCAAAGCAGCCCCAGCCACCACAGCTCTCCTGCAGGGCTCCAATATTAATGCCACCTGAGAACACAGATTGCAAATTTTAGCTGGAAGTGAATCACAGTGGCAATTTACTGGGGAAAAAAATAAATTAATCAAGTGTACTGTTTGTCCATTTAATTTCCATGGAACAGTTGTATAACCACATGTTGGGAGCGTGTTTTATTCACTGCTCACCTTCTGGAATGCGCTTAATACTTTAATACACCACTAATATATAACAGAACGGATAATTCACTCATTTCTCCCTTATTAAAGTAAGTAGGGCTGTTTTAATGGATAGGGTAAATTAATGGCAGAAAAATTAATCAACTGAAAAACATCCTTACAACTGATCTCAGTGTATCTACCACCACTGCAGATGCCTCAGACCCATCTGCACAGCCATGAGTGAAGAACTCTATTTCCTACATATTATTTTATGATTAACTGAAGCAAAGAGACATTAGCTGAAAGGAAGAGCTACCTGGCAGCCAGGAAGACAAAGTTATCGTACTTAAATTCATGGTTCCTACTTAATTTATACCTGCTAATTTCATAGCGAGGTAGCAGAGTAAGCAGGACAAACGTCCAGTGCACCTAAACCATCTCTGCTGCTGGAAATTTGAGGGAAAACTGACTTAAAAAAGCAGAGCCAAACCAATTCTGTGCCAGTGATGCTCACAGAGAAACTATTGCTGGAGGGAAAGGTTCCAGGTTTTGTTCCAGGTACAAAACCAACCCTCTGCAGAGCAGCTTTGCCTCCGCTGAGGGAAACAATGCCCAGACTGGTCACAGTGAGCTCTGCAATAGCAGAAAATTTACTTCTGCAGAGATTAACAAAGGGAGGTTTCGAAATCTGCACTGCTGAGTATGAACTTTCAGCTTTTTCCAGCTTGGCTGGATATAACTGGTTTGGTTTTAAATGTTTCACTGAATTAACGAGTTAGGTTGTTAATGCAAAACATTCACTGCGCACAGTGCCAAGGTCCCCAGTTAGAAGATTAATTTTTTGTGACCTTTTGCAAACCTCGCCTAGAAACAACAACCAGCAAACCCACCAGGCAGCAGCACCAGCCAGGACACAGCAGCTCCAATCCCACTGCCCAGGCATGGGAATACAGGGACAGCTGCCCTCCCCTGCCCCCAGCCCTGCCAGCTGCTGGGTGCCAATGCTGACACCAGGGACAGGGCTCCATGGGGACACAAAGGATGGCTACGTGCTCTGTGGGCTTTGGTGCTCTGCTGAAGAGGGAATGCTCCGTTAAAATAAAATGAAATTAATAAAAAATGAGATTTTTAAAAATCAGCACCAAAATAGAAGTAAAATAACAGTTTTCTCAACACTTTCAGTGCCTGCTAGGCAGGCAGACACGCTCCCCAGGTCAGAGACAAAGTTAATGTTTCTGTCTCATACGGAGCCAAGCACAATATTGGCACTTTAAATAAAAGCGGTTTGTTTTTAAGTTGAAACTCTGCAGGCCCCAGCTGATAGCATCATATGAGGGGGAAAAGAGGAAAAACCAAAGGAGGAAAAAAAATTGATGTTTTTGAGTTTTTGTCTTTCCCCTTCAGGCTCTGCCCTCCAGCAAGGGTCAGAAGATGCAGTGCTGTCTCTGGGAGTTCCAGATGACTTCCCAAACACACTGTAATTAGCAAGGCCATTAACTAAATGATCCCTGTAGCCAGCACCATTGACCCAAACCTGAGGGCTGAGCCCCCTTCCCCTTCCCACCAGCCCAAACTCCCACCGTGGTTGACAGCAGGTCCCCCCCACATGACAGACACCCAGTTTGCCCTGGGCAGCACTGGGAGCCAGCTCAGCAACCTGAGACTGCATGCATTTACCCAGTGCTGGGGAAGGGAGGAAAAACAGGTCCATGTATGTGGGGTACAGGCCCATGGCCATCCTGCTGCCAGCCATGGCAGTCCTGGGATTCTTCCTCTTTGGCTGGACATTAATGTTCCTTCTGCTTCTGCAGTCTGTTCATGAGAAGTCATGTAGGAGTTTCACCAGTTTGAATTATTTATTGCCAAAACATGCCCAGTGGGGTCTATTGCTAATCCATCCCAGGGACACACTGTGTGGATGGACATCTCAGCAAAGACCTCTCCAGGCCACATCCCTGTCACTCGATACGGACAGACAGAGCCAGCGGGGACAGATCACCTCTCCAGAGAAACTTCCAAGGTGTGGGTGGGACCTCCCTGCCAGCTGTGCCAGCACAGCTCTCTGAAGAAGAAAGGGCAAGATTTGGCAGGGCTGAGCCCCTCTGTTCCCAGTCTGCAGTTGTACATCCCAGCTAGCTGGAGTCCAGCATCCTCCCTGAGTAACTCTGCAAAGGCTGCAGCTGGGAGGAAGTCACAGGATGGGAACATCTCCAGAAGCCTAAAAATGCCAGCAGCACAGCATCACCCTGGCTCCCAGTATACGCCATGCCCTTGCCCAGGGCTGGCACCTGCAGGTAGCATCTGCCACCCAAAGCCTGGTTCATAACCCAGACCAAGGTCGTGACACACTTAATTCTTCTGGGGTTTAACCCCATTCAGGACTGCAAGTTCCCATCAATGAGCAGTTAATGAGATTTTCCCCTCCAGAGCAGATCGGTACCACACTAACTCTGCAGGCACTCAAACCTCAGGTGTTCTCAACATGAACAAGCAGAGCCACCAGCAATACAATAACCACAGCCCCAGAGAGGCCATGCAGGCAAGAAAGGCTCTTCACATCTTATTATTTCGTGCTGCACGAATGTACAAACACACACACAAACTTCAGCAGTTTTGAGCTTCAAGCAGCATCACAGTCAACATTTGTACTAAGGAACAATTTCGCTTTATGCCAACTGGTCAGGGTGCTTTGTAGCTTAAGCCTGGCTTTGAAACCACGGGTACAGTCTAAATGCAGTGGGAGCCGGTTGACCGAACAATCGTATTCATTCTCCATTCCTTGGCAGGCCTAGAGCAGAAAAGCGTCTTTTCCATTTAGACCAGTTAAACAGAGCTATTCATTAAAATTTCACCCTTCTCCAAACTGCTGGACTTCTCAATTTAAAATCTGCCTTTAAGAGAAGCCCTCTCTCCTCTGCCCCACAGTGCTCCTCATCCCTCCGCCGTCTCAAGTAGTCACCCATTTCTGAGCTGTGTTTTTGGATTGCTCTTGTGCTGTAAGAGCAGCACCTCGCCTGTGTGCTGGTATCTGGGCAGAGGCTGCCTCAGCACTCAGGGACTAATGGCAATTATCTCTGCTTTTTTTTTTTTTTCCCCCCAGACAAGCGCAAAACTGAGCAAGATGGAAGGTTAGAAAGAGCCGGCTGAAACGGAACGCGATTAGAGTATAAAAATAGGTCACTGGGATAATATAACCTTTAGACTACTGGCAATGTGCCCCCCTTAGAGACAAGCCCGTGTGCTATATTCCAGGAGAATGTGAGGAATAAAAAACAACCACCACGACACACATCAAAACAAAACCACCGATCATCCCTCGGAGCTTTGCGTGCTTCTGTTTGAACATCACTAACATTAATTCACTCCTTTTCCTCTGCCCTCATCCATTTGATTGAGCACAAAATAAATGTTATGCAATCATACCATTAACATCTTCCAAAAGAGTAATAATCTCTCTTGGCACAGAGGCTTCATTACAGATTTGTTCCGCATTGCACTACCTTAGCAGGGTTCACAGTTCCAGCATCCAAGGGACCCTCCTCCATAGCTTCAACCCTCAGATTTCGTCCATGCTGCAAAACATTCCCGGCATTCCCCCAAAGCAAAAGGCCCAGCAGACAGACAATCACATCTCCAGCTCCGAGGTTAGCACTACCAGCAGAGGACACCAGATAGCATTAATGGAGCTTCAAGAAGTCCCTCAGCTCATCAGTATCTGGGTGTCCCATCACTCTGCTTTCAGCTGGTGACTGCCAGCAGGTTGGTTTGTGCCTGAACAGGACAGTACAGCCATGCTTGTAAACACACTGGAGTTCCCATTTCAGCTCCTTGTGCTTTCTCTAGGACATTTCGTCTTTGCTTGCATTGCCAGGGCTTTGTTTGTGACTTCATCTTAAACACAGGCACCTCAAACAGCCCCTCACATGTCAGTAATATCCTGCCGCACCACCTTCAGATGTGCCACACGCCTTGTGATCCCACCCTTAGAGCTCATTGTCAAGCATCACCATTTACGTAGGACAAGCCCAGCTTTGGCAGATGCAGCCCTTCGGAATGTATGTGAAAACGAAGAGGTTACACCTAAAATACACCTCTTTGTGTTTTTATTATCCAAAATTGCTGAACTGGCTCCAAGCCAAAAATCCAACGGGGAGCTCAGAGTAACGAATAAGAACCAGAGGTAGATCTTAGTCCACGTCAAATTTCTGACAAGGGTATTTGAGACTTTTAAATCAGCAGGGAAAGCTTGGCTGAGCTGGTGAGGAGCCCACAGGTGTGAGCACCCAATGGCAAGAGAGCAGCCACAGTGCCAAAGTCCCACTGTGCTCTCAGTGCTGCTACAGCCTGCCCCGTCCCAAGGAATCATCTTGGGGAAGCCTTGGAGCCCACCTTTCTGATGTAGGACAGTACACAGCCCCACTGCCAGGTCTGCACATCCACCTCCATAAGTGACCTTAATCAAGGAGCCATCACCCCAAATTCGGGAACCACAACTCTAATGCCAGCACAACATTTACTGTTAAAAGAAAACCAGTGCCAGCTTTTATACCAGCACCAAAACGATCCCACTGCAGACACAAACCCAAAAGCCTGTCACACAGGTTTCTCACCGAGCGTCCAAGTCCCCTGTGGAATGAAGAACCGCTTGCTGAAGCCAGGCTGATCACCAGTTACCAAGCAGCCACGTAAGGGACAGACCCGCAGCAATTCCAGGGAAATAAAGAGTGCCCAGAAATTTAAAACAAGATGTGGGTGGGAACGACTAAACCAAGCTACTAAACAGTACCAGAGGCACTGGAGCTGATCATCTGCAGCACAGCCTGATGACTACAAGTGCTGCAGCCCCTTCCCAGCTGAGCATTTTTGGATTACTTCATCCCCTGTGCCCTTTTGCAATATGCAGCTTCGAGAGCCGCGTTACGTCCTCCTGGCTCAGCCTCAGCTCCCATTCCCCCACTTACAGTTGCTATAACCAAAAAGACAACTGCAAAATACTTTGTCTGAAAGCAAAGAAATGGGGTTTGGCAGGTTGGGATCGTGGATTATTTTTTTCCATCCCCATGGATTCTGCTTCAGAGTCGTCCTTTCAGACCTTGCGCGCAGCCGATGGCTTTTGCAGCTTATTGAGCCCGCTGGTTTATGGCAATGTTTTTCTGCTCACTGAACTGGCTCATTCTTTCAGCAGAACAAACTGTTCCACGTTGAGGCAGGAGTTGGCTGTGTTTTAACAAAGGATTTTTCCCTTCTGACAGTGTTTTGCAAAAGACCCAAAAAAAGGAGTTTGGAGCCAAGTTACAAAAGGTCAGGAGAGGCGAGTCAAGGACTGGGTGTAGTTCCTGTATGTCACAGCCAGACAAGGAAATGGGTGGGGAGAAGAGGAATGACATTTTGAGCTGCAATAATATGTATAAAGTGATATTAATGAGGATTGGGTTTTTAAATGAGGATGGCAAGTATGCAGGCACTATAATTTCTGCTGTACAACAGCAGGCTTGTTAGATAGGCTGAGGTCTCTGCAATCATTTATCCATGAGAAGCATGCATTTGAGAGAGTTCAAGTAGCACTAGGAGTGAGAAAAAGGCAGTCTTATTTGCTTCCCCTCCCCAAGCTGATTTCAAGGAGCTACCGCGCTCTCATCTCCCGTCAGCCAAATGAATATTCAAAAGGCTTTTGCCAAGCCAGCGCCTGTCAATCACTGAAACAATGCTGCAGGGAAAAAAGCACTGGGCTGAGAGACCTGTGTGAGACGGGCACCTGGGCCCTCACCACGGCTCTGCTTTAGCATCCAAACCTTTAACGTGGGGCAAGGTGCTGCTCTGCCTGCTCCATCCCCTGCCACCCCACAGGACAGCACGGCTACAGCAGAGCTGCTGGATGGAGGATGAGCATCCCGAGCCGGGGCGCTGTGAGTGGGGAAAGACCCTGGCACTGTGGTCCCAGCAACACAGCCCTCCTGAGGGAGCTGGTGATAGCTCTTCCCTCTCCTCTGCTACAGGCTGGGACCACAAATGTTTTCTGCATGGGATGGGCAGGCTCCTGGTGAGGCCCCACTCCCTGCTCAGCAGCACCTGGTGGGGACGGGTCTTTTTGCTCTTATACACTGTACATGGACGAGCCAAGATGGACAACTCTGGCCTTGCAGATGTTGGGGGGAGGGGGCCAAGTGGATCTGCAGCAGTTGACAGTACATCATGCCTAATACTCAAGCTTTTCCAGGCTTCAGAGGATCCCTGAATAGAAAGAAAGCACCCACCACTGGAACACAGCCGCTTTTGTGGCTGGAAGGGGCAGATGTTCAACCCCACGCAACAATGCAACACAACAGTTGAAGCTGTAAGTGAAAAATGCTGCATCCACTTAAGACTGAAGAGGGAAATTAGGGACACCATCTAATTCTAGATCTACCATTTGGTCCTGATGCTTAAAGTTCACATACCTACTCTGCAAGAGTGGCACAGGGTTTTCTGTCACTGCCTTAAATAGGCAATATCCTGGACTAAAGCACTGAACCACAAGGACTTCAGAAGCAAACGATCAGACTGGCAAGTGCGCAGCTCTTTCAGCTGGAACACCAGCTCCCAAGTTCAGTTCCTTTTTAGCACCTACATAAGTGACAGACTTCCAGAAGTCCCAGTTGCACTGAACAGGACAGGCCCTGCTGGCATAGAGAAGGGCAGACCATTAAGAGCTCAGTATCCAAACAGCCAAACCCTTTGCTGAGATGAGCCTGAGGAGAAGCCAAGTTTCAGAAATCCTGCTCACCACAGCCAGCATTAGATCCTTCACCACTCAGCTGCCAAGAAGAGCATGGCATGGAAAACAACATCATCCCTACCACCACACCCTCATTCACTGACCCCCAAGAGTTCCCACGGGGAAACCCTCTCCCTTTCTCTGAAATACTCACCATGTCTTTTAAGATTGATAGCAAGAGAAAAATGGATTTGGGACTTGATTTGAGATATCTCTGGGCAAAATCCGGGCATCTGGATCACACACCTGCCAGCCAGATGCAATCCTGGTCATTTGCTCCCTGGTTTGAAACTGTATTTGTTCAAAACCATTTGTCAAGACACTTCGGGCAGAATGCAGAGACACAGAACAAAGTTCAAGGGTTATTTGTGATATGAACCATGCTAGCCAGGACTCTCCTCTTCCTCCAGCTGTTTAGCGACACTTGGAATGGACTGGCCTTACTGGAGGGTCTATTTTTTTTAGTTGAAAACTCACCATCCTCTAGGTCAGCTGTGAGCTGAAAGCATCCCAGTTATTTACTGCTGGAAGCTAAAGGAATTTCCTTACTCTCAGAAGACAGACATTTAAAATTAGTTTCAAGTTCAGTTGTGATAAACAAATCACATTCTCCTCCTTTCCGTCTCCTGGGGGTTTTTGTTGTTGTTGTTGTTGTTTGGGGTTTTTTGGGGGCTTTTTTGTTTGTTTGTTTTGGGGGTGTGTTTCTGGGGGTTTTTTGTTTGGTTGGGGTTTTTTGTTTGTTGTTTGTTTTTTAAATCATGCCTGCTGTTCCAACCAGCCTTTTCCTTAGCTGCCTTTTGCAACTCCTCATTTAAAAACTCATTCACAAGGAAGCAGGGGAACTATAAACATCTGAGAAAAATCAGCAAAGCCAGATCCCTGATTTCAGAATTTTCCCTTTGATACTTGATTCCCTGAGAACAACATTAAAAAGAAACAAATCTCCATGTATTTAGGTTTTTTGTCCCCTTCCTATGAAGAGCAAAAGGTTGGGAGCTGGGATGGGGGCTCAGGACTTCAGCTCCCTGCTGACAACCAGCCGGTGGAACTGGCTGGAAGATGAGCCCACTGTACCTACCCTGCCCAAAAGCTGGGGATGCAAACAGCTCCCAGCAGACTGATGAGGAAGACAAAAGGTGCTTTAAATTGATATGACAGTGCAACTAAAGGGTTTGGGGTTTTGGACTGAGTCCCACAAGCCTGAATTCATATTGATGTACTTTGTACCTTGTGGATCACAAGGCCTCGATACAAGGAGATTCTTTTAAAAAAATTCAGGCGTGCTGGGAGAATTGCCTCCTTGCCACGTTTTAGTGAGTCTGCCCATGAACTGCCAGCAATTACTGAGCTTCCACTCTGTATTCAAAGCTCTCCACAATGGACTTTATTATTTTTAAGCCTTTCAGACATCAGTGTAGCAAACTTAAGAGAGCTATTTGGAAGATTAAGACACAAACACCACCATATTATTCAATTTAGCTCCAACACTGAGCATTTATTTCTGTAAAGAATCACAGCTAATACACTGCCAACTGCCAGCAGAGACAAACACTTAAAGCTTTAAGTCACACTGCAGCATGGTCTTATAAATCAAATTTAAGACAAGAAGAAGGAAATTACTATGATTATGCAAGTACAGCACAATTACCACCAACCGATACCAAACCTATCTTCAGGTCTTGGCCACAAGCTTCAAAACTCCACCCCTAGAAATGACAACCCAAGGAAATCTTCACTTTCTGTGCATGCAGCCAGGTGTGAACCTACTAGCATGTCTCCAATAGCTGTATTAGATGACTTTTCTAAATATTTTGTATGTTCATACAAGTGCAAAGAGACTTTGTTAGCACCTCACCACCCCAGCTTGCAGTGGAGAGTTCACTAATAGCTGCTCTATTTGCCAAATCAAACCTGCAGACAGGTGACAAAAGGGAGTGATGAAAGAAAACAAAAAGCATTTGTGCCTATTTTCTGTCATTACAGTGCTCACAGGAGAGCTGACTGCTGCATTTTGCCCTCCTGAAACCATCCCACCCTTCACAAACAATTGCATGAATTTAGATTAGACTGGGTGCAGGATGAGCAGAGGGGAACAACATCCTTCCATGGAAATGAGGGAATGAAATTAAATAAGAGTCAATTTAAAAAAAATAAATCAGTGTGCCATATGAAGACTATCATATCCTTAGAGCTGACTTAATCTGAAGCCTTTGGAGAAAATCCATCTGTTGCAAATTTGACATTTCCCAGCCCTTCAAATGAACATGGAAAAGTTCTCATTGCAAAGTGTCCCATGGATAACAGAAATATTCCTGGTTTACACCAAAGGCATCACAGACTGTGGTATAACCTCAGAAAGACAGAAATCAAGAATTCCTCCTCGCTTTTCAGAAAAAAATGAAGGGTGGTCTCATTACACCAGTCGAAAACATTCATCATCATCGTTAGGGTGAAGGGCACAGCAACATTATTAACTCTGTTTCGCAGCACTAAGAAAACAGCAGGATAAAGTAAACTGCAGGAGTCAGCACGGGGGACAGTAAGGTAAAAACGTTCATGCTGTGTCAGCAGGCAGCCTGCAAACACAGGAACGGGGATGACCGACTGGCAATGACACGATGGAGCATTTCATTTCTAGGCCAGCAGCCCAAATCACAGTCAGGTCAGGAGAACATGGTTCTCCAGGCACCTGCCCTCTTCTTTGGGCTAGGAGCAAACAGACTCAGGAGCATCTTAATGATACTGCACCAGAACGACAGCGTGTCACGCTGGATAAAGCTCAGGACAGCGGGAACTCCCTCCATGCACAAGCCCATAATCACCCGCTGGCAGAGGATTAAGGGAAGAGATGCCTCTCACATCAGGGCAGCTGGGGGACAGCGCTCACACTCTGTGGGACTCATCCCTGATCCGTCAGGAGCAGACAGGGCAGCTCTGCAGAGAAACTCCACGAGAGCAGCACCCTTGTGGGTCAGTCCCACGACTCCTCACATTGAGCTGCTTCCCAAAGGGCCGGACCAGGCAGAGCAGTGAGCAGGAGGGCTCCTGCAGCGAGCTCTCCATGGATTATCGCTGTAACACTGCACAAACCTTCCAGGGATAGCTGGGAAAGTGGTTTGCAGCACTGTGCAAAGCACTGGAGAGCTACGCTGCCACCACATTTGGGGTTCTTCTGGACCATCTGTTTTCACATCAAAAGCAATCAGCAATCGCAGGGGCAGCACCCCAAATTCAGGGCCAGCTGCTCCTATCCATACCCTTCATCCTCTCCACCCTTCTAAAACTGGGCACAAGTCTCATCACCTGGCAAGTGCTGGTGAGTGCTGAGAAGCTGCGAGTGCAGGAGACACCCTCACTGTTTAAATGACTCAAGCTGCCATCCCTGGGTAAGGTCCCACGGGATGTCAGCTCCCTGTCTGTGCCATCCCCCAGAACACATGTGTTCAATGAAACCATTCACCAGGGTTCAGCTCCACTGGGAAATTGCTGCCAGCCTCCTCCTTGTTGCCTGGCATCTTCCCCACATCCCTTCCTCCCTCGGTCAGTCGTTATTTCCATGGCATTTTAGAATTTCCCCAGAGACTGGTGCAAAGCCTCTCCCCAGAACTCCAAGATCCTCCAACAGACAACCCTGAAGACTTTTAGAAGTCACACATCCATGTGATCTTCCACACACACCAGCCTGGAGCTCACCCTCCCCCCCACACAAAGTGGCTTGATCAACTAAAAGTCTCGCAACTTGGGGAAAAATCCACAGCCTTAACTGTTTGTTGGCCCAGCACGAAGATCACACAAACCACAAAAGGGAAAAACAAGAGGGTTAGACAGCAGAACTACTTGAAGATACCACATCCTGTACATAGGAATTTAATTTCTTCCCTTTCACCAGTGTCAGGACTGCTGTTCAAGACAGTTTTACTCCTAGTTACAGGCAGAGTCGGAGGGAACAGCCAGACATACCTGTAGCCTGAGAGTTACAATCCCTGGTCTAGAAGCAGCCCCAGCCTGTGGCCGTGCCCTGGAGGCCACATGCTGCCAGCTGCCCAGCCTTGCAGCATCACACCCAGCAGGTCAGTCAGTAACTCGGGATACCTTGAAGGAGAAGGGGTTTGGGATTTTGGCTCTTGGGAAGAGCAGGACGGAGATGAAAGCAAAGCTTCTGTCCAAAAAGGATGGATTTTTCCAGCTGCTGGGCCATGCCTCTTGCACGGAAATAGAAATTTTATATGATTTATTCACACCAAGGATGAAAGAGTGGCCACAATTCACACTGCTGGTTCTCAACAGCCTGCACAAGGCACTGGACCAGCTGTGTGACCAGAGGGAAATACAGATAACAGTATTTTTAATATTTCTGGATAGCCAGATACTCCCCAGGAGCATTTTCGCACCCACAACCACCACGAGGGCCTGATTTTCTGCCACATCCCAAAGACGATCACTTCCATCCAGCCACAGCATCCCACACCAGCCCGAGCTCACTCACTGCCACAGGGTGGGCGTCTCAGGCCAGTGGCTCTCCCAGATCCGCCCCTGGACCATCAGGCTCTGGCAAAGGGAAGAGGGGCTGCACGCCCCCAGGACAAAGGAGGCTCAGCATCACTCCTGCAACTCTGCTGTACCTGAAACAGAGGCAGCCAGAGGCAGCTCCTCCCTGGACAGCTGTCACGTGGAGGCTTCCCATGGCTTATCCCGTGGGAATGGCAGGGAGCCTTCACAGCACCACACAGGAGCCAGCCAGCCCCCCGTTCCCCCCAGATGTTTGCTATTCCAACCAGGAGGTCTTAGCACATTTCAGGGATGCTGGAAAGCTTCTCCTGACATTTAGGGAGTGGTAAAAGGGGTAGTCAGTGCTGCTACCCCCCACTAGGAAGCAGCAGACCGGGAAGAAGCAGGGAGAGATGGAATTATCTGCCTGAGATCTGGCCACACACTGCCATGGGGAGCAGGGCCATGTGCCATCATCTTTATCCCCAAAGCCATCACCTCTCCTTAGCATCCACCCGGGTTCAAAGCAGAAAGGCAGCACAGCAGCACCAGAAACCTGCTCTGCCCCAACTGGCCATCAGTTTAAAGCTCAAGAACTGAGAGCAGTGCTAAGGAAGACTTTACAGCTCAAGGAGCAACCACCTTGCTAGCACAGTTATGCCAGGAGCCCCAGGACCTCATGGAACATATTCTCTGGGTACCTGTAAAACCCTTTAAATGGATCATCGTGTTCTGCCTTCCCCAGGAAAACAGAAGAGAGGCCCATGAGATGGTCATGCTTCCTACTCCATCCAGGTTCTTCACGCAGCAGCTATGGAAAAGGGTACGGACACCTTCCCACTGACACAGCTCCTGGCTGGAAGGGAAATGCTGTCACCAGTGTGTTACAGAAAGGGAAATGAGGCACAAAGCAATTTTAAATAACTCGCCCAAGGTCACAGGAAGCTTCTAGCAAAGTCAGTAATTGAACTCAGACTTGCGAGTCCCCAGTCTAGTTATTTATCAGAAATCACCCTTTAATGGGTCACCTTTAGCCAGACACCCTCCTATTTTGCACTGCCAGTGAATTATACTGGCAGAGGGAATTATTACAAGTTTCCCTTACAGCCCAACATGCTTAAAGGGCTGTTTTGGAAATAGAAGAAAACTTGCAGCATGCTCAGTGTGCTGGAGCAGACAACTCCTCAGTGCTGCAGAGAGCTGAACCACCAAAGTGATTACAAGGCTCCAGATCAAGCTGGGAAGTAAGAAGCTGTTTTTCCTCTGCAGTGAATCCCTTTGTTTCGAAGGGTGGCCTCCAGTCCACAGTTTGAAGGGTGGTAAGAACTCACCATTTCACCTTGGATTTGCATCTTCTGTCACAAATACCTCAGATGACACAGAATATTGCAGCCTTAGCTCCGAGCCAGACATCCCAAAGCCTCTCCCTTGGCAGCAGGCCTCTCCTTGAACCTGATGTGCCACCGGTTTGTGTTGGTACAGAACAATAGAATGGACTTCATCCAGACTTTCACAGGCCACAGGCACGGTTCTTTCCCTTCCTAAAGAAAACATGTTCAAGCACCTCTCGGCATAGCCCAGTCAATTCACAGAGACTGGGCACAGCCCTCACTGGAGCATCCCACAGCCTCAGGGCACTCCTGCCAGACAGGGCTGGTTGAAGGCATCTCGGGAGCATCCAACCTGGCTGCTGCTGGAGCCCAGTGCCTTCCTGGGGCACTGCTCACCTCACCAGAGGAACAGCAGAGCCACTGCAGCACCACTGCACATCCCAAACCCCCTCCGAACTCCAGCACGGGGAGAAGCCCCGCAAAGAGGAGCAGCAAACCCAAACCCCCCTGATGCACACAACAGACAATCAAACCACATCTGTGGATATCTGCAGCGCTCAGATCCTTTTCAAATGATGACAAATAGTGGAAATGTTGAGCAATAGGTTCGGAAAGGGACACACAGGACGGAATTTGCCTTTCACAAAATACAGTGTGAGGGGCAGGAGTCAAAACCGCTAAGTGTGGGGCTAGCCAAGAAGTTTATGCAGCATTTAGGCATCCAGTGGCCTCATCCTTCTGCGTACAAGCAATTTAATTTGTCACACTGATACTGCACACATGTCCTGAGCAAATAGGTCAGTAAGAAGTAAGAGTAGGAAGGGAGGAATGAGGGAAAAGGATGCAAGGGCATCTGGAAAACTCCATCTTGAGCTGCAAGTCGGGCAACTTTACAGGTATACATACTGATTGAGGAGAGAGGAAAAGGGGAGGTAAGAGAGGCTTTACAGCTCCATGCTCAGGGCTACAGCCACCTGCCTGGGGACTGAGGGGCACTGGTCAATGCCAGCCATCACCTTCCTAGGGAGCAAACACTGCCAGCTTAACAGAAACAGAGAACAAAAGGAAAAAAGAGAGAGAACTTCACCTCTTCTAAGACTGTTACAGAAAGAAACCCCACGTGCTACCAAATTACATGGATAAAACAATCCTGTTTTGCAAAGCCTTTGTGTGGGGAATTCTTTGCTTTGAGCTCTGCTGCAGATTTGCAGGTGAACAAAACTCCTGTGAAAAATTTACCTCTCAGGGTGAGGAAACAAAATCTCTTTTCCCCGCCCGTTCTTCACTGGCAGAGCAGAGGCTCTGGGTGGAAGGGCTGTACGAGTGGGATAACCCTGCCCCAGCCCATTCTGCTTTAAGGCTACTCACCAGAGGTCCTTGCTGTCACTCCATACCACAAACCCCAGTGAGGAGCACGTCCACTGCTGCAGCTGCAGCTTCATGCAGGGCACCTAGTTTTGTGAAAGCACCACGTTTTTCCCACCACGGGTCCTGTCTTCCCTAACGCCGTCAGATCAGGGTGAACCCCTCAGCCCTCTGCAAGAACCAGCTCAGCAGAAACACCTCCAGAGGGTTATTAGCAACAAGACCAAACTAGCAGCTGTGGGCCTCCAGATCCTTGGGCCCTAAACACAGGGCTGAAGAGGCGTGACATCAACTATGTCAAAAATTTGCTTGCTTTGAAATCCTACTCCTGCTTATTTATGTTACAGGAGTACCCAGAGGCCTCAGCCAAGCCCTACAGAGCTGGGGCTGGAGCAGTGCATTTGCACATGTAATGGCCATAGAATCACGGAATGGTTTGCATTGGGAGGGACCTTAAAGATCATCTAGTCCAGCCCTGCTGCCACGGGCAGGGACACCATCCACTACACCAGGCTGCACCAAGCCCCACATCTCCAGAGAGCCCCTGCCCCGTGGCCAGCCACAAGCAGCTCCCAGTTTTCACTAGAAATAACTCACAGCCAGGCTGGAGGTGAGGAGGTGCCGTGGCAGGGCAGGCTACAGGAGAGATGCAGCACAAGGGCTGGGAAGCAAGCCAGCAGCCAGGCAGCATGGACAGGGGTGTCCCTGGGGCTTCTCTAGTGCTCCCACAGCAGAGCTGAGCTCTGCCTCCAGCAGCCAGAACACCCTGGTGAAAGTGCTGCACAGGGAGCTCTGCAACCCCCACGAGGATGCAGAGAAGGTTGTTAACCTAAACAGACAGGTCTGAGATTGATTCGCAGGAAGGATGAAATCAAGAGGCAAAAATAACATTTCCAACACACCAGTGACATACCAAGCCCTTAATCCAAGGCACTATTTACAGGCCAAGAGCATTCCTTGCTGCTCTTACCTTCAGCTGCAAGGTCTGGGTCAGCAGCTGCCTTGGAAGAGCCAGTTTGAAGGTAACAAACAGCCCAGGGAACAGCAAGGCCTAGAAACTGGGGTTTGCAGGAGAAGATAAATAATTAAAGGGACAACTGAGCACAGCTCACTGAACTTTGCTCCACAATGGAAGCACTGATTGTGGAAAACTCAAAACATTTCTTCCCCGAATGCATTAAACTCCCATTTTGCTATTCCAAAGTCTTCTACTTCCTCCAGCATCCAGATATGCACTTCCCAGATGCACTGCTAGGAATAGGGTCTTGTAAATAAAGTTTTACAAAAAAGGAAGGTGAACACACAACATATTTTTCCCATTACTTCAATACATCCTGCAAGCTCTGCAAGCTTGGTAAAGAAAGAGTCTATTTAAAAATCTAGGGTGGGGAAGAATTAGCTCACCAAAACCATAAACAGATTTGCTTTGCACTTTCAGGCCAAGAGAAAAACAAGACAGGCCATGCGTGTATTGATGCACACAATGGCACAGTCGTTTTAAAAACAAATGAATTAGAGGGAGAGGACACCACAGGAGGGTGGGGGAAAAGGAGGAGCAGAGGGAAAGGGGCCAAGTTCTGGAGCAGAGATCCTCAGTTTGGTTCTTAAAGCTCCCTCAGAAGACACTGAAAAGCCTTCATGGGCCAGCACAGGACCGTGAGCTTGCAGGGAGGATGGCAAACTTTGCTACAAGGCCACAATCCATCTCTGGGTGCTGGCCCTTCAGTAATGAACAATGTCCTTTTCTGCAGATGGAACACAAAGGAATCCTTCTTATTTGCCCAGAGACCTTCCACACGAACCATCCACATCCATTATTGCTGTCTTTCCATGGCGGATACCAAGGGATATAAAATTTAATTCCCTTCTCCCTACTTTCCCTCCTAAGAGACCCTGACTCTGTTTACAAAGGCAGAGCGAAGCTACAAAAGCTTCACCCTCTTCCTCCTGCAAAATCCTCTGTTCATAACAGCCAGACAACCAGAGAGCCACAGTGCTCCCTGCATTTGCACAATTACTGCCATAAGGTATTGAGGACCCACCTAGATGCAATTAATGGAGGGAACTTCAAGGAGGACAGCTCTCAGGGGGCTGAGGGTGCACATGGATCCCAGCACATGACATGTCTCAGCAGCGTGCCTTAGTTTATTCCTACCAGTTTAACAGGCTGCAGAACTGGAAGTGTGTCAGGAAAGCAGCAGCAAACAGCATCAGTCCAGTCACTCTACTCCCAACACCGATTATTTAATAAAGTCTCCAGATGTGGCCCAAGCTGGGTAGAAACCACTGTAGGGTTTGAAAATCCCCATTTCCGTGGGGCCACTGTCATTTATTACACAGACGTGAATTGGGTGAACAAATTCCCCGCCAGTCTGCTCGCTAATGTTCAGCCATGGAACTTACTTTTTGTACAAATAAAATGGCTTGGCTCTGCTATGAGACCCAATTTCTTCTTCAAAAGTCTGGAACGGTGTAATGGAAAACCAGAGTGTTATTTCCAAGCACACTTCTTCCATCCACAGAAGCCAAAGGGAAAAAGCATCGCTCTCCTGACCCCTCATCCACACCATGGGACAGATGGGTATTTATTACGTTACATGGAAATAAAGTAAATCAGCAACTAGCACACAGATAGAGGAGCCCCAGCCAGGAGAAAAGTACAAACATACAGGCTATCTGAACTCTGTTTTGTTCACGGAGTGATGGCCAAAAGAAAAAAAAAAAAATTAAGAAAATTTCCCCCTTCTCAGGGAACCCTGGAAGCATAAACCAAGCTTGATCTGACCCTGTTCTCCAGGCAACAGAGCCAACCACTCCATGATCATTTCCTTCAGCCATCAGGCTCCACCAGCCTGCACAGAGATCCCTGGGATACACTGGAATACACCACATTTCCCTGTGCAGCCTGCGCAGGACAGAAAGGTCCCCACCACACACAGCGCCTGAGGTGACAGCGGTGTCCTACCTGCACCAGGGACCACATCCTGAGCCTGTCGTTCTCCTGCCCCTCCTCCATGCTCACCCACATCTTTAAGGGCCCGCAGTTGCTCTGGCTGCACCAGGATTCAGGGCTGGAAGAGAAGACATTACACCAAAAATTACTGCTGCACCCCTGCAGGAGAAGGCAGCCCTTGGTTAGCAAAGGCTAAAAGCAAAAATTAAACACTGATCAGTTTGAGGAGTCTCCCAGCTCATGCTGCCCACCCTGCCATGCTCCCACAGTACATCCCCACTGAAGCACCCCAAATACCCACCTTTGGGGTTTTTTTCCCCTCTCAATTAATAAAGACATTATTTATCAGAAGCTAACCAAGTTTGCTGAACTGATCACCAAGCCCTCAACCCAGTGAAAGCAAATCCCAGCTGCAGTGTGCTGGAAACCAGTGACACGGCTGCCCAGCTCTCTATGGACCTGATCCATTACAGGGCTGGAAACCTCAACTGGCCAGAACATATTTAGAGCAGCAACCACAGCACCCTGACTGCCACCGCCACAGCAGCAGCTAAATATAACCTGCAGCTTTGCTCGTAGCTGTGGCCTTCTTTTCTCCCCTTCATTTTCTCCCACTGCCATCCAATCCCTGTTCCCCCACTGCTGGAGAAGCAGCAGAGCCAGCTCCATGTATTTCCTAATTTCTAAACTTTACTGTCTAAAGAGATAACCAGCCAAGTGGATTTCTGGGATTAAGCTCAGACCAGGGGAGAAAACAGCATATTGAAAAACAAAGAGTCACCCTGGAAAAAGGTGAGCCAGAGCTTGTAATGAGGATGAAAAACAGGAAAATTAGGTTGTGATTGCCCAAGTAAAGGAAAATTTACACTTGTTTGTTGCTCCTGCCTGAGCATGGGCAGTGACAGGTCCTCCTCTCCCAGCAGGATGTCCCAAGTGTTCCCTGCCCAATGGCAGGAGGGCTGGAATGATGGGATCTTTAAAGTCCCTTCCAACACAAACCATTCTGTGAGTCTATGGTTTTGTGAAGTGCCCCTGTGCTTCAGCCAGCTCCAGTCCCTAAGTTCCCTGCCAGAGCCCCAGTGATCTGCTTCTCAAGCTGGATCCTGCTGACCACATGCTTTGCACACAACTGTTGAGTTTCTTGGATTAAATAAGTAAGTGGCACAGAGAGATTTCACCAAATAACTGGCACAGATGCATTACAACTCAGGAAAGGGTGCCTCAAACCCATCCAGAATCCTGCAGACAAGAAATTTCCACTCTGGCTGTAATTGCACAGACCAAACTCAGCAGGATTTAAAAAGAAAAGAGAGTAATTTAAGAAAAGGCAAAGCAATTGGACGAGGNATTTCACCAAATAACTGGCACAGATGCATTACAACTCAGGAAAGGGTGCCTCAAACCCATCCAGAATCCTGCAGACAAGAAATTTCCACTCTGGCTGTAATTGCACAGACCAAACTCAGCAGGATTTAAAAAGAAAAGAGAGTAATTTAAGAAAAGGCAAAGCAATTGGACGAGGGTAGAAGGACACAAAGGTTTTCACTCTCTAAGCAATCAGGTGTCTCGACGCTCCCTGCTGCAGAGTCATGCTTGGAGAAAGCTTTCCCCAGACCCTCAGTGCTGGCTGCTCTATGTTATTTGCTATATATTATTTGCTGTGTGTTATTTTCCCAGTTTAATTCACAGGAAAAGCAAAGCAACCCCAGAACCAGGGGGCGGAAAAAAAAAATCAGGAGGACTAAGTCTGGCAAATCACAAGAGTTGAGAGAACAAGAAAAAAACGCTTTAAATGCCTGCTAGATGCCACAGCTTTTTCTTTTTTCCTTGCTTTTCTTTTTTTCCTCCCCTAAAATGAAGGGAAGGCTTATCCCTAACCAATTAGGTTTCAGCACACTTGGAAAGATCCCAGCGTTGAATGCCGAGACCTTGACATAACAGGTGACAAACTTTGCTACGCCAGAAAAAATTTAACATAGAATAAGAAACAAACAGTAGACTGCTGATGGAGTGGGTTTTTATTCCAGCAATTTGTGTAAATGTCCTATATCGACTTGCACAACCCCAGCACCTCCCAAACAGAGCGATAACAGCACGGCCCCACTGCTTATCTGCCATTCCTCCTGCTGTAACACTGCTGCCTCTCTCCCTCTGCCACGGTACACTTAATATCATTCACACACTCCTTCAGGGATTCAGCATATGCCCAAGACTTTAACAAACAAGATTTTGCGTTCCTTGGAGTACCTAAATTAAAGAGTGACCTCAATCATAGCAGTCAGAACAGCTTCGCGCTTCCAGAAATTAAAGGTGGCTTAAATAGAAACTTAAGCTGGAGGCAGAGATAAATCTGAGTCTCCCAAAACCTTGTTCTGAAATATGGAGTAAAGCCCCTGCAAATTTGGCACCACGAGCCGTGATTACCCTGGCAGCTTCTCCTTGAATTCCCTGGAATTTCTGCTTCAAGAAGAATAACACAGAGAGAGCTGGGGCGAGGGGGCAGGGACTGGGGTTTCCTCGGAGCAGAACATGCAAACAGCTCAGCTGCTTATCACTGAAACTGGAACAGCAACAAGGACAACCAAGGCATGTTTTTTCCCCTAACTTCTTTCACATATTAAAATCCCAGCATCCAACAGCCAAGATACACTGAGGTCCTTCTGTCTCAGTTATTCGCGCTGTCTGCCAGAACCACAGCCATCATTACCATCCCACTGCCGTCCTTACGGCTTCCTAAGGCTCGACTGAGCAGCTCAAAACCTGCAGACAGTTCCAGAATGGAGAATATCTTCCCCAAACACCAAATTCAGCACACAGAGTAAGCCATCCTCCTATACCTGGAGGTTTAACACTGCAATGTCTGAACCAGCTGGACCAGTGTGAACACAACTGAGAGTCTGAACATTGAACATTTCAAAATCAAATCCACTGCAAAGGCTCAAAAATAGAGATTATTCTGTTTTCCTTTTACCTGACAACCCCACCTCAGATTTATTTATCTTTTTTAACAGCTGTCAGCTCTCTTTTGGGATCTTAACAGATCTTCTTGCTCTCTTTTGGGATTTTTTTTTTTTTTTGATGTGGCTGAAAAGGGAACTAGGCTGTCCCAGAATAAAGCCTCCTTGCAGAGCAAAGCCTGGTTCAACCTGAGACTCACACAAGCAGACACAGCAGTCCCAAGCCCATCTCTCTGTCCCAACAGAGGATGGGCTGAGGAAGAACAAAACGATACAGAAAAAGACAAAAAGAATTCCCCCCCCTGCCCACCAGTCTCCAAAGGGGAGGCTTTGAAGAATGCTTCACCTTTTCTTGCTGTTCCCAGAACTGGGAAATAGCTGAGCTGTGACGGCACTTTGCAAGACCCCAGCTTTGGCAGAGATGGGCACCTTCCTGAGGTGTCCACACGGAGCTGAAGGAAACTTCTCAGACATGTGAGACCCTCTGACACTGCCCAGCAGAGACTGTCCGGCCCTGCAGCCTCTGCTGCTTGTGGAGCACTGATTTTAAAAAGTTACCATTCCCAAGATACAATTAAAGGACTGACAAGTTACCATTCAGGATCTCTAAAGTGGCTGTTTCTATTTTTCCAGTATTTACAGAGCTGGGAACTCAACTTTACTGGTATTTCTTTAAAGAGAAATAGCGGTACTAAAGGCAACATCATTCACTCCCCTCTCTGTCTCTTCAACTCAAGTGAACCAGCATCCTGGAAAAGCTGCACCATTGAGACAGGCAAGTCCTACAGTTTAATGTCCATAACAGTCAATTTCAGAACCAAAGAGCATAAAATATTTCTAGGCAACATCTGCTTTTGTACGGAGGCATGCAAACTTACATTATGTTAGTCACTTCAATCTTTCTAAGTGCCTGAAAATTTAAGCCACAGAACATCATTTCTCATCTCTTGCTTATTTTAGACCAAAAACAACCCTCTCCAGCCTCACCACTCCAGGCCAGCACTGTAGGAAGGGAGCACAGGACAGCAGTGAGACAACTTCCACTGCAGGGGAACAAACTGCATCTTCCTCATGCAACAATGACCATCAAGAAACATCAGAAAGATATTTCCAAGCCATTTTAACCTCCTGACAACTGGTGCTCCACAAGCTCTTCAGACCATCAAATCCTGTTGTTACTTTCAGGGAAAGTACTGCCCTGATTTTGCCCAGTATTTAATCTGAGCTTTTTTCTCTACGATTTTAGGACCGTGACCTCTTGCTCTTCCCACTGTGTACACAGAGAGCAACCACCACCTTCCCTTTTAGGCACCTGAAGATGTATTTCCTGCCTTGTTCTTCCCACCCATCTAGAGCCAAACCGCTCAGGTTTATTCAGCCCAGGGATTTCTAGACTTCCAGTCAATCTCCTTACACCTCTCTGGATCTCCTCCAGTCAAACTCTTCTCCTCTCTCCTGCCAGAACCAGAAGAGGACACTTTCCCCCATCCCTCTGCACTATACTATTCCCAATGCTTATGTTTATTTTCAGCTGAGTTTTATGCCCAGCCTCCAAGAATTTACAAGCAGATCATGGTCCAATCCAGGTCTACTGGGAATAATTTTTTCCATTGCAAAGAGAAGGAATTATGGAATATTCCCATGACGCTAAAAATTCCTATTGCAGAGTTCTAAAATTTCAAATCCTATTCAGGTTGGATTTAAAAGCAACCAAACAGGTATATACAACATGGAGCATTAAAGTCAGCAAACGATAGTCAGCTTCTCATCCAAGAAAAGGAAGCAACAGACTCCCACTCCTCTCATTTTCATCTCACTGCCCAAAGGATGCTTCGAGGACCACAGGGGACACAAAGAGCTAAATTTAACTATTATTTGAGAGCAGAAATCATGGCTTTCATGCCATGTTTTATTCAAGGCCTGATGGCACTCTGATCATCCGTGTGATTATCCAGTTCGAGGAAACAGAAGAGCACTGGTTTCCCTTTCATCCAAAAATCCCAGGCCTACAGCAGGACGTGGGAAGCTGCGGCTCCGTTCCTGCTCTGCCTGGAGGTTTTGGCATCTTTAGCTTCAGCTCCTGCTGTGAGCTGGGATATTCTGGGATGGGGAACTCTGTCAGTCCCCCTGCTTTCCATGCCAAATACCATATTTAAACTGTCAATACATTCAATAACATGGCTGAACAGTTTCTCTGCCCTTATCTCCAGCCTCTCCCAGCTGCAGTTACTGGAACCATTCACACACAGTTTTGTGGGAGCAAAGAGACAACAAAAGCAAAACCAAGTTTTTTCCAGCAAAAATTCCCTTTGACAGGCAGTCTTGCCATTAACTCAGGGATAAAAAAAGCCTGGGAGCCAGCAGTGACAATGCTATTATAATACGAATTATTAATACAAGGGACTTCATTGCTCTCAGCTTCCACATGCAGCCTGCCAAAAGCCAAAGGTTCCTATTTTTTCTTTTTTGGGTACACAGACCTTGTAAACTCCACCGTTAGCAAAGAAAAAACCACACTGACCGTCTTTACACTGTCCATAATATCTTTTTAAGGTGACTTGTCATTTAAACTGTCAGCTTGAAATCTAATCATTTTAAAAAAATGAATACAATATTATGTATTACACTCACAGGCTGCAACCACTGCCAAATTCCTCTGACAGTTTTTACAGGATTATAATCACATTCTTCTTTTAATGTTTTATTCTCTCACTCCTGTGCCAGAGAGATGGGAAGGAGAGTAAATGGCTACTTAAGAACAATGTATGATGATCCAAACCAAAACGGGAAATGGAGCACAGCACCGTGTTCCCCCTCCTTGGAGCGGGGATGCTCAGCAGCCAGAACACTTTCAGACACTAGTGTGATTTTAAAGCAAGTTTTCCCATGAAAAATCCTTTTATTCCAGGAAAAGCACTGATAATTGTGAGGCAAACATGTGGGAGGACAAGCTTTATGTTTCTGCCATTGAGAAATACCAGGCTCTTGCAGAGACCAGACACAGCTCAACTCAGCAGTGGCCACAAAGGGACCGTCAGTGGGATCCCGAGCAGAGACAGGAGCTGAGCACACCCTGTCCCAGAGGCTGCACAGCCTCCGTTGCTGCTCCATCTACTGCTCAGAAACCCTCCTGCCTTTTCTTCTCCTTAAATTCTCCTATTAAGATGGACCAGATGAACAGACCCATCTTGGAGTTCGCTCTCCACACCACAAACGAGGCCAGTCTGAGCAAAATGCCAGCTGGGTCCCAATCCCAGCTCCTGCAGGGACCTGGCTGGGCCTCAGCCTGCGGAGAGTTGCACAAAACAAGGATTCTGGCATCTCTTTGCTGAACATAAATGCCTTTTTTTTTTTTTTTCCCCCTAAAAAATGCCTGGGGCATAACAGTGCTTGTTTGTACAAAGAGGACAGACAAAATTGTCTAGAAATGGAAGCAAAACCTGATTCACGCAAATTAATGGGCAAATTTTACAACATGAACACATGAAAAACGTTGGGCTTGTTTTTGGTTATTTTTGCCTGCAAGGTCCTTTTTTATTTTTTTTATTCCTTCTTTTCAGGACAGCGTTCCCTTACAAAAGCATTCTTCTGAAAGCACTTCTCTGGTGAAGCTCCCCTCCAACAGCTACTGTTACAAATCTGCGATAAAAGATGCATTCAGCAGGGTTTGGCACACAGATAGCACCCAAATGGGCACTGCCAAAGCCTTGCAATTTTATCACGAGCTCCAAAATACTCGGAGAGAGAAAAGATGCCCTTGCAGGGAACATCAGCATAAGAGAAGCTTCATCTCCTGGGGTCACGAGGACCTCAGATTTGATCGGGATGGGGAAAAAAAAGACAAGTGTCTAGACACAATTCTGGAGAAAATCTCTCAAGTAGGAGGGCAAAGTGATCCAGATTTTCATGGCCTGATGGCCAAGCAGAAGGAACCTTTGATGAATTATCACTTGATTTGATCCATCCTTAGGATTCTGAAGTGCCCCACTGGTGACTACTTTTGGGGGGGAACTTACCAGACCTCTCCAAGAAGTTTCTGGACTAACAGAAAGCTGTCCAAAGTTATCCCTTAGCATCAGATCAGCCATCTCACAAACCTCCAACTTAAGCTTGCAAGAGAAATATAAATTGAAATAAAACCCCACACTCCTCAGCAAGGTCCATCAGTCTGGGGGGGACGCACAGCTCCTGATGGAGAAAGAGCCTTGGTGGCACAGAGTGTGGCTGAACCCAAACACGAGTGTGTAACACCTACAGGGCACCTCTGCAGGACACACAAACACGCATCCGACACAAGCACAGCTCTGCTGTCCTGCTGCTCCTCCCTTTGTGCCAGGAACAACCCACAGCCAAACTGGACCCAGCATCCACGACACGGGGGAAAAGAAACATCTCAGCAATTAATAGACTTCAGCTGGAATCTCCCAGGAGACAGTATTAAAATGAAGGAGGGAAGAAACAAATAAACAGAGGAGAAAAGAATCAACCTAGCAGTGTCTGCCATGCCAACTTCTAAAGCCAAAAGTCAAGCCCAGGACCCCATGGCATTGCTCCCAGTCTGGGATACTGGGAAACAACCAGGCTAATGCATCTCCCTACCACTCTCTGCCCAAGAATTCCCATTTTCCAGCTTTTCTGCATAACCACAAAGCCCTGGAGGTTTTGTTTCCCCTTTAAGAAGCTGAGCTTTTCACTGAAGTCCCTGGTTCTGAGTGCTGGGCTTTAATCCAAGAGCCCCAAGAGCCAGACATCAGGAGGTAGCGATGGGCTGCAGGCGCTGGCCACCAGCCGAACCCTTTTCCAACCAGCTCAGCTGGGGTCTGGATTTGGGAATCCACCCTGCTGCATTCAGGAAGTATTTCCCAAAATGCAGAGTTTAACCCCAAAATTGTATCGTGAAGCAGCAAGCACAACTCTCTAGCACACCATAAATACATCACTCTGTACCACACTCACCAAGTCCAGCTCTAAATCTGGTTCACCCATAAGTCACATAAAATATAAATATTCTCCCTGATTTCAGTGTAATATTCCCAAGCTGATCCAGAGAACCTACAAAGTCACTAAGCTATAATTAGAGGTTTATTACAAAAGGTGTTTGGGATGCCTGCCAGCACTGAAGGACACTCTGTATTTAAGGTACCCTTAACATATACAGTGCCAGTGGGCCATTTTTTGGGCTTTCATTAAACAAAAAAAGCCAGCTTGTTTACTCACCTCAAATGACTTTTCTCAGTCTCTGCTTTGGTTTTTTTTCCAGTCTCTAACTTGATTAATGGCATTTTAAAAAGGCAAAAAGAAAAAGCCATCAGTGAGGTGGTTTAAAACATACATTTTTATCCATCGCTCATAACATGATTGCCAGCTAAATCTTGCTTTTCACAAAAAAAAAAGTTTAACTGGGTGCAGAACGTGCATATTCACTCACTGGTTATTGCAGGGTTGTTGACATTAGCTTTTATTTTTAAAAAAACATCAAGTGTGGAGAGGAAATGAAACAATGTGATACTTCTTTGAGACTGTCTCTAACATTAGGAAAACATGCAAAGAAAATCCCAGAGTGATCCACTTGCAGACCTTCCCACAGTGCACCAGGTTCGAATTGATAAAATAACAAATTCTGTGTCACAGCACTTGGGCTGGCCTGGCTTTTTCAAATTGTTTTTTAAATAATATATGACAATACTGTCATACGCCACCGTGTCCTGAGCCTTTGGGAGGGACAGGACCCGAGTGCCACACACCAGAGATGCTCTCTGGGACCTGGTCTCCCTGCTGGCTGTCACACCAAAGGTGCCTCTGGGCACGTGTCATTCCCCACACTGAAATCAGGGAGCACATGGGATCAGCAGCTTCATGCCAGAGTGAGCATTTTGCAGTAATTAAAAGGTGGCTCCATCACACACTCCAGGATTTCTCAGCACTGCAGCACAGCGTGGACCCACCTCTTGTATGCCCAGGGCTTCAGCAGACCATCCCTGCATTTCTAAGTGAAAAATTTTAAGCCTACAAGCACCAAGCTCTATCACAACTTCATAAATGTTCCTAAAATTGAGTTTAAACTGGAATGAAAAAGCATCTCTGAAGTGATGCTCTGGTCCAGCAGCTGGTAGCAGCATCACCTCTGCTTTGCTGTTGGAAAATAAGCCCTGAGGCCATGGCCATGAGGGGAAAAACATCATTAGGAGATAAAATCATCCCTGCTAATCCTGACTGTGAATTCAGGTGCCTAATTAGACCAGCTGCCAGGTACAGCTCTGCAGAGGTGACCTTTCCTGGTGCTGTCTAGATGTGACACCACAAGAGGTACCAAGGCTGAGAGAGGATTTCTCCCTTCTCCAAATGCCACCCACCTTTGGGGCAGAACCAGCTAAAAAAAAAGCAGGAGAGGAAGGCAGAGCAGAGCAGGGCTGCAGATCCCTGTGCCAAGAGGCTGTGCAGCTCCTGGATGGTCTGAAATCGCCCCTTCCCAAACACCAATTTTCATCTCTCCCTTCAAAGCACAACAACAAAATATTTGGGAGCTGGATGGATGCACAGTAAACACATTTCACTACTAATGGTCTCCAGTGGACTTGTTTTTGCATCTTGCAGCAAAGCATGACTGCGAGGGAATGCTCTCCTCTTTCAGTACGCTATTTACTGTTAGACACCTACATAAAATTATGGATATTTGACTTACAATTCTATTTCTCTTCCCAAAAAAAAGCAGGTGAAATTGAGCTTCTCGGTTGCAAAATTAGCAATACTTTGTTGCTAATTGAGTTCCAAGAACCTCCCTCAGCTCTTTTTTCTAATCACGTGCAGAACAGCTACACTGCACATACCATTTTTCGCTACATTGAGCTTGACGAAAATTTAAGACTTCCTCCCCGCCCCGTCTTCTTTTTAATGGGAGATGTGATTATTGAAATTAATTCGGAAAACAGTCAGCATTCACCAATCAGCTCAGCAGTTTGGGTTTTCTTCATCTGCTGGTTACATGCTAATTATTGTACTGGTGAGATTATTTCCCATTCACATTTGGAATTTACAACACAGTAGGGAATTGATTAAATTAGAAGAAAAATACAAAAAAATAGAGAAAGAAATCAATGACATTTTACATTCAACATGTTGGGGTTTTTTTTCCATTTTCTTCCCAGCCTCATGCCTACAATACCCTGACAAACTCAGCCCCAGCAGAGCAGATCCACAGGGCAGCGTTTCCCAGCATTAAGGAGCGGAGCAGAAATGAAATCCACAGAGCAGATATTTTGGGAAGGCGATGCAACCCTCCCATGTTCATCAACAGTGCTGCTGTTCCCCCCATCCTCCACTGCCTCACACCAACCATACCCTTTTCCACTTGGCTGACATTTGCAATTAAGAAGGGAAACCTCCCCACATGTGGGAAACGAGCCCCCATTTCCAAGGCCAAGCCTCCAGCGATGCCAGAACACCCGTGCAGAGGCAAGAACGATGTTCCCTGCCCCATGAACAGCTCTGGTGGACTGGGGTGGCTTCATCCTCACACCAGAAGAGCACAAGGGACAGAGCAACACCAGCCCACGACACCCAGCAGCAAGGACCACTTTATTCTGCTATCAGGTCTTCCTTATGGAAACCCTTTTTTCAGAGATACTCAGCAGAGAGATCCCTAATTTCGCTACTGAATCTCGAATACTATGTACCACCTCATTTCACCTGGACAGGCACAACAATATTGTCAACAGCAGGGCTTTGAGCACACAAGGGATGCAGTGTTTGCCTTGCAGCACTGTTTATTTGTGGTTACCCCTCAAAGCAAGGACTGCTTCTCAGCCCCACCCTCTCTGTTCCAACCATCCCCTTGAAAACTACAATCAAAAAAAAGAAACCCAAAAAAAAACGAATGAAAACCTATCCTAGGTGCCAGAGAAGATCAAAGTAGGAGCACAAAGCCTTTAAAATTCCTTTAAACACCCCAATCTCCTGCTTGCCACAAACTGCTGGGCACCCACGAGCTGCTCTTAGACCTACCCTGAAGGTAACAAGTAAAGCAGCGTCCTGCAACACCAAAGGGAAACACACAGGTGACCCCACAGCCAAAAATAACATCGAAAACCCACATCTAAAAAACTGACAAAGCAAGAGAAGGATGCCAGGAAAATTAGGAAAGCATAAAGTAGCAAAAGGAGCTTGGAAAAGGGTTAAGAGCAGGTGGACACACAGTGACAGGAGAGGGCTATAGCAAAATTAACCCCCAGCACACCAACTCCAAAGATACCTCCTCCAAAGCACCTTCATTTCTAGTGCTCTAATAAGCACTACTGTGCTCCCAGGGCCAAACTTCCACCCTCCAGAAATTATGCTGACACTTGGCAGAGCAAACACAGCTCAGCACCGGCTGGGAGAGCAGGACAACACCATGCCACCAGGACAGACACAACAACAGAGGAAAAACAACTAAAAACAAAGGACCTGCAAACCTGCAGCAGTTGCTACATCATCCTCAGTCTCCGTCTTTCCTGCCTGTAAAGCGACATGGAGATGCCAGACACCGGAGCAGGGAGAGCTGGCTGCCATTTAAAACATCTGCTACACTTCCCAGGGCTTGCAGGGCTGGGGGAGCAAAGCCCAACAGGTGGATTATGATTTAAATGAAATATTCACATCGTTTGCTTGCTCACAGCCTGTCTCCCCTGTGCCAGCACAGCTGAGGGGTTCTGTGCTTGGATTTTTGGGTTTAAGTCAGCTCTGCCTCTATAAAACAGAGACACTCCCCTTCTCTTAAATATTTTGTGATGTGGAAATGATTCCTAGCAAAGAAAGAACAGGATACATTTCAGAAGGGGAGCCTGTTTTTACATCCTGTTTAACAAATCAAAGCACAACACACACCAGGCTTGCACAACCTCCGGCACAGGTGTCAGGGTGATCTGTCTCTAAGGGCCACCCCACACCCAGGAACCTATGTAACAGCCAATTAACCTTTAATGCAAAGTGTAAACACCTGTCTTACCAGGGCTGTGAAAAATGACATCACATTCAACCCTTCGAGGCCTCCAAAGCCACCTGCTCAAGGTGCTGGTCTGCAAGGCTAACCAGAGCCTGGAGGCTGTAAGAGAAAGCCCAGTGCTTTCTATCACTGGAAGCTGGAACGATCCTTGTGCTACTCATGCCCCAAGGCAGGACCTGGAGCCACCAGGAAGGTCTCCAGCCACTGCAGCCTGCCCTGAGGACAAGCATGAGGAGCCAGGAATAATTTGGATCCTTCACATAGAGACCCAAGAGTTCAGTTCATTAAATATGCTACACATCAAAAAGCATCCAAGACAACCCCATCTCAAACATCCTCTTACACGAAGTGTACTCCAAGTACTCCAGTGCAGACCCTTGCTACTCACTCCTACACTGAGGACACCTGGAGATGAAGAGCTGCAAGATCAAGTACCCAAGACTTCAAGCCTAATTTTGGTCCTCTTAACTAAACTCTTTATTTTTACCATTTTAAGAACAAACAAGAAGTTTCAATCCCTCTTTAAGGACAGATACCAACTGAGCCCTGATTATTTGGGGAAGACAGGAGCTCCACCAGACAGCAGGGCACAAGCTTTTGGCAGTAACTGCACTTTCCATCTGTGGGATAACGCAGGCATTGCTTTCCAAAGGGACACCAGCAACACCACAGCTGAGGCTTTAAGACAGGAAAGCAAGACACTGGCATGGTCATTTTTTTGAGCTTTGCTGTATTCTGGGAGTTTTGTTTTTAAATTCATTGCGGCAGCTGACCCACCACTGGCCTGAAACTCTTCTGGAGAACAAAAAATATCCCCACAGCTGAGAAGCACCTGGATGTAAAGAAAAAAGTGTCACAGCCTCCTATTTACAGCAGTGCAACAGTAGAGCACAAGCCCACAGAAGATGCACAGACTTCCAGATGGAGAGAGGGACAGGACTAATTACATATAATTATTAATGTGTGTCCCCACAGCACTGGAGAAAAGAACTGAATGTGTTTAAGAAGAAACAAAGCAGCGAAAAATAAAGTGACTACCCATTCAAGTATTTGTGCAACACTGGCATGACACCTTAGGGAAATAAATATTTGCTTGACCTATTTCCAAAAGAGAAGTTTTTTATAAGTCCCATGAAAACCTCTTTATTTACTGAGCCATGAGAGCAGAGCATTTGCAAGCATCCTGCACACCAAGCCATGATCCAGGAGCAACTAACTCCTTTCTTATCCTTCCCACAGGAGCAAACTGATGCCTTTATACCAGCGGGACAAAATCAGCCTGAAAACATCATCAAGGCACTTATTCAGGAGAAGAAGAGTTAAACAACACCAACACAAATAGCAAAGAGCAACCTTGCCCCCCTGGAAGTCCCCTTCTACTGATCCATCTGCCTCAGTGAATTTTTGAGTGCTCTCACTTTAAACCTGTGCCACCCATGCTCTTTATTAAGGAGCCAGGTGCCAGAGCTCATTCCCCACCCTATTCCTGACATGGCTCTCAAGCATCTCTGTATTAAAAGAAAAAAAAAAAAAACCAAACAAAAAAACCCAAAACAAAACCAAAAGCTGTTTCCCTTCCCCCCAGGCCCAAGCAGCCCAGCAGCAAGGCAGGCAAGGCTCCATCACCCAGACTGAATTTTCTGAGCATTACTGGGCAGGAGTGTTTGGGTGGAGCTATAATGGAAACTACTTTTGCAACCTCAACACCGTATTATTTTATTTCATTTTTTTTCCCCAAGCAATGGGGGAAAAACACATGAGGGGCCTGGCTGGAACAGCGAGGGCAGCACTCGCCTGCAGTAGGAACGATACAGATGCCATGACTGCACCTGGACACACAGTTTAGAAGGCTCATTCTCCAATTCTTCTATTTCTAATTAAAAAAAAAAAAAAAGCAGGAATAAGGAGTGAAGAGCACGCAGATAAAAGGGAGTCCAGTTAAATGTCGCCTTATTGCGCCTGTAGAACAAGGAGAGGGCACCCTCACACAGCGTGCCTCTGAATGGCGAGAGGAAAGAGAAACCACAAAGCCTTTGAAGCGCATGAGACTGTCCTCCACGTGGAGATGAGCCATGGCTGCCACGGCTGTGACTGCTCTGGTGACAACCCAACTGCCTCGGCTCTGCTCTTGTGCCATGTGTCATCATCAGCTCCTCGAGCTCCACCACAGTCCTCCCCAACCAGGCCTTCGAAGCCACTTCACCAAGCTCACTCCATTTGCATTTTAAGCATTGTTATTTAGAACATTTGTCAAGAGAAAAAAAAAAAAAAGAGAAAAAGCAAACAAACAAAGGAGGGGAAAAGTACAAGACTTTTTCCTTTATAATTAGAAACATCACCCCACTCCTACTTAACAAAGCAGAAGAGTCATCACAGCTGCTAGAGGGAGAGAGGCTGCTGACCTTCACCACAAAGACCATCAGGCACCAGTAAGCAGGATCTTCTCCAAATTAGCCTCCATAGCAGGACTAGACTCATTCCACCTGGAACAGGTACCTAAGTTACAAACATGATCCTCCTGGTCTCCTATGTAGCTAATGCAAAGAAAGAGGCGTGATTCTGTGTCTGCATGGGGCAAATCACCCTTAGGATGAGCAGGGTGGGGGGAACCTGGCCCTGGCTCTAGGCTCCTGCTCTCCCAACAAAATCCTTCTGTTCCAGGGTGACACCAGTCCCCTGCAAGAATGATGAGGGTGACAATAATTTACATTAGCTGTGAGCAAACCAAGGACCTCTCCATGTGGTGAACCTCCCTCATGCTTTTTTACATGCAAATCAGTTGGAAAAGACAGAAAGGAATAATAATATCAGGCAATGGGAAGCAAGGGACCCATTGGAGCAAAGTGGGCAGCAACGAGCCAGCCCATGGGGGTTAACTTGCACAAGCTGGGGGGGCTGAGCAGGATGGGGGGAGATGTCTGCTCCCACCTTCTGCCTTTTGTTTGCACAGATTTCTAGAGACTCCCAGTTGTTTGTCTCCATTCCCAACAGTTTTCAGAGGGAGCTGATGCCCTGTCTGCAGTCGGCCCAGTCCCTGGAGGGGGTGAATGTGAGCAGGTCTTGCAGGGTTCATCACTGCCCAGATACACTCCCACGTTCAGGAAGAGCAAGAGATGCACCTGTGTGACAGCCTTGCATGGAGCATCGGGATCCTGGTGCCCAGAAACCTGGAGGAAGTCCCGTGGGACCAAGACAAAGCCGTGCCCTGCAGACAATGCTGCCTCCAGAGCTGTCCCATCACACAGACAGGGAAAGGCTGGACAAGGGATGGACACAGGCCTGTGTCCCAGGGCTGGACTGCAAACCCAAGGTGCAGATAATTCCAGGAGCTACAAGATGAGCTGTTTTTACATAGTAACACCATAGTAACCAAGGCAGAGGGAAAAGCTCGCATACACAAGGGGACCGCGTTTTTGGAGGGGAGGAACAGGAGATCTAAATAGAAGGAAAACCCTGCAGAGCAAGGAGACACACTTATATAAAGGAGAACTGGAGCCACACTGCTGTTTAAATCTCTCCTCTGACAACCCAGATGGCTCTCACTACCAGCCTGGCTCACCTGCCCCAGGCTTCCCCACTCCAGGCTGTCAGCACCGCCTGCATCCATCCCTGTGCCTTCCCTATGAAAGCCAGCAGTCCCCATGGGGCTGGTTTCACCTGGCTTTACAACAAGGAATTTATTGATAGGGATGTGCTCCCACGAGTGACTTCAGAGCTTCAAGTTACTTCAGCTTTTCTACAGTAGCAAGAATTGCGGAGGCTGAGCCCTGTCAGAAAAACCTATGCTAAACCCCAACCCATCTATAATATAATTAACACCGGCTAACAGATTAGGCTATATCTGAAGCAAATCAGATCCAACAGCCTCCTCTTTCCCACCCCCAAAGGTGGGTCAGGACTCCAGAACTGTGTGGGCATCCGTGTGCTGCGAGTTACTGGGAAGCACTAAGAGGAAACAATAAACAGACTGGAACAGTCTGCTCCCTCTTCTCAGCTATGTTGTAAAATACATCAAGGTCACAGACCCAACCTAGTTAATAGAAGTTATCATTAAATTGCTGTTTTCTTTTACGGTAAATAAAATGCTTCCAAGCATCTGGGTGTTTTTCCCTTCCTCCTCATCTCTTAAAGAGAGATTAGTTTAGAATAAGCTGTTCCAGATAATGAAGTAAACTTCTGGCTTCCTATCCATGGAGAAGCGTTCCTCAGGACACTATGATCCTTGTTTGGGGACTGCAGCCAGAGTAGGTGGTCAAGGAGAAGAGCAGGGAAATCCTCCCTGTTCAACTGGAGCCACCCTATGGCACCGGGCAGAGAGAAAGCCCATGGCTGGGCAGAGTTTGCGCCCTTTAGTGGGGCAGAAATGGGAAAAATGAGATCAAGAAAGGCTTGTATATGAGCTTTTCCAGGTATGTCACATGGTCTGACGAGACACATCACCTACCTCTCCCCTAAAAGTTTCCAATCACGTAATCAGAATAGCAGAGAACTCCTTTGAAAAACCATATTGTCTGAGATTTGAGGGCACAAAGTGTGCTCTGAGCAGCAGGATGGGGCTACTCTCACACAGGCCAACTTGCCAAGCAAGTGTGACACCCGAGCAGCACACACCCACTCTCCACCTTGGACCCACATCCATCCAAAGGGACATCTCTGCTCTCCAAATCCATCTCTCTCGGCAGAGAGGCCTCGGTCTACTGGCACCTGGCCACACACCCGGCTGCCACCACAGGAGCCCTGGCTAGGAGCTGGCATAGCCCAGGCAGGACTTTACCCCGGCAGCCCGAGAGCGTGAGGTTAAACCACTGCCCCCAGCCAGGCAAGGAAAGCACCGAACGGGAAATCTGGGGTTTGGCCCCAGCTCCGCCACAGATTTCCTGTGCGGCCTCGGGCTCGTCACTTAGCGGCCGCTCAGTTTTCCTACCTGGGAGAACCGAGAGATGCCGTCTGCTCACATCCCGGTCTGTCCCAAGCACCGGCACTTTACACCTGGCACTGCCGCAACACCAAGGGCTCCAAAAACCCCCACCGTGACCAACCCTCCGACCCCCGAGCTGCGACACGAGTGGGGTTTGCTGCCCCGCTGTCCAGGCAGCGAGCAGCCAACGAGGGCTGGAAAAAAGCACTTTTCTTCCTCTAAAAACCCCGACTAAAAGAAAAACAACCCAGACCACCCCGGGGGAGAGAGGTCCCGGGCCGCCCCACGCAGCCGAGTGCTCACGCAAAGCTCCTACAGTGGCGGGACCGGATTTTTAACTGGATTTATTTTAATTTTAATCGCTGGCGAGCCCACGGCAGCGCAGCCCCGCCGCTCCCCGGCCAGCAGCAGGGCAGGGCTGGGCGCACCGGGGTGGCGGCGGGGCGGGGGGGTCCACACGTGTCCCGACCCTCGGCTGGGCGTCCCGCACGGGGACGGGGGGCGTGCGACCGCCTCGGCCCCGCTGCCCCGCACCTGCCGGGGGTCTGCGGTACCGGCGACAGCGGGTGCGGGCGGCAGCGAAGCGCGGGGCGCGGGAC
>VZTI01005237.1:464580-492570 GCA_013397865.1 Struthidea cinerea | reverse complement strand
TGGGCACCGGGACTGGGGTATGGTCTGGGATATGGACTGGGATATGGACTGGGACCGGGACCGGGGCTGGGATAGGGATATGGACTAGGACTGGGCACCGGGACCGGGCACCGCGACTGGGATATGGACTGGGACCGGGACCGGGCACCGGGACTGGGATATGGACTGGGACTGGGACCGGGACCGGGACCGGGCACCGGGACCGGGATATGGACTGGGACCGGGACTGGGCACCGGTCACCGGGACTGGGATATGGACTGGGACTGGGACTGGGATATGGACTAGGACTGGGACTGGGACTGGTCACCGGGACTGGGATATGGACTGGGACCGGCATCGGGACAGGGACCGGTCACCGGGACTGGGATATGGACTGGGACCGGGACAGGGACCGGGNAGGGACCGGGCTCCGGGACTGGGATATGGACCGGCACTGGGAATTGCAGCGAGCGCCTGCACCGGGGGTTTGCTCCGGCTGCTCGTAGCAGCCCGTGGGGTGCGCGTACCGGGGAGCAGCACCGAGCACGGGGAGGGTGATGGGCAGCGTGCGGCCACCGCCGAGGGCCGGGCACGGAGCGGTGCACACCGGACCCCGCTGCCCCCGCCGCCTCTGCCGCTCCCCGCAGGGAGCTGAACCGGCCCCGCGGTGCTGGGCTCGCGGTGGAACCGGAGGAGGGCGGCGAGTCCGGCCGGTCCGTGATCTCCATCAGCGCTGTCAAGAACCGCGGGCGGCTCGGGGCGGGCAGCCCTGCACGGGTGGACCCGGCATGGGTGGTTGGGTGGCTGCAAGCCGCCAGCCCCTTCCCTTTCCCAGCCGCTGTCCCCCGGGGAGGTGGGACCCGGTGCAGGAGGAGGCTGCTGCGGGCGGGGGGCTCAGGGGTTCAGCCATGGGGTGAGCTGCGCTCGGGTGCTGGACCCCAGAACTCCTCTGTGGCCCCCCGGCATTCCCCGGGCTGGAGAGGTGCTTGGAGTGCCCAAACTGCTGCACCCCAAGGCTTTGGCAGCGTCACTCCCAGCCTGCCGTGAGCAGGTCAGGAATCGAACCGAGCAGCACCTATTTCTTTTAAATAAAGTGTGGCTTGGAAAGATCTTGTCTGAAATCAGATACCAGCTTTGGACAAAAGATAAAAGATTTCCCAGCTGCCTAAATGTGCACAGAATCCCACTTTTCCTGGATTCGGAGCTGATGGTCAGATTCTGCTCACAGTTATATTGATGTAAATATGTCACTTATCTAAAGCTGTTGGCTTTACAGTGCGGTCCTGGCTGGATTGTCGGCAGCTGGGACACAAAAGCTGAGAGCTCTCAGTTCAGAGACTTCATTTTTTTTCAGGACCATGTTTTGCTCAGGGCTCTCAGCTCACCCGGTTTGAGTGTAGGGCTGGATTTCTCTGCAAGCTCTGGCTCTTGGATCCACACAGCTGTGTGGGAATTGCAGCTTTCTGATTTTTCTTTTTAAATAAGCTTGAACCCTTTGTGTTTACAGAAGAAATGTGAACTTCCAGCAGGTCAGAAACTAGGAGCCAAATGAGCAGAGTATGTTTTTAAACCAGAATGGATGGTTTCAACCAGTCCTGCGGCTGTAATTCAGCTTTTTCAATGCTTGTGATTGGGGACTGAGCATGGCATTTCCTCATTTTCAGGCAAAATGGCTTTCCCACCCACTCCATCACATGCCAGGCCAGTCTGACTTGATCTTTCTGGGAATGGGAAAGAAAAAACAAAACCAACAACACTGTTTTCCTGTTGTGTTCCTGACTCCAGGGCTGGTATGCGGAACAGCTGGACTTTCAGGAGTTGTCCCTGTGCCTGAGGGAGTAGGACACACCTGAACCTTGTTCCCCATGGCTTTCACAGGATGGGAATTTGACCCCATCCAGCTGTGCTGACTTGGTGTTTCTGCCTCTCCTCTCATCCTGTTTTGCTGAATCACCCCTTTCACAAGCCTCTGGAGCGCTTTGTTGATCCAGGAAAGGAAGTGGGAGCTCCAGCCCAGTCAGCTGAGGGTCAGGAAGCTTTGCCAGCCTTCCCCAAGCTCCCCCTCCTCTTAAAACACTGTTCCTCTCTGCTGGGAGAAGGGGCCATGATAACGAGAAAGCCCTTTCACATCCCAGCCTCTGGCAGGGATTCCCTGGAGGGTCACAGCAGAGGAATGTCAGGCAGGGATGACAGCCCTGCCAGCAGCAGGCAGCTGCTCCAGGGAGCTGCCTGGCACAGGGACCTTGAACCTGATGTGTTGATTGACTGCTGTCACCCAGCCCGATGGCTCTGGCCATCCCTCACCAGACATGTGGTGCCTGCAGCATCCTGCTCAGTGCACAGCATTCAGGAAAGGGCATCTTTACAGCTGTGCCTCAGCCTGCCTGGCTGCTGCCTGGATTTTGCCAGCATCTCAGGAAACCCCCATGTAAAGGCGACAGTGGCGAAAGTAAAGACAGAGCAGAGCCAGGGAGAAAGGAGCCAGGCTAGTGGTCATCAGAGGATTGTGCCACAGAACAGTGAGGTCCTGGAGCATCCCTCTGGTGTGGGAAAGGGAACAGGAGAGCACGGCTTCCTGACTCTGGGGTGATAGAGGATTTGGATGCTGGAGGGGTTTGCAACGTGGGCTTCCAGCCATCAAACAGTGCTGGTGTCCCCAGCTACTGGCTGAGCCCCACAGCTGGAGGGATTTCTCCTGTTCCAGCCCCGGCTTTGCTAGTCTGCAAAGCAAAATAAGACCCTTTTTTAGTCAGCTTGGTTGCCGTCCTGTCCTCTGCAGCATCTCTGGGGACCTGAGCTGTGTCAGGTCTCAGCCAGCCCATACCAGCCACATCACTGCCCTGGAGTTATAGTATGGTGGCAGTCAATGCACTTTTTGGGGGGCACAAAACATCCCCACCACCTCAGTTTCTCACCCGAGTCTGCCCAGCTATTCCTGCATCACTTCCCCACTGCTGTCAGGCTCCCTGAGATCTGGGGAGCATCGGCTTTCTTAAAGTGTCTGCTTTTTTGTGCTTTTCTTTCACCGAGCCCTCTTTTCCCATCCCCCTGGAGACGATGCAGAGCAGAGGAGCCCCTGGGGTTTGGCCACCCTTTATGTCTCATTAAGACTTCACCCTGCCCTTGTGGGGCGGTGGGTTGGAGAAGGAAGGGTCTCCACGGGCACAAGGCAGCTGTGGCCGGGGCTGCTGGAGCAAACGGGGCTGTTGGGTGAGCCCCGGCTGTCAGCTGCCACCGCAGAGCCACGCCCGGCCTGCCGGGGCCCTCGCAGCAGGCACCGTGTGGAGCCCGGGGCTGTACGGGAGACAGGCCTTCCCCTCGCTCAGGTGAGAGGAAGGAAGCAGCAGGGAGAGGAGGAGCTGAGGGTGAGTGCTGCTGCCGGCACAGAGCAGCCCACGGGGTTTAGTTTCGCCCAGAAGTCGAGGAGGTGCTGAGGCTCAGCAGCTGCCCGGGTAATGGGGACGGTCCTGTTGGTTTGCAGCGTGCGATGGATGGGAGCGCGGATGTGCGCAGGGTGGCCCAGGAGCAAAGCAGGCTGGTGTCAGCAAAGCAGGCTGGTGTCAGCAAAGCAGCTGCTTTATTTTGGGCTGCTCTTTGGCTCTGGAGGTCGATGTGAGCTGTCTGCAGGGGAGGACTGTCCCCTCCATCCTCCACAAGAGCTGTGTGGTGGAGGGCTGTGTTCCTGGCTGGTTTGGGGGCTGAGGGCTGGAGATGCCCCATTCCTCTAGAGAGTTTGTTTATTGAATGTGACTTGAAGACTTACTCTTGCCCTGTCTGCCTATTAATCTGCCTCCAGACTATAACCTACCTTTCACCTCCCTACTGGGCCTGCTCCATCCATGGTGGGGCCAAGGCCTGCAGGGAGAAGCTTCTTCTCTCCATTCCCTGCCTTTCTCCAGCCATTTTGGGTGAGGCCAACAGGGAATAAATTCAGTGTACCAGAGCCATGCCAAGCAGTCCCCAGCAATGAGACACTTGTGGAGAGAACAGCTGCCCCTTGAGGCGAGGGGGGAACAGTGGCTCTGCCGGGGGGACATGGCCCTGGCACTTGTTTTGCTGTGTGGCTGCAGTGTTATGTTGAGCTCTTGCACCCTGCATTCACCGTGAAGGTGGTGCTCAGTGCATCATATCTGGCGATAATTTCCAAGCCCCCACCCCAAATCCTATGGGATTTCTCTGCCCAGGACTTTCCCTATGCACTTTTCAGGCCTGTATCAGTGTATCTCTCAACTGGGAGCTCATCACTGCTGCCCTGGGAGCATCAGTCAGTCTGATCCTTCCTCCTCTCCAAAACTCCCCCCATGTGCAGCGAGGAGCTCTCTCCCATTTGCTGCCAGGCCCTGCGGCACAGCACGGAAGGCAGCTGGAGGGCTGCCCACCCCGGCAGCAATGCCTGGGAAAGCTGGGCTCAGCAGGTTGGTAAGTGGCCCTGTGACCCTGGCCCTGCTCACAGCAGAGCTGATGGAGGCACCGAAGCTTCGGGAGCCGGCTAGCACTTCCCTGCTATCATCCCAGAGAGGATCTGGGATTTGGGCTTACTCCCGGCTGCCAGGGAGAGGTGGGGGACGGGGCGTGGAGCGGGAACCATGTCTGCCCCCTCAGACTGCCTTCCAGGAAGGATGCCTGGGAATGGGACAGGGCTGAGCTTGTGCAAAACTGATCGGAGAGGCTGGGTACCTGCTGGAGCAGAGGGCTTGTCACATGGCACATGCTTGTCGTCATCCCTTTGGGTAAGGAACCAACTCCCCCCAGCCACCCTTGGGGTTGAGTGTGCACTGGGGGCTGTGGTGAGTCCCTGGGGACACCACACCATCACCTGGCTGTGCTGCCAGCACAAGAGTTCTGGCCTGTACAAGAGCCATGTCTGGCCAATTCTGCAGTGCCTAAGTGGGATGCCTTTCCCTCCGAGTGAGAAATGTTAGGTTTGGACTTTGTTCAAAGTGAATGTGTGGTGTATGGAGCAGCTCGGACTTCCCACCTCTCTGCCCTGAGTTGTTTGGGAATTTCTAAGGACAGTGCAGGGCAGGAGGTCTCCTGCCAGCCCAATTCTTGTTTGAACGGGATGTTGACATCTTGACTGTGCAGCGTTGCTGTGAGGTTGTATTTGCCTTCCCAAGGGGCAAATGTGATGGTGTATCCCAATAGCAAGGGCATCTCTCCTCCAAGCTGGATGCAATAACTCATGGTCTGGCTTCTGTCCTGTTTTCTGGTGCTCACAGAGGCTGTGGCTGATCTTCATCAAGGCTCTCAGGTGTTTGCCTCAGTTTCTCTAGAGGCTTACCTGTCCGCGTGACGGGGCTGTGTTTGCAGCCATGACGTGACTCTCCTACAGTAAACTCACGTTGCTTTTAGCTGTTGGAGTTCTCTTCCCCTACCTGAATCTATTTCTGTCTCTCCCTTGCAGTCTCAAACCATGAACTATGTGGGGCAGCTGGCTGAGAGCGTCTTAGTCACGGTGAAGGAGCTGTACCGGGATCTGAACCCTGCCACCCTGTCGGGCTGCATCGATGTGGTCGTGGTGAGACAGCCCGACAACTCCTTCAAGTGCTCCCCGTTTCACGTGCGCTTTGGGAAGCTGGGAGTGCTGCGCTCCAAGGAGAAGGTGGTAAGTGGTGCCTGCCCTGGGGCTACGCTTCCTTTCCAGTGTCTCCAGACCCAGGATCTTCTATAACCCACAGGTTATGGAAAGACCTTATTTGAGGGAAATGGGAGCCCACTGAAAGGGGTGCTTGCCATGTTTTTAAGGGGATGCCCCCAAATGGAACCCATCCATTTCCAGGGAGAAATGTGCTCTCCAGGAAAACTGGGAGAGGTCCCTTGCCTCAAAGGCTGTGTGGCTGTCAGCCCTGTGAGCAATTTCTACCCATCCCCTCCCTCAGGAAGTGCCCCTGTGCTCCAGTGGATGAGGGGGTTCGGATGTCCCTTCCTAGGTTGACATTGAAATCAATGGGGAGCCTGTGGATCTGCACATGAAGCTGGGAGACAATGGAGAGGCCTTCTTTGTCGAGGAGTCAGAGGAGCACGAGGTTGGTGATGAGTAGGTGCTGCACATTTGTGTCCCACTGTGACTACCTGGGAGTGCGGGGTTGAGGTGGAATGACCAGGTTTGGAATGCTGCTCTTCCCCAGAGTGACTCCATTGTCCCGTCTGATGTTTTCTGTGTCTGGAAAGGCTCCTGCTCAAAGGACCTTGCAACCACATGGTGGAGCACCCTGGGGGAGTAGTAGATCAAATATCTGCATCCCAGACTGGTCTCCATCAATGGGCATGGCTGCTGGCCAGACAGGCGGATATCTTGGAGCTTGGCCTCTCGGTGGTTCTTGTGACAGGGATGAGAATGAGACAGATGCTGTGGCAGGCTGCCCGCTCCAGTGGGAAGTGGGATGGAACTAGTTGTGGCTTCCAGAAATCCTGGCAGCTCTACTCTCAGGCAGACTTGTGGTCACTGTTGGCTTGGGCTGGGTTTGGGAGTAGGAAGGGGCTCTGGAGTCAAATCCCATTTGCAACCTTGGTAATTCTGGTCTTGTGGTGCCATCTCCTGCCTGTCTTTCCTATTTTCCTCCAATTTGTCCAAACTAGGACACCGTGTTAAAGATCTCTTTAGCTTGTGGCTGGATCACCCTAATGTTCTTTTATTCACATGTTGTAGATAAAAATCCCTTCCTTTTAGGCCAGGCCACAAAACTACCCCTGAGTGGAGGGCTCAATGGTGTTGGTTGTGCTGTTCCATAGTATGCTCCATAGAGAGCAAGGAGCGGCTAGGGTGAAAAGGAGGGTGCTGGAGGGAGCTGATGGGCTCTTCCCCATCCCTGTTCCAGGGCAGCATCCCCTACTTCCTCTGCACGTCCCCCCTCTACAAGGCGCGGAGCCCAAAGGATGCTGTTCAGCCCTCCTGTGAGCTGGAGGCCACCGGCTCTGGACTGATCCTGCGCAAGAGGAGGCGACGCAAGAGAAGGCCCCAGAAGAAGGAGGTGTCAGAGTTGGATTCTGACAGCTCTGATGAGACCAAAAGTGACGTGTCCATGAAGGAGCCATGCAAGCTGCCAGCCCCAAGGTGAGCTGCTTGGTATGGGCAGGGTGGTGCAGGGGGTCAAGCCTGTGGGTTCATTTGGTGATGCCCATCAGTACTGAAACAGGGGGAAAGTGTTTGCAAGTTGGAGCCCAGTCTCCTGTGGAGTAGACAGCCTGGGGGAGTGGTGAAGCTGGGTATTGCCAGCATTCTGGAGAGGAGGCTGCTGCTTGAGAGCAGCACAAGTGCCCTCTCTTTCCTCCTTTGCAGTGATGCAGCATGTTCATCCTTTGCTGATCTCCTTGAAGAAACCGAGTCGCTGCAGCCCCGAGAAATACACCCGTACTCCGATGGGGAGCTGCTCGGAGCGGACAGGTAATCGGCAGAGCCAAGGTGTTCTGCTCAGCTCTAGTGAGAGCAGGGCCTGTGCCTCATGGCAGGGAAGGTGGTATGGAAAAGTGACTTGGAGGTGTCAGGAGAGCAGGGTTTTCCTAGCCTGATATGGTGTGGCTGGAGGAAGGCTCAGAGACAAGGGACACTTGTGGCCATGGCCACAGGTGTGAGAAGCCTATGTGCAGAGGGCTCTCTGCTGCTGAGCTGCTCTGGGCAACTGCTGGCATAGCACTTTGCTTCCTTAGGCCTCAGCTTCCATAAGTCTTTGTCCTTTGGGAGTGACAATCTTATAGGGTAGAAGTGACTTTATGGAAAACCAGCCTTACAGGGTTCTTGGCCCCAAATGTCCTTGCACTGATAGGAGAGCATGGGGCTGTAGTGTAGGTGAGGCCCCACATCACCTTCTCTTCCTGCAGCTTCATGCTGAGCCATCCATCTTCTCCCAAAAGTGATTCTGAACTGGAGGTCAGACCACAGGAGAATTTTGCTCTAGGGGCTGAATCCCACATGAAGTGGACCTGGGGAAAGCTCCCTCAGGTGAGTCCCTGCTCTTGCTCTTTTGCTGGGAATGGGTGTCCAAAAAACCTACAGAAAGCAGAGGAGGCTGTGGCCAGGCAGCCTTAAGAAAGTTGTTCTCTTCTATGTGATGCTTTGGGCAACTTCCCACCCTCAAACCTGTTCCTCTGCTTTCCTTGAGGTGAATAAATTGGTGCGAGTTAAACCAGCCAAGTCCACAAAGATCATTACTGCTGCAGCAACCACCATCTCTGCAACACTGGTCCCGGTGGATAAGGCAACCCCTCTTGTTGCCACCTCTGAACGTCCGGGAAGGGATTCAAGCCCAGCAGGACCAAAGGACATGCCCCATTCCTTGGCTGTGTCTGTTGCTGAGCCAACACTTGCACCCCAGGCTGGGAACAGACTCTTCAGGCTGAAGGACATCTTCCATGCTGTCAGGGCAAAGAGATTTTTGGGGACCTACTCAAACCCACAAGAGAAACAGAAGGGAGATGTTAATGTTGTGCCAGAGGTTCAGCAAGATGTGGAGCCCTGTGAGGGAGCCACTGTTCCTAGGCAGTCAGGCTCAGAAGGCCCCAAGTCCCAGCTGGAGAGGCAGAGGAAGCAAGGTGAGGGCGTGACTGGTGCTTGAAGTGGTGTTTGAGCCTGCCAATGTGTCTGACTCGGATGACCTCCTGTGTTGTCCATTTAGTGTAACTACATGACTTCCAGGCGTGGCGTATTTACTTTGCCTTCTCTGTGTGCTACCAGCTCCTTTGCTTTGAAGAGACATCCCTTAGGTGTCCCCCTTTCAGTGACCACCCAGCTCCCAGGAAGGCTTTCTTGCCTTATGTTCCCCAAAGTCCATCCCTGGATGTCTCTGCTTTTGCATACTTAGAAGATTTCTCAGCAGTACAGGCCATACCTTAACTTCAAGTGTCTGACAGCACCTGGCCTGACTTGTGGCTTCATCCTGAGCATGCCAAGTCAGGGCAAATCACAGAGAAGCATTTATGTGCCTGCTTTGACAGTGTATTTAAGGATCATGCTAATGCAGGTGTCTTGAGGCACTTCTGTTGCTGTTGACTTACAGCAGCTTTTCCAGTAGGAAAATGGCTGCCCCGTTTGTGTGGTACATGGATATGACGGAGGATAATGCTGTTGGCTTTCTCGGTAGATGGTGGGGTGGTTGGAAAGGGGATTCAGCTAAGCTCTCTTCTGTCTGTGCATTGAGGATCCATCGAAAGAAGTCCTCACTTGGGTCCCAGTAACATTTGCCTGGAAGACCTCTCCAAGCTGGACAAGAAGCAGGTGGCTCTCTATTTCCCCAGGAGGTATGAGTTGCCCCAGCTGGCCAAGCTCAGACATTTTTGAGCAATTCCCTTGGTGCAAAGGATGGAGGTATGTTTAAAGCCATTCTCTGATGTCACCACCGTTTCTTCCCTTGCTGGCAGTGACACAGAGCAGAGTTTGAGGCCTGTGACAGACCCTAGCAACCTTCTGTGTGTCCAGCTGCCATCCACCTTGCCAGCCAACCACCCCACGGACTCTGACTCGATGCCCACAGTTGCCCTGTCACTGTGCGGGGGCCTCAGGGGCAACAGGCAGATCTCTCATGGTAGGTGGGAGGGGAGGGGAATCTGCAGCCCTGAAGTCCGTTCTATCCCCCAATGGCATGACACAGCCTCTGTCCCACCAGAGAAGTTCATGGAGCACATGGTTTCCTACCAGCAGTTTGCTGAGAATCCAAGGCTCGTCAGTGACCCGAACCTGGTGATAATGATCAACAACAAGTGAGTGGCTGGCTCTTCCTGCTGCTTCATTCCACAATGGACAGCATGGCCCCTTTGCCCCTATGGAAACCCTCCTGTAGGAATGTGACTCCATCCCAGCCCATGACTGTACTGAAGTAGTTGTGGGACCTGGCCATGCTGCAGGATGGTGATGTGCCCATCCCTCTTGCTTTTTCTAGGTATTACAGCTGGGCAGTGGCTGGTCCCATAGTCCTGTCCCTGCAGGCTTTCCAGAGGAACATTCCTGAGGTCAGTGGTACCACACGTTTACTGGCTATGATTCTTAGCAGGGCCTGGGCTGAGGACTGACCTCATGCCATGTTCTGCCATGTTCACAGGGCATCATCGACGAACTGGTGAAGGAGAAGATGCCCAAGAAAGACAGAAGGTGGTGGTTCTCCTGGAGGAGGAGAGAATTCCCAACAGAGTGGGTATGTTTGCAGCAGTGGATATGACAACCATGTCCCCAGAGGACAGGCATCATTCTGCTGACTGACAGGGGTGGGAGCGGGGTCCTGGAGATGGCCTGAGGTTGACTATGAGGACATCCAGGACCTGACGAGGTGACTTCTTAAGGTTGCTACCTGTCCCCTTTGGTCTGTTAATGCCTGAGCAGCAGAGCAACAGCTGGTAATGCAGTAATGTGGACCTTGTAGTGGTGAGACCTCCTGCCATGCCAGATCCCCGGGCACCACATGTGCTTGCTGGTCTCCCTGCCCCACCACAGCACCAGGCTGTGCTTACTCTTCCACAAGCGGTGTCCCTGTGAAGGCAGGGACTGCAGTGACACCTCTTTTGGCATTGCTGTTCCAACTGGAAGAAAAGCAAAGCAGCCCCTGCTCTTGCTCTTGGCTCTGTGCAAGCACTGCTCAGCAACAACAGAAACATTTCTGTTATCAACACTGTGTTGAGCCCAAATCCAGAACGCAGCCCCATACCAGGCTCTGTGAAGAAAATTAACTCCACCTCAGCCAAAACCAGCACACCCCTCTCTGCCTGCAGCAGCAGCCGAGGCCAGGGAAAGCCAGCGTGGGAGCACTGTGGCCTGACCCTGCTCAGCAGAGGTGAGTGCCTCCCTCCCAGGCCATCTTCACGAGTCTGGATACTCCTGGTCTCCTCTCCTACAACACTGGTTATTCCTAAGTTTGCCTAATGAAAGAGGGTAGAAAGCTTTGTTAAGATTCTGGCTGACCCCTTCCTTGTGTAGGCAGGAGGAAAACAAGTCATCCAGTGACAATGAGTCCCAGCACCCTGGGGACATGTTGGCAATGGAGACCCCTGCTCAGAAACCTCTGCCACCCTACAAGATGGGGAAAGCCAACACGGGAATGCTGCAGCCTGACCCTGCTCAGCAGAGGTGAGTGCCTCCCTCCCAGGTCACCTTCAGGAGTCTGGATGCTCCTGGTCTCTTCTCCTACATCACTATTTATTCCCAAAGTTGCCTAATGAAAGAGGGTAAAAAGCTTTGTTAAGACTCTGGCCGACCCTTTCCCTTCTTTCTGTAGGCAGGAGGAAAAGGAGTCATCCAGTGACAATCATCTCCTGCACCCTGAGGACGTGTTGGCAATGAAGGCCCCTGCTCAGAAACCTCTGCCAACCTACAAGAAATCCCTGCGGCTCTCCTCCGAACAAATTGTATGTATTTATTCCTCCACCTTCACTGTCTGTGTGTGTAGGGGTGAGACAACCCTTAAACAGGGATTTCTCTACTCCTGACCTCGTGTTTTCATAGGACATCCAAGTATTTTGCCCTGGTTGGCCACCCTGTAGAGGCTTGGGGTCTCTGGCCTGGCTGGGTGGAAGTCTGGCCTGTGGCAAGCCTTGGACTGGTGTGAATTGGTGCTGGTGTAACACTTTTGCTGCCCCTCTGCCCCAGGGAAGGTTGAATCTGCAGGATGGCCCCAACGAGGTGGCATTCAGCGTGACGACTCAGTACCAGGGCACGTGCCGCTGTGAGGCCACCATCTACCTGTGGAACTGGAATGAAAAAGTGGTGATCTCAGACATCGATGGCACCATCACCAAGTAAAAGGCCTTTCTCCCACCCCAAAATTCTTGTTTTCCCCTGTTAGGGGAAAGTCTCCTTTACAGGCTTGCATAAGCAGGCAGAAGGGACCACAAACCCCATAGGGGTGGAGGTGGATACTCACCACGTTGGATCACACGAACCCGGTGTCCTTTCCTTTTAGATCGGATGCTCTTGGACAGATCTTGCCGCAGCTGGGTAAAGACTGGACTCATCGTGGGATTGTTAAACTCTTCCACAAAATCCACCTGTAGGTATTGGATCAGCTGAGGCCAAGGCGAAGTGGGAAGCTGATGGACTCGGAGTCAGGGCTTCTTACTTGCTGATGCAGGCCCAGACAGCTGCACTGTCTGCTGTCAGTGGTGGCTGATGCTGGCTGCGCTGCCTACGTGGTGTTGAGGGGTGAAGGCAGAGGGTCCCCTGGGAGCAGATGCTAGCATTACCTTCCCTGGAAGGAGTGTGTGTCAGTGGAGGCTTTGCTGGGGAGCTATAGCTGAGCACCGAAAGAGACAAGACCACCCGAGGTCATGCCTGAGAGTGGTGGCATGAGAGTCCCCAGCACTGCGGTGCTGGTACCTCCCTGGGCTCCCAGCGATGGCTTCCCACAGCCCAGGGGACTCACCTGCGAGGGGTGACACCAGCAGTGAGTCCCCGCGGAGCCTCCAGCTTGGTCCCTGGCCCCCGTGGCCACTGAGAGGCACTGTGGGCCCGTGGATGGCTCGTTCCGGCCCCGGGAGGAGCACGGGAGGGATGCACTCCCGAGGATTGCAGGGACGGCACCGGCAGCTCGGCTGCCTCTCAGTGGCCACCCCGCTACCACCTCTGCAGAGCTGTCCCTCGCCTGGGCGTCTGCAAGGGCTGGATGCAGCCCTCCACGACTGACAGGCAGTGCTGTGGGATCAAAGTGCTGTGTGAGGGTGCCGAGCTGCAGCTGAGCTGGGTGGGTGTGTGGCTGCTGGGGAGAGCGTGGAGGGTGCTGCAGGGACTCTCAGTGTGAGGCAGGTGGGGATTGGGCTTAGTCTGGGTTTCCAGATAAGGGATTTTTTGTGGAACCACCTTGCTTACTGGAGTAAGGTTTGGGCTTAGGCCAGGTACTTGGCTGCCTCTTCCTCCTCGGAGCAGGAGAATGCCTTGCCCAGGTCACAGCTCAGAGGGGCTCCCTGTGTTCTCTCTAGGAACGGCTACAAGTTCCTCTACTGCTCGGCCAGGGCTATTGGCATGGCCCACATCACCAAAGGCTACCTCAAATGGGTCAATGAGCAAGGCTGTGGCCTCCCCATGGGCCCCATGCTGCTTTCCCCCAGTAGCCTCTTGTCTGCCTTCCACAGGTACTGTCCTTTCCTGCACTTCCTGTATCCCTGGGGACAGAACCCCCTTCCCCAGCTTGACCCTGAGGGATGTCCCAGCCTTAAACTGCTCTGCCCTCCTTGCTGCACAGTGCCTTTCATGAGAGGCAGCAGGGGAGCTGCCTGACCTTGCTGGAGCTTCACGGTGAAGCTTCTGATACACAAAACCTCTTACCCTGAGCCCCAGACAGGTTTGGTGCCCACAGTCCTGGCCTGCTGATGCCACTGTGGTCGTGTCTCTTGTGCTGCAGGGAGGTGATTGAGAAGAAGCCAGAGGTGTTCAAGGTCACCTGTTTGACAGACATCCGAAAACTGTTTGCCACGAAGTGTCCCTTCTACGCGGGCTTTGGGAACAGACCCAATGTGAGTGGGTCTCCTGGGGCGGAGGGCGGGCTCAGGCTGGGTGCTGGTGCCTTCCTGCAGCTCTCATGCCATGCTGGCCTTCCTTGGGCAGGATGTCTACGCTTACAAGCAAGTAGGGCTGCCAGAGAGCCGCATATTCACGGTAAACCCCAAGGGAGAGCTGATCCAGGAGCTCGCAAAGAACCAGAAGTCAACGTAAGCAATGTGTTTCTTCCTCGGGATCTTTGGGATAACCTGGCTTTGATGCAGAGAAGCACCAAACAAATGCTGAATGACCCCAATGTAACTTCTTTCTTACCCCCACAGATTCGAGCGGCTGTCGGAGCTGGTGGAGGTCTTCTTCCCTCCTGTGGGACAGAGGAGGAGCGCTAGTCTGGTGTCCCCAGACTACGGCCACTTTGCCTACTGGAGACCTCCAGCGCCTGATGTTGAGTTAGATGGCTTGCCCTAACCCTGTCCCTGTGGAGACCTGACCCAGGTCTCTCTTTGCCTGGACTAAATGCTCCAGATGCACCTCGTCCTCCCTGTTTGCTGCTCGGGCATCTTGCACTTGTAATAGAGGTCACGACACCGGTTAGTAGGCGGCCAAAGGGGGTAAGAAGGAGCTCTGACTCTGCAAAAGCTCCAGTTGCTAAACACAAATTCCTGAAAGCTGGGTCTCTTCTAGTGTTTGTAGCTCCTCTAAAGCCTGGCTCTTTTAAAGGTGGTGGTTGTTCACTGTTGTATTTATTGATGAGCCTCTGGCATAGCTATTACTACCTCTGGTATGACCAGTGTTCCAGATAGTCCAGCTCCCTGCATTTTGGTAGCTGAAGCTGCCCAGCAACTTGTAAAGGGCAATGGAAGATGCTGGGGTTTTGAGTGTTCTGGACTAAAAGCAGTAATAAATAGTGCCTTAACCCAGGCTGCCTCTTGTCTGCTTTAACCCCATGCATAGAAGTGGGAGCCAGGCTCCCAGGCCTTTTAAAATGTGATTGGGCTCATTCTGCTGAAGCATCCTACCAAGTGGGTCCTGCTGGAGATGGGACCAGCTTCTAGAAAATGGCTTTTTTTTTTTTTTTTTTTTTTTTTTTTTTTTTTTTTTTTTTTTTTTTTTTTTTTTTAAACTTAGTTCCTTTAGCTAATGTAGCAAAATTAATTAAAAACAGAAGACGAATCCAGGCTTATTCTGTATGTACATGGGCCTGAATTTGGAAAATGAGGACAGGAGACCTTGCAAAAGCCAGAGGCCCCTGTACGGAGGCTCCCCCCAGGCCAGCTCCAGCCCCTCGGGGTGCCCGGGAGCAGGGGGTGCCTGCAGCCCAGTGCAGCCTCGGTAGCCCCAGGCCCACCCAGGGAGGAGCCTGGATGAGGCTCTGCAGGACCACGCAGGATCAGCCCTGCTCCAACAGGGGGATCCCATGGGCCAGGGCCTGTTGGGATTTGCCCCAGCAGCTCCCATGCATGTCCAAAGCAACTGCAAGGAGAGTGTGACCTCTGCCAGTGGGACCCCTCTGTGCACAGGTACCCCCAGCCCCAGGGTGGCCACGCCACCAGTCTCAGGGACCTCCAGCCCCAGGAACCCAGACCAGCTGGAAACCACAACCCTGAAAATGCTCCCTGTGCCCAAAGCAAATGCAAATAGAGCTGGGGTGTGAAAAATAAAGATTGTTTATTTACAGAAGAGCAGCAACAAAAACGAACTGCATAATGTATTTTTGATGTAAGAATCTTTATAGCAACAACAATCTATAAAATGTATTTACATTATAAAAACCTATGTAACAACGTATGAAATGTAGGTACAGAAGAGAATAACAAAATCTAAAACATATTTACAGGTGAAAACTTAACAACAAACTCCAAAACATGCATACAGAAGGGTGGCATCCCTGCCTCGCATCTCCGTCAGTCCTGGAAGAAAAGCGAGTGGCACCGTCACTCCAGTGCGGCCCTGAGGGCTGCTCCCTGTGCCCCCAGGCTGGGACACGCTGGCAGAGCGGAGCTCTGCTGCCAGGGCTGAGCCTGGCTGGGGCTGGGGGCCGGGCCCCAGGCACCGGGATGGGGCTGGTGCGGCCCAAAGCAAGGGCAGGGCAGGGCAGGGCAGGGGTGGTGGTTGTGCCTCCAGAATCCAGGGCCCCCCCGGGGCACCGTGTCCCTGAGCAGGGCACCCAGCCCAGCCCCGGCCTGGCAGCAGGGGACCCACTCTGCCTGTGGGCAGGGCATGGGGAGCACCTGCCTGTCCTGCTGCTGGGGTCGGTCTTCATCCCAAGACCATGTCCTCCTCCTCACCTTTCTCATCCACTTCTGTGTCTTCAACATAATCCTCCATTTCCACCTCCATCTCTTCTTCCATCTCCTCCACGTCCACCTCCATCTCTTCCTCTCCATTCTCCTCTACATCTGTATCCATACTCTCCTCTATATCAATCTTCTACGTCAATATTGATTTCCATCTCCTCCTCAGTGTCTGTGACAGCCTGCATAAGGAGCAAAACCTCAGAGTGGGGTCCCTGTCCCACACCATCCCCACAGAGCTCCAGCCCACCCAGGAACTCCAAGGGTGTCCACCTCCATGGAGTGGCACTGTACCTTCACTGGGACAAAAGTGAGCATCCTGCAGGGATGGATGGCAAGATCCAGGCAGCAGGGACCGTTCAGGACTGATGGCAGGGTCAGGGATGGCAGTCTCCCGGGACAGGGGCAGATGCACTTTGGGCAGGTGAAGGGTGTGGTGGCTGTAGGGTGTGTGGTTTTATTGTGCTGTTTGCTGGATAAGTTCCAGCTGAAACTCTTGCTATGTTCCTTTATGACTCACAGGATTCAAGGCTCACTCTGCTGTGGGCAATGGGGACTGTAGAGTGATGGAATCCTTTCATGATTTTGCTTGGAATGGACCCTGAAGATCATCTCATTCAAACCTGAGCTTCCTCCCACCAGACCAGGTTGCTCAGAGTCCTGTCCCCCCTGGCCTTGGATGTTCCCAGGGATGGGGCATCCACAGCCTCTGTGCACAGCCTGGGCCAGTGCCTCACACCCTCAGTGTAAAACACCAGCTGCCTTAAATGCAACCCAAATCAACCTGCTGCAGCTGAAAGCCATCCCCCCTTCTCCTCCCACCACAGGCCCTGCTGAACACTCTGTCCCCATCTTTCCTATGGGACCCTTCAAGTCCTGCACGGCCGCCGTGAGGCCTCCCCGGGGCCTTCTCTCCTCCAGGCTGAGCATCCCCAACTCTCTCTTCATGGAAGGTTTTAAAGTAAAACAAAACAGGCTAAAGCACTGCTGGCCTCCTTCCTCCAGTCTGGCATCTACCTTCTCCTTCCCTGACCCCTGTGTGTGAGTGTAAATCATCTCCTAGTCCGCTACTTCTGGAAGCCACACAAGTCATTTTGATCCTGGAAACCTCAGCAAGAAATACTTTATTTTTTTCCTTTCCAGTACAAACAGTTTTTCAGCTTTTAAAATCTGAACAAATAGGCAAGGTTTTAAAAACAATAGAGCACAGTCTTTTAACAGGATCAGTTACCAACTGCCTCGGAAAGCTGCCAGTGCGAGGGCAACCCCGCGGGCACCATTTCCTTACTCTGCAAGCAATTTTTTTAAAATGCCCAGTTTTGTACAAAGTTCCTTTCACTTTTTAAACATGAATAGCTGAGAACTGAAATAACAAACTGTCCATAGCTTCAAGTGACTAGTCAGGAATAGTCCAAACATAGCACCATTTTCCGGAAGGTCAGACTTCTTCCGTGTCCTAGTTTTGTTATGGCCAGTCCTGGCTCCCTCTTTGCTGGGGAAGCTGTTCCTGTTCAGCCACTCTAACACAGCCCTGGCTGGGGAATAGGCAACCTGGCCCTCAGCTTGGTTTTCTCTTTGGTTTTCTCCCTGGTGTGAGGGGGTGGAAAGGGGGCTTAGGCAGGATACTCCCCCTGTGGGGTGAGGGCTCCCCTGGCCCATCACAAAGTACTGAGAGTTGGCTTGAGACTCCTTCCTTAGGCTGGAGAAAAAAAAATAGGTTTTGCTGTCTAAGAGCAGGTTTTGTAGGATGCCCAATGGCAGCTGGAGGTCGTTCCTCAGCTGGAGAAGCGTCTCAGCAGCTTTAGGGTAACTCCAAATCAGCAAAGCCCAGAGCAGTGAGAGTGGATTCTGGTGCTGTGAGCATCTGGCAGGGCTGAGAAGTGGTGGAGGGCCACGTGTCCTCTCCATGCTCCCACAGCTGACGGCTCGTGCTCCTCTGGCAGGGGAACGAGCTTTTACTGCCTCAGGGGAACATGGTGTGGCCATCTGGACTCAGTGATCCCTGTGGTCCTCCCCAGCCTGGAAGCATGTTTAAGGGAGCTCACCCAGTTTTTCTGGGGGAGGAAAGGTACCCAGATGCATCTCTGCTGGGAGCTGCTGCTGGTTTGTGCTGGTCGGCGCACAGAGCTGCTCCTTTATGCAATCAGGGGGGATCAGGGAGGGAATCGTGGTGCAGAAGAGCAGGGATAGCCTGGTGAGGCTCCACATTGGTGTCGGTCCCACGGCTACTGGCATCCCAGTGGGATCAGAAGAGTATGAGGAGGACGCAGGCTCCTGCTCCCCCACTGCTGCACTCACACCCGGGAGCAGCTGGAACTCTCCTGTCTGGGACAAGATGACGGCGTTCACAGTTTAAGCAATAAAACAGGAGAGAGGATGAGGACTCTCAATCCAGCTCAATAAAACAGAGCTGGAGGACAGGACTGCTCTTGTGCCCAGCTTGGTCTCTGCAGAGACCTACGGACACACCTCTCCTCGGGGCAGACACCTCGGGGCAGACACGTGTTTTCCATAACCCATCATGTCAGTCCCAGGTGTAACCAGAGAGCCCAGCAAAGTGGGATTGCAAAGCACAGCAGCCCCAGGGACCGTGGGGCTCCCTCCAAACACTGCTGCCACAGGTTTTAGCTACTCACTGTGGGTCTTTGGAATATGGCAAAGGACATGGGGGCAGCATTAGGAAACTGGAATCAGATGAGCACCATGACATAAGGATTGTTCAAAAATATACATACACATACCATATAGATATATACATATGCATATGTGTGTTTTCCCAGTGCACACCCTCATATGCTCCATAAGGCATGTGCATCTGCATGGAGGAGGGAGCATTATAAATGGATTTACCATACACAAGGAGGGCTGCCATCTCGGAGAAGGGAAGCCAGTTCCCGGAGGGACGTGTGAATACGTGTGTTCTTTGAAATCTGCAATTCCTGTGGTGATTTTTGTTCCCTGCAAGGAGCGCTGGCTCTGCTCAGTCCCTGGATTAAGATGCAGGTGGTCTTTAGGTCAGAGAAACTATTCCTCAACTGATAACTACAGGGTTTTATTCTTCAAGAAATGATAAATCCACAAAAATAAAATTGAAAAAAATGTTCCTGCCTCCAGCTTACTCCTGAATTGTCCTTCTGGGGTCATCAGCCCCGGAGCCAAAGCAACGCCCCCGGCCAGGAGGCAGCGACACTGCTGCACCAGGGTCAGGGCAGCTGCCGAGCATCAGGAAGGGAATACCAGCATGGCAGAGTTAAGGAGAACTGGGGCCAACAAGATTAAAGAAAAAAAAAAAAAGTAGCAGCTTTTCATAAAAAAATTATCCCAAGAACTGTTGTCACATTGGAGCAAGTCTGTGTGTTATAAGTTAATCCTGTCCTTCACAGCGGGAGAAGGAAGACATGGCATGGCAGTGTGGCTAATGCTGCCTCCTCTCCACCTTCTCTTCCAAGTGCCCGACCTGTTCTGCCAGCTCAGAGACCTTGGCCTGGCAGTCAAGCAGGTTGTCCTTCAGTCCTGTTATTTCCTGAGAGTGAGCAGCCAGTGTCCCGTTCATGTGGTCCATGTAGCCCCACAGACTGCCCGTGTGTTTCTCCAGTTCCTCCCTGATGTCATCCAGGCTGCCGGTGATGGCCCCCAGCCTGCCGCAGGTGCTCTCCACCCGCGCCACCCGCTCGTCGAAGCGAGAGACCTCCTGCTGCAGGCCGTGGGCCACGTTCTTGCAGGAGCTCAGGTCGCTGACAATCCTGGCTTTGAGTCGCTCCAGGTCTCCCTTGAGGTTCAGGACACGGCGGTTGCTGAAGAAAAGCTGGGAGCCTTGGTCATTGACTTTCTCCTGGATGGAGTGGACCTCATCCTCAATCTTCCGCTCGTGCTCATCCAGTGAGGAGTTGACATGCGTCACGGTGTCTGAGTACTGGGAGACGGAGTCCTTGAGCCCTGTCAGAGACTTGCTCACAGTGTTCAGGTTGATCTTTAGCAAGGTGATCTCCCCTTGCAAAGCCCCCGATGCTTCCTCCTCGATTCGCCGCTGGATCTCCAGGATGGTGGCATTCAGCTTGCGCAGGAGGTCGTAATTGCTGTCCATCCGGAGGAGCAGGTCCTGGTTCTTGTTCTGGCAATCCTCAATCTCCGTCCGGAAGGTCTCCACATCTTTGGAGGCAGAGGTGCAACCCAGGGAGCAAGTGCTCTCCAGCGTGGTGAGGCGATTCTGCAACACCTCCAGTGTCTCATCCGTCCGTTTCCTCATGCTGGCAAGCTCCCCTTCCAGCACGGGCACCACTGCTCCATCCATTCCCATGGGAGAACTGACATTGTTCAGCTCCCCCACAATAGTCATGAACCTGTCCTCCAGGGTCTGCATTTTGTCTTCAAAGACAGTCCTCATGCCATCCACCTCTGCCACCACCGTGCCTCTCATGCTGTCCTCTATACCAGAGCAGCAGCTCCCCGTTTCCCTCTCTGTAGCATTGAGTCTGGCTTCCAGGTCCTCGAAGCGCCCTTCAAAGAGGTTCCCTAGGGTGACAGTGGAGATTTCTCCATCCAGGCGTGAGTGCAGGTTCTTCTGGGACTCAGAGATGCTGTGAAGGCCTTTCTCAAGGATGTTCATGCGCTCAGTGAGGTAGTCCAGGTTGCTGCAGCAGCTTTCCACCACTGTCAGGCCTTGGATCTGGGTCTCCAGCTGGGAGATCTCTTTCTTGATCTCCAGCTCCTTCCCATCCAGCGTCTGCTGCAGCCGCAGGTTGGCAGCTTTCTCCTCCTCGCACTGCTGCCGCACCTCTTGGATGCGGAAATCGCACGCGCTCTGGATCTTGCCTAGCTTCTTCTCGAAGCCGTCGAGCAGCTCTCCGCGCAGGTTGCTCAGCCTCGTGTCCACATACTCCTCCAGCAGGTCGATGGAGGTGAGGGGCGAGGGCCGGGCGGACTCCAGCAGGTGCTTGATCTGCCCGTCGTGGTCCAGGACCATGCCCCGAACCTCGTGCAGCAGATCTGCCTTGGTTTTCAGCACGTCGCTCACCTCCGTCACTTTGGTCAGGATCTCCCCCACGGGAGGGTACGTGGCGATGTCGGCTTTGTCCGCCACATCCACCAGGCCGTCGGGGATGATGCCGAAGCCCACGGATGAGTCTGGCGTGCCCGGGCTGTTCATCAGGGAGCCGATCATCTTGGTGGTGTCCTCCTGGATGGCCAACCGCAGGCGGTCCCCCAGCCCGCTCACCATGGTGTGCAGGCTGTCGTAGGACTGGGAAAGGCGCCTCACCTCCTCCTCCAGCCGATCCAGGCGGTCCCCGAAGAGGCCGGGCAGCTTCCTGCCTGCACAGGGAAAGAAATAGAGAGGGCACAGTGAGGGCTGGTGCTTCTTTAACTTCCCTTCTTCAAGTCCTTTCCCATAATGACCTTGTGTCCTGCCCTCTGTTATTGTCATTTCAGCAAAATCTCAGCCCACATCTCTCCTTAAGGTATCAGGAATCCCTCTTTCCTCTTCGTATCCAGCCCTCTGCTCCCAAGTTCAACAGCAGGTGGTGATAACATCCCAAGGGATCTTCATCTTGAGATGCACCCTATCAACCCCATAATTAATGGGAAAATGCTCTAAAGCAATGAGGAAAGGCAATTTTGAAGCTGCATGTTTTGAAAGAAACAAGATTTTAAAAGCAAGTGGTCCTCAAAGCAATCAAATGTCAGGTCTCTGACAGAAAACATGTCACCCACTGAATTTTTGCTAAATTCATGCTCTGTGCTGGAACAGAGAGAACCTGGAGGTTTGAGTGCATTACAATGGTGACCTGGGGACATGAAGCAGGAGTGAGATCTCACCGTATTGGTTCTTCTTTGGTCCTGGAAACAGGTCAGGGTGGCTTTTGGGGTAGGGAGGAAGCCTGGGCATTGGGAACATCTTTTGCCCGGGAGGCATTTTAGGGCCGGGATGCTGGGGCAGAAGGCCAGGCTGGTCTGTCGGGCTGTCATGGCACCCTTCTCCCATGAAGCCTGGGCAGCACCTCCAGGACAGCTCGGTCACTGTCTTGTATCCAATCTTGTATTTGGGCCTGAAGAAGGTGCGGTACCTTTCCAGGAGAGGGGAGGGAGAGAGAAGACAGTTTAGAGAAGCAACCTCAACATCAAGCAATAGAGCGGGGTCACGGTCCTGTTGGATGTGGGAGATCTGGGCACGTGGGAAAGCCTGGCTGAAACCCTTGTGCTGCACCTGCAGACCATGGCCTGCCTTCTCCAAGAGCTCTTGCTGCACCATAGCTCATTACAGTGGGGTTTTGGTTGAGCATTTTTTAACCTGTGATGCTGTTGATTTAGAACTGCAGCTCTAAGTGTATTGCTGCAGTCCCTGGCCTGATATGTGACCACTGTGACAGATGCCACACTGCTTGGTGACTTCTGTCCCAGCAGGGCACAAGATGAAATGATGGAACTGATTTCAAAAGCCCTGCAAGCTCACATCACTTCCAAGAGGGAAGTGGACTGCTTGTAGAAGTGTTTCACACTTTGAATTGACCTACAGAATTTCCTAGTGGGATCAAAAAAATCCTCTTCTCAACTGCAATCCTGTCTGGAAGCCCCCATGAGGGTTGAAATACCTTCAGAAAGGTGTTTTCTCTCTGTGTGGAGGGCGTCAGTTTGCTGGAAAGCCTAAAGGGTCTTGGGCTGGCCTGGTGAGGGTCCCCAGGGTGATGCTGTGACGTGCACAGAGCAATGGCTCCTTACACTGCCTCCTGCCCCAGCTGGGATGCCCTGGGAAGTGTGTCCATCGCGAATTTGGGCACTACAGCATTGATCCTCCCATACCCAGCACACAAGGTGCAAGCCCACCTCACACCTTGCCCCTCTGCTCTTGCTCTGAATGGGGTCCCACCAGTCATGGGGGAGGATTCAGCTGCTCCCTCCTTCTCCGTGGCACTTCCCTGTCAGGTAGCAGGGATGGGACAGGACCCTGCTGGCACCTGTGTTCCCCCACCAGCTGAGCTGAGCCATCCAGGGCTGAAGACAGCACTTTTCTCACCACCTCTAAATACCAATGCTTTAAGCCTGCCTTCTGGAAAATTCCAATCTGAATTTACCAGGGCCTGAATATCCTGAAGTTTGCTGTTTTGCAACAGCACACACAATCAGCCTCCTGTTCTTCTCCAGCGTGTTCAGCAGAAGGTCTTGGAAGAGCAACACAGCCATCCATGCTGCAGAGGGGCTGCATAAGGCACTTCTCTATCAGTCAGGGCAGCACATGGGGCTGGTTCCCTGTCATCCACGTCCTTGTCTGAATCCACAGTGTCCCCAGCCCAGGCTGCAGCCCCCAGCAGTGCTGCTTCCACATGACTCCCAGTGAGACACAGCCACCTCCGTACACACCACAGGGCAGGGGGATAAAGCAACCCCAAATCCTCTGCTCTTGGAATCTCTTCGATAGTTCTCGACACCAATTTCCCAAAGGGGCAGTTTCAAAACAAGCTCTTCTTGTTACTCCTCTTCACAGGCACTGCGGGGTTTCAATGATCTTTCCTTCTGTTGTAGTGTGTAGAAACCTGCCCAGGTGTACGCCGGGAGATTGCTGCTCCAGCCACTGTCAGGGGGTGAGGCAAGGATGAGGATGGCCTCCAAAAGGCAGAGCACCTTCTCAGTGTCATCTCAGCCTCTGCAGAGGAGCTCAAAGCCCTTGGGCACCTCCAACTCCTTCTCCACTGCTCCAAACCATGTCGAGGGGAAGTATTTGCAGCCAGCTGCCCAAATATTAGCTTATGGCCCCAGCACGTGGAAAACCCCTGTTTCCCTTTAGTCCATGGATGCAGCATCTGAGGCTCTACAGAAAATTCAGCTGTGGATCCATCTGCCCTCAGAAAACACCCTGGTTTCACCATGGTTTTGCTTGAAGGAGACAAGCAGAGGGCACCGTGGAGATGGGAGAGGCTTTGGGGATTTCCTCCATGGGTACCAGCAGCTGCAGGATGTCCTGAAGGCCCCGAATGCTGCTAAAACACTTGTGATGGAAAGAACAAGTGAGTGAGAGGGTCTGACTGCCCGTCTCTGCCAGCAGAGGCGGCGAGCGGAGCCCGTGGCACCGCCGGCACATGGAGAGTCCCAGCCAGCTGCCACAGGACGGGTACCAGGCTCTGACAGAAACTTCTCTCATCCCGGTTTTTCTCTGTGCTCAGCTCTGCTGCACTCCGCAGGCCTGGGGAGGACGCAGGAGAATGGCTTTTCCGCATGGAGCAGCATCCCCGGAGGGCGGCGAAGCACAAAGCCCCAGTGTCTGCCCTGCGCCGCCGGCGCCTCCGGCTGTGGCACAGTAAAGTGCTTCCCTTCAGCAATGACGAGGTGGCAAAGAGTTTTGCAAATATTTTCCTGGAGCAGGAAGCACTGAGCCATCCCCAGCCGTGGGCTCCCTTTCCTCATCCTCTCTGTCAGGTTCTCGCCGAGCTGCCGTCATTCTGCCACATTGCAGATCTGTGACAAACTGCTTTCCTACACACATGCATCCTCCCCACTTCCCATGATTTCCTGATTTATCTCTGAATCATAGAATACCCTGAGTTTGAAGGGACCCATAAGAATCATTGTGCCCAACAACTGCACAGGACACTCTCAAAAATCACACCAGGTGCCTGAGAGCATTGTCCAAATGTTTCTACAACTCTGTCAGGCTTAGTGCCATGATCAGCTTCCCTGGAGAGCCTTTTCCAGTGCTCAACCGCCCTCTGGGTGAAAACCTTTCCCTGATATCCAATCTAAATGTCCCCTGACAGTTTCTGAGGAGGGGTAGAAAAAAGTCCTTCAGCGCCTTTCATTGCCCCTGCGAAGTGGGGGTTTGTGGTCAGAAAGGTGGCACAGGGTCTCAGGAGAAAGAGGTCTCTGGGAGGGGAAGGGAGCCATGCCCCAGTGTCCCCCATACTCACAGCACTTTCCCCGGGCACTTGGGTCCCCAGCTGCACTTGTGGTACTCGGCCTTGACGTAGCTCTCGGCCCCGTCCTGCAGCGTGCACGTCACGTTGCGCTGCACCACATAGGCACAGTAGCTCCTGGAGGGAAACACAGCGAGACACTGTCACCCCCTGCCCAGCTGACAGCAGCGCCTGCACTGCCGGATACTGCCAGCAAGGTCTGGGGGGCAGGAGATGGAAGGAGCCCCCCAGCTTGGGCAGCTGCTGGGTAAGGGCATCACAACCACGCTGCAGGAGCATGGTTCCTGTCACAGTCGCAGCCACATCGTCACCACTGCTGGTGGTGTCACCAGAGCTGGGCTGTGCTTGGCACAGCATGGACTGTGTGGTGAGACCGTGTGAGGACAATCAGAATCCCAGCAGCAGCAGCAGTTGTGGAAATAGCACCCCAGAAATAACTCCAGCAGTGCCTGGCAGGGGTGGTCTGCCCTGCTGCAGCTTCTGGAAGGCTGCCAGCGCAGGGGCCAACCCAGCGCCTTCAGCCCTTGCTGTGGGTGCTGCCACAGACCAGGCACAGAAAGGAGATGCGGCTCTGTAGGGCTGCAGCATCGTGGGCCCCTCCTGCATGGAGGCAGGGACATGGAGCAGATCTGTGATGGAGGTTGGAAACCCCTTCAGATGTCTGGGACAGTGCAGAGAGCCTTATCCCTCCTGCCATCCGCCTGTGGCTGGGTGCCACAGGTACCAGTCAGCTCCAGCCACAGAACCTCTCCTGAGCCAAGCAGCAAATCCAGGTGTCGAGGATAAGTTGGCTGGGAGGAAGGCAGTGTGTGGGAAGGATGCAGGACTGCTGGTAGGACAGATGGAGGCCAAGGCTGTTCCAGCTGAAGGCAGGGCTGCCGGCAGGAACAGATGGACTTGGTCCACAGGGGAGAGAGAGCAGGGATATGTGGTGAGGCAGGGATTAAGGACAGGAGGATGTGGCAGACGGCAGAGCGGGAGGAGAGGAGGGCACAGGCCCACGGTGCAGAGCAGAGCTGAGGCGGGAGGTCAGCGGGATGGAGCAGATGGGCCAGCGCAAGCTGCAGGTGCAGGGAAGTGTTCAGTGAGGCGGGAGGACATGGCTTCCCCTGTGCCAGCTGGGGGGCTTGGTGTGGGCGGGTAGGGAATGTACTTTGTCTTCACCTGTTTGCCATCAGTGCTTGTCCCTCCTTCATCAATCTTTCCCCACCCCGGGCGAGCCAAAGTCCTGCTGCTCTGGCCCCTGAGTGTGACATGGTGGGGGCTGGGGGAGGGCTGTGCACACCCACCCTGTGCATGTACACACACACACACCTTCAAACAGGAGACACCACAGCCCTTCTTACCAAACCCTTCTGCTCCATCCTGACTGTCACAGTCCCTTTCCTCTGCCTCCACCTGCCAGAGGTGTCTCAACATCATCCAGACCATCGTGACAAGCCCATGAGAGCTGGGCTGAGGACCTGCAGCTCTTTTCTGTGCTCAGCCCTGAGGCTGCTCTCCACAAGCCATGCAATGGCCATGCCAGAGAACTCCGACTGCATCCCAGCCTGTGGCCAGGCGGCCGAGCTGCAGCAACCCCAGCTGCCTCCTAGTGCCCCCGTTCAGAGGCCCTGAGCAGGCTGCTCGATCTCCCAACAGCCCATCCGGGACAGGAGCTCCCTCCGTGAAGCAGCAAGGTGTGAGCAGGGTCATCCTCCCTCCAAGCCTCTCTCTGCTCCCTTCCCCTGATCTCCTGATCCCACACCCCCAGCGCATCCCACTTGCTCCCCCCAGGAGCTGCACATCCACCCCAGCCCTCACCGAGGGCTGCCTTTGATCTCCTGGGACGGGCACGCACCTCCCGCTGTGACTGGCACTTCCAGCCTGCCCAGACCTGAGCGGCTCTGCCCTGGCGAGGGGCTGCCCGGCTCAGAGCGTGAGCAGGTCCCTGTGCTGCTCCCTGCTCCTCCACAAGTGAGTCATTCATCCGTGCACAGGACCACAGGAGAAGGAAGGGCAGCCACTTGTCTTAGCTGGAGGCAAAGGAGTTCATGTGTGCATGTGGAAACTTAGGATCACCGTCAATCCATCCAGGAGCTGCTTACAAACACACCACAACTGCCTCTAAGTTAGCTAGTAGCCAGTGCAGGCAGATCTACTAGCAACTGCTAATTGACACTGCCTACCTGCGACTGCTCAGGTTAGTGTGGATCTGGCTCACTCTCCCTCGCAGAACTCCCTTCCCTTCTCACTCACCTGTGGCAAGCAGTTTTATAGCTCCAGCCTGATGTTTTTAGAGTGAGCAGCTGGAAAATGTTACGGGTTTTTGAAAGCTCTCACTGGCACTGCCAGTATTGTTCGTCCCGAGTGTTACTTTATTCATTTCAGCTTGTTCATAACCCCACATCCTCCCTCTTTCAAAGGAGCCCGACAGAAACTGCTCCAGCAAACAAGCGGAGAGGGAAGCGACACCCCCCTCTCCGCCCCCAAAGTAACAGCTCTTATGCAACTGGACGGAAAAAGTCTACAGTATGTGTAAAACCCACATTCCTCACTGCCTGAGCTTTCCAGGTTTCTTGAAAACGTACTGAAACTCCAGTATGTGTGTATTTTACAAGCAAATGAGCAAATTCCCTCCAAACCAACCTGTATTTTCACACGTCGGTCTGTGCACTGCCCTCCTCCCCTCCCGCACATCACCCCTGACCCCCCGCGTCCATGTCAGGCAGAGCAGGTACATGCACCTACCCCAAAACCACACACGGGCGTCCCCATCCCCATCTCCTGCAGCCCCGTCCCGCACGGGACCCTAGTACACAGGTCCCCACCGCACGCAGCCCGTTCCCTCTTGGAAATACAACTCCCGGACCCTCCTCTAGATGGAGGGGGGGCACCGAGACACACGGACACTGCTGCGCTGCCGCCAGCCCTTGCTCAGCACCTGGCACATGATATGGAGCAAGGGATGCCCGCGGCCGGTACCCAGGGGCTCCTGCCCAGCCAGGGATGCCTGCAGGCGAACCCTGGGGAAGGCACCCATGGTCGGCACCGGGGGTTGGGTACCCGTGGCAGCCCATCCCCCGGGGATGCTGCCTGTAGAGCCCAGACGCGTGGCCGGTGCCCGCCGTCCATTCCCGGTAAGGGATGCCCGACGGAGACCCGGCTCGGTGCCCGGGGGCGGCGGCTCCCGGTGCCCTCCAGATGGGTTGCGCGGCCGCGGCCGGGAGTCGCTTACTTGTGCTTGCCCACGGGCTTGCCGGGGCCGAGCTGCGGGCTGGAGCCGGCCGTGTAGAGGCTGTACCTGCCGCCGTAGGGCAGGGGGGCGGCGGGGGGGTAGAAGGCACCCTTGGCGTCGGCGAGGGCCAGCAGCGTCCCCAAGGAGAGGCAGGCGAGCCGCGCTCCGCGGCGGCGCAGCGCACGCGG
>VZTI01005237.1:399475-464105 GCA_013397865.1 Struthidea cinerea | reverse complement strand
CCCCTCCCTGCGCACCGGGCGTTTGCCCCCACGGGGTAGCAGGTGCAGCGGGGTCTGGAGTCCTCTGGCTTTTGCTTCCCCCCAGTCCCCAGCTCTGCTCTGCTTCATCCCGGAGCACAGGCAAGAGAAAGGCTGAAGCGACCCTAACTCTGCCCCCGAGGACATTCGTGCTGCTGGAGATTGGCGGCTGTCAATCATATGGCTGGCACCAGCCTGGTGCATCGAGCATCCCCCAGCGAACTCAGCACCTGCGGGAAGGGGGAGAAGAAAGTGGTACTATTTTGGAGTCCTCCCCAGATTTTGGCTTTGGGTACCAGGCTCCTGGAGAGTGGGGGGAATCCCTTGCCTTTTCCTGCAGATCCCTGGATCTCCCATAGTCAAGCACGTTTCATCTTTCGTGGCTCTGGAAGGCATGTCCGTATCTCCTCGCCGTCCTGCCCTGTAGAGATCCTGCTAACCTGCATCCCGATGCCCCCACCCATAGGTGACCCACCACAAGGTGCTGTGCCCTGAGCACCCTGCCCTTCCCTGCCAGCCCTCCCCAGGCTCCACACTATTAACCACAGCAGTTCAAGACCCTTTGTGTGAGCCACAGCTTTTGGGTAGGGGGGGGAAAGGACCCTCACCTGGGGCACTGGGCATTTTGGGAGGGGGTGTCATCCCCGGTGCTACCCAGTGGAGGTCATCTTGAAGCCCTGCAGAGGTGAAGCCCTGCCAGGGAGCAGGAAATTTTGTGATATATGCAGACAGTTACACCCTTGGGTGTCCCACCAAAACATCACCAGGGGTTTGATGAGGCTCCTGTCTTGGCTGGCAGAAGCCAGCTTTAAGTCAGGGAAGCACCATGACAAGGTGTGCAGTGCTTCTCCGAAACTCTTGGAGGAAAACAAGAGGTGGCTGAGAAAAGGTGGCTGGGTGAAATTCCAAATGAAGGAGTGAAACCTGCTGCTGGGGGAAGGAGGCATCAAGGCTTGGGCTGACCCTGAGACAGAGATGATAAGATACTGAGACAAACGGCCTTTTTCAGTTAAAATGATTCTTTGGCTCAGTCTGAGGTGAGTACAGAAACATTATCAGGAGAAGAAAATTCCATCAGAAGGCCGTGCTGGGAGAGGCGAGCTGGACAGACCAGGCAGAAAACCAAGAGGAGGAAGCCTGAGCAATGAAGCAGTGCATCCTCTCGGTTCAAGCTGCTGCAGGGTGTTGCTGAGCCGCCATGTGCCTGTCAGGCTGCACCCCGGAGGTGCTGCAGCGTGGTTTGTACGTGGTATATTTGGCAGCACATGAAGCAGTCCTCATCCAGCTGGTGCACGGAATTGTTCTGCTCCGCTGGGATGCTGCAGGAGGAACGGTCCATAAGCAACTCTATAAAAACAAACAAAAGCCGACCGAGCCTGCCTGGTTTAATGTTGGATGCCAAAGTGGAGAATGAAGCTTGAGCACAGCCTTAATTTTTTTTCCCTGTGCGCAGGGAGTGTGAGCCAGTTCTAATAACAGCATGCTGCACGTGTGTGTCTGAGGCCTCCGGAAAAAAACATCTGGTGTTGCACGGTTTCAGAAAGAGCCCTTGGCCCCGGCCTTTGAGCCTGTGCTGTGCTGAATGGGTACAACGGGGCTGAGCTAAAAGTGCCCGCTCATTCTCACCGGCTTGGCTGGGAAAGGGAAGGAGGTGGGAGCCGTTGCTCTTGGGTGGGTGTGTCTGTCTGTCTGCCTGTCACTGCAGTCCAAACCCACCTTGGAAACACCAGATCCCTTTCTGTCAGATTTCACAGTGAGGCAGGATCCTCAGAGAGACTGAATCCCATTTTCTTGTTCTATTGTCTAATTGTTTATGAAAAAAGACATCTGAGTAGACAAGCAAGCGCCAAACTTAGGTCCCAACTGCGGAAATGGATTCATCATCAACTCTTTTATAAGACATCAAAGATTCCATACAGGAGAGAGCCACTGAGTGCCCCAAAGCATGGGAAAACCTCTCATGTGCCTCATTAGCCGTTAGCTAATCCAGCCATGAGACACAGAGCAGCAGAAAACTGGGATTTGTTAAGTTGCCCTTCTCAGGGAGCAGCTCAGGTTGGACTCTTTGGTGCTCAGCTGTGCTGCTGCCAGTCCCCACCACACTGCAAGCCCTGGCTGGGCACAGGAGGGTGCCTGTGAGGAGCCTGGCATGGCAGCCTGGCTTTGGAGGGATCTCATGTGGAGAAAAAACAGGAGACTCCTTCCTACCAGGGCATCCTCCCAACGTGGGCATGTCCCAGGGCTGAGAGAGAAGATGCCAAGCCCCATCTCCCAGAGCTGTGAAGTACGTGCTGAGCACTGAGCTTTCCAGTAGGATGGAAGGGCTTTGCCACACTGAACTGCAGCCAAAAGGCTCTGCAGAGCTGCTCTCTGGTCAGGGAGAACCAGCCCTTGGTGCTTCCCAGAGGAAAGATCTGCTTCCTCCCCTGGCTTCACCTGGAGAGTAAAGGACATCAGTTCAGAGCTGCTGCTGCTGCTCAAATCTGGATGCTGGGGAAACCCTGCCCGCAGGGGTGCCTAACCTGGAGGGCTGTGCCCACCAGTGATTCCATATGAGCACATCCTACAATGGCTCAGCATGTGCCTAGGGAGCTTCTTTCTCCACTTGAACTGCCAGGAACTGATTATTTTGGTTCTACCTCTCCCCCCTGCACAGCTGTACCCCAAGCCAGTCCAGGAATGACCAGGTAGAAGTTTTTCCCTACTAAGGAACCAGCAGAGGACTTCATACAGGACACAGGAGGCACCCAGCAGCAGGAGCTGAGCAGGAGGAGATGAGAGCAAGAGCAGAGGCACTACAGGCAGCTACTCCCCTGCTCTGACTCCTGGGGAGGGCTGGGGGAACCACCACGAGGCTAATTTCACGAGCGGCTGACACCAAACAGTGACCTGTTCTGCTTCCCATGCTTTTTAATTAACACTTGCATGGCCTCATCAGCTGAGTAATTGCCTCTCTTCATGGGTCAACAAGCCAGCAGCCCCTGACCTCCCGTTCCCATCTGGGTACGATGTTTGGTGCCTGCACAGGGCGCAGTGGGTGTGTGCTCTTGTACCACCAGACTTTCCAGCGGGCAGCACAGTGACAGCAAAAGTGACAGCACAGTCCAGGAACTCTGCAACTCAGCTTGATCTTGGCCAGGACCAGCCTTGCCCACCCTAATGCTGAGCTTTAAATAGGTACCACTGGTGGAAAACCCCTCGCCATGCTGGGCAATAAGAGGGCCGTTGCTCTCTCTGTTGCCACGGGATAGGAGCAGATTGCAGCAAGGGAAATTTAAGTCAAATATTAATAATAAAACAGTATCTGCTAGTAAAAAGAATATAGCCCTGGAGGAGACTGTATTGAGCCATCTGGAGATTTTAAAGGAAAGGTTGGATAAAAAAAAACCTGTCAGGACCAATTTGGGATAGGGAAATGGATTGGATGGCTTCCCAAGAGCTCTCCCAGCCTGCCTTTTTCCAAGTACAAATTCATTTCCCAAAGTGGCAAGGCAAGAGAGCAGCTCTATTTAGAGGCAGAGTTTCTCCCTAGTGATTCCCACTGGATCAAAGGCATTCCTTGAACTGGCACTCACAGAGGCCTTTTCTCTTGGCAGCGGGTCTGCGTCTGTGTGAGAGAGGGAGCCTTCTGGACAGCCTGGATTTCCCAGGTGCACATCCATCAGGACCCACTCAGGGCTCATTCTCCCATGTCATAATCCCTGGGAAGATCCTGCAGCTATCCCACGCTGCTTCCCCAGCCCCAGGGAGGAGCGGGGACACTGTGTTGCCCAAACTGGCAGGCAGGATGCATGTCCCAAATGCTGCAGCAGTGCAGTGGGATACGAGTTCAAGGAGAACAGCGGTAGTTCTGCAGGTGCTCCAGTTCCCAGCTAAAACTGAGCTCAAGGAAGTCCACCATGCTCACAGCTCAGCTGTAGGACTGGAAGCTCTTTCTGGCTCCCAGCACATGCTTTTGCCACATCCCTGCTCCTTGCTGGGCATGGACCACTTCCCCATTGGTGTCAATGGGAAGGGGATGCAGGTGTGCAGGCAGGAGGCATCCCTGGTGCATCAGAAACCCAGGCAAGGTCACAACATCTGCCTTGTGTGGAGGTTGCTGAGGTTTTGTTCGGAACCAGCCCCTGGCCCCAGTCCCAGGGGTGTGACTGCAGTGTGTGTCCCCCAAACTGCGGGGTGGGGGCACCGGGGCTTGCCCAGGCTCCGGAGGAAGCTGCAGCCGGGGGATGAGAACAAAATCCCTTTCTTCATGGGAAAGTGTGGTGGCTTGAAGTGGTCAGACAGCCTTATCTCTGGTTTCGAAAGCCACACGCTGATCATTTGTCAAGATTAGCGCGTGCGGTAGAAGGGATGGAGCAGTTCCAAATCCACGCTCACATCTCTTCCCTGGGCTCACGGCCATTCATAAAAATGCCAGAGCAGCAGCAGCGGCGGCAGCACATACTGGGGCTGTGGTTTGGGGAGGACTAGGAGGGGTCAACCACAGGTTATACAAGCTCTGAGCAGGGAAAAGAATACACAGGTTGCTTTATTTATATATCCATTAGTGTCTTTCCTTCAGGAAAATGTGCAGGGAGACTGGCAGTGGGAGATTTAGCAAGGATGAGGGGCAGGTAGGAGGTGATGTGCTTAAAAAACTCAGCTATGCCAGCACTCCAGGGATGAGAGCATTAGCAGGCAACGGCCATGGAGATGGAGCAGGAGCAGCTCCAGGATTCAGCAGCACACAGGTCAGGGTGAAGAGGATGAAGAGTGAGGAAAGGAGGAGGTGACACACTCCCAGTAAACCCCAGCATGTTGGTGGTGGGGCACTGGGGACTTGTGGTAGTGGGGGGGCTGGCCCTGTGAGCCCCACAGAGGAGCAGCCCTGGTCTCAGCTGGTTCCTATCAGATTGGGCTCAGCTGAGCAGGAGTCTGGGAATGCTATAAAAGGCTGATGCCCAGGGCTAGGAGAGAGCAGGGATTGTGTTTCCTGTGTCTATGGTATGAGAGAAAAGGTTGCTCTGTGGGCAGGTAAAGATCTGAGAGGGATCCCTAGGGCAAGAAAAAAGTTAGTCAGCTCCTGCCTACCTGAAAGAATATCCCTGAAGCCAAAGGAAAGTGGTAGGAGAGGAAAATGCCTTCAGGGTGAGGGCTTGAGGTTGTGTCAGGCACAGAGCTGTGCTGGCAGGAGCAGGACTGAAGCCACGTGCTGTGAGGGAAGGTGCAGCTGGGGAGCTTTGGCAGGAGGGGTCCTTGCAAGGAGATTCCTGTCCATCCTGGCTTTGCTGGAGAGGGCAGGTCATGGGCTTGTTCAGCCTGCCTGAGACCCTGGGGTCCCTGGTGTAATGCCCTCACAGAGGATCAGCCATGAGATGAGGTGTCTGAGCTGCCCATCCCGTGGATCTGGGAGAGGGGCTTGGTGCCAGCTCATCTCCAACAGCAACACATCCTACAGACTCTCTGTCTGCAGTGCCTGAGGGGCCCTGGCTTTGGGGAATTGCGTGGCTTCAGGGCCCCTGTGTCAATGCCCTTCTCTAGGGACTGTCCCTGGTGCAAGAAACAATTTCACTGCTTTTCATTTAAAGAAATGCCCCAGAACTGATTAGATGATCTTTGAGGTGCCTTCCAACACAAACCAGCTGATATGTTTGAGTGCTTCTCCATGTCTCAGCTTTTGCAGAGCTGTGCCTTTGGATTTTAGGAAGATCCACGTTCTTCCTTAGCCGTATGTCCAGCTGAGTCACCTTCTGCCTTTCCTGGGAACAGGATGATGGCAGCAACCCAGCAACTGAGTCACAAAACCTCTGCTCAGTGACCTCGCTGCTGCACACAGTGGAAGAAAAGCACCATAGGAGCAGAAAGAAAATACTTCTCCTTTGGGATGTGGGGAATATTGAAGGGCAATAATACAAACAGACTTCCTAGGCTGGTTTTTTTTTTTTAAGTCATCCACAGGCACCTGGTTCCTGCAGGCAAGGGAAGGACAGGGAGCCAGGTCTGCTGGGGTGACTTCAGCAAGAGAGGGACAGCTGTGGATACAGGTTTCCCTGTATGTGGTGGGCCCATAGGGGTGATGGCTGAGTGCAGAGGTTGCTGCAGGGCTATCTGAAGAAGCAGCCTGAGGGTTGTCCTCTCTCCCCCATCTCCTGCATTTTAGAGGCACAAGCCACAGAGAACTTCCCTGGATGCACCAACAGCCTGCTTGGATGCGGATTTTCCCAGTGGCAAATGAGTGTTTCTGTGGTGAATGATGGAGAGCAGCCCACCTGGGATAAGTTATCCTGCACATCTCCTTCTCTATTTTGTGCCTATTTTTGCCTAGCCATGGACATCTTGCCTGGAGATGGGGTCCTGGGACAGCAGGAAGTTTTCCCATACCCCAGGCCTGCTTTTTCTTGGCTGTGCTCATGACCTGCTTGTTCCAAGCCATTGGGCAGCACGGCTCCCACATGTCCCCAAGCACTGGGTGACCCTGGATATACCAAATGTGGGAACAGCGGGGCTGAAACCCTGCCGTCATCCACGTCACTTGAGGCCAGGGGATGAGTGGCAGTTATTTTTGGGTTCAAAGAGGGGCCCTTCATGTCCCGTTGCTGCTGCCAGCTCTGCCCCGTCCTCTGAGGTGACTCCGCAGGCACGCGGGTGCGATGAGCACGGCCGTAAATAACAGGTGGTTATTTATGCACGGGGAAGAAAGCGTAACCGATACCAGCTTGGCCTCCTTCCAGACCTGCTTGGAGCTGGGACCTCGTGGCTGATACTTGGCTTCACCCGCTTCCCTTTGCAAGCAGCTGTTCCCGCAGGCCCTGCATCTGCGCTCGGCTTTCGGCAGCGTTTGCTAATCCTCCTTCTCACTGCACAGCAACGTGCGCTCGCCAAGGTCCCACCGACCCATCACCAACAAAAAAAAAAGAGAGAGGAGGAGGAGAACTTGATATCTTCTGCAAGTGAAATAGCTTGGGTTCAGTCTTGGAGTATTTCCCGAACTCTCAAGGAATTTCCTGATCTCAGGAATCTGCCAAAATTTGGGATCTGCCTCGGTTGGGCTGCGCATATTTCCAGAGCACACGCTGTGGTGTTGTGTTTTAGGTTTCCACCCGTCTTTGCGAGGGCACACTCTCTCTGAATGGGTCAGCTACACCAGAAAGGAAAGTATCCCTCTGACAGGCTGCAGGAATACTGAGGGATTTATTTAACATCCCTTTATTTTGGGATCAATGGGGTTTTTGGTCCTAAACTCCCGTCTTGCTTCCCCATGCCAAAACTCAGGCTTTTACTGCAGCCCTCATGAACATGGAAACTTGGGTGCAGTTATAATGCTTTGGGTTAGTGGCTCACTGGCAGACCTGGAATTAAAGGCATAACCTCAGTTTGACTAGTAACCCATATTTTTTACCAAAAAAAATTAAAATAATGCCTTTGCAGCAGAAGGCAGCCTTTCTGCTTTCGGTGTTCATGTGTTTATTGCACATATTCCAAAAGCAAACAAGGCTATGGGTGGGAAGAGTGCGGCCCCTACCCTCGGAACAAACTCAAATGAAATTCCTCAAGGTCTTTTTTCCAAAAATTAATGCTGTCTGGATTGCAATCAGGTTGTTTTTGACGAGCTTTAATCTGTGAAATCAACACCGACTCAGGAAATACTTAGATTGACTCTGAAGGAGGATTTGGCCAGAGCTTTTCTCCTATTTATAAGGGATAGCTGGAAACCAGCAAAACCTCCCAGAGGGGACCTGTGCTGACCTCCCCATTTAACCAGTACAGTCCAGAGGGGTTTTATCAACCCTTAACTCTTGGGTTTGTCCCCAGCAGCTCAGCAACCCTCTCGGGTCATGCATGGTGCTGGAGTCTGGGGCAGCTTTTCCACTGACTTCAGTGGACTTTGGACCAGTATTCCTGTGAACCAGCAGTGCTATTTTGGGAAAAACCTCAGATCCTGCAGAGCTGAACCCTTAGAAACACCATCCTCCTCCCAGCTCCAACATGTACCAGCCCAAGCAGCTGCTCTCTGCCTCCTTGTTTGCTCTGGATGCCTCTGCATTGCCTCTCCATTGCCTCTCCATCTCCTGGGTTTGGGTTAAGCACAGCCTGGCCCAGAAGAGCCCACGGCATCTCCTGTGTCCCCCCATGCCTCGCTGTCCCTCCTTCCCCACGCAATTGCAACCGTGTCACCCTCGAGAGAGGGAGGAAAAGAAAACCCGGTGTGAGCACATGTGGCAGGCAGGGGGAAATGGCTGCTGCAAAGTAAGCAGTGCCTTTAAAGAAGTGTTTGTCTGGGGTTTGTTTAGTTATCCTCTAGGTAATTTTACAGCTGAGGAGGCTGGGCCATTCAGGCAATGGCCAAAACAATATCCCCACTGTCTGAGCAGCTCTCGTGGCTCGGCACGGCTCGCTGGTGCTGGGGGAGAGAGGGAGGACGGCAAAGAGAAGTTTCTTTTACTGGCCATAGCCAGAAAATGCCATGGAGGATGTCCTGTAATTAAGACATCGCTTTGAACGATCAAGTCACTCGGCTGTCAGGTTGAATAAACCTCTGGGCTCAGGCTGGGTGTGAGGGGGGGAGGAAGGGAAAAAGCCCAGTTCCATCATTTTGATCTGACCTGTGGCTCCAGATTTGGGGCATGGTGGGATGCTCTCTGTGGAGGAGGGCGATGGGATGAGGGCTAAGGTCCCGTGTTCCCCTGGGCAGTGTGGAGTTGGAGGCAAATCTGCCCTGCCTGTGCCCATCTCTGCCCCCAGGCCCTGGGAACCTGCGGCTCCAGCCTGTCAGACACAGGGAACTGGGACTCCAGAATGCTGACTCACCCTCGTGGAGATGTGTGTGCCAGGGCAATCCTGCCCCCATCCCACCAAGGCACGGTTTGTCCCATCGGATCCCAGGCTGAAATCCCCAATGCAATCCCCAGGAAAAGCTCCCCTGCCTCTTCCCAAGGCCTTGTGCAGCCCAAGTTGGGAACGTGGGGGCTCGAGTCTGTGAGCACTACGTGCAAATAGCTCACATCATCTCCCAGAGCTGTTCCCAAGAGCCGGAGCACTCGCTGCTGGCAGCCAGCTTGCAGGAGGATACCGATATTTCATGCAGACATGGCGAGAAACCAGCCCTGTTTCCCATTCACAAGGGGTGGCTCCAAAACAACACAGAGATCTGTCACAGCATATATGCGGCATCTGTGCAAATTGGCCTGACTGCCTAAATAATTCCGTATATATTTATAAACTGTGAGATGTAACGTTTTTTCCTGTTTACTTTTCGGTTGAATTCCTTGCTCATGGAAATGAGAGCTGCAGCGCGGCGGCTAGACATAACCATTGTATGGGGAGGACACTGTACAAACTGTCCTAGAAAATTCTGCCAAAATGCCAGGCCATATCAGCCCTGATCTGCAGCCCCTCGCCCCTTCCCACACGTACCCCCCTGTTCTCCCGCTGCGCCTGTGCACGGAGCTGAACCCAGCCCAGGGCTCTCTACCAAGGTGGGTGTTTGCCCAGATATTAACTGGGAGAGGGATTGGTTTGGACCCACAGCAAGGAAGGTGGAAAAGTGGGAGAAAAGGGCAGGGAAGTTTTCCAGCCTGCCAGGATTGCTGTGAATCTGAGCTGGGCGAATCATCCATGGATGAAATCAGAAGAGGTCTCTGCCCCACCAGCCACGGGTGGGATGTCCTCTCCCACGTGCTGCTGAGCATTGCAGAGCTGGCAGCATCCTGCGCTGGCACTGATGGAGGTTGGCAGTGTGAGCCCCTTTGTGGCAGGGCTCGGTCAGCAGCACATCACTGTCCCCACCAGGATCTCCCATGGCTGATCTCAGTGTTCAGCATTTGCTGAGCGTCTCTGGGGTGCTGCTGAATTGCTGTGCCCAGAAGAGTAAGGTCAGCCAAGGAGGGGCAGGTCCCTGGCTCTGCTCCTCGGTCTGTTTGTGGTGGCCAAGCACATGGGATGGTGCCCTGGTTACCTGGGAACTGCAGTGCTTATACCAGATGCAGCCCTTGCGCTCTTATGTGGGTTTGGGATTGAGGTGTCCGGGGCATTTGTGCCTCTGGAGTTTGAGGGATAGGTGAAAAATGACTGGTTTAAGGAGCTCACAAGGCTTCTGCGTCAGCCAGCAAGGGAGTCAATGCAGGCACAGCTCTTGTTGCCAAGCGTCGGAGCCCCATGAAGGGCCAGGACCTGCTGGAGTGAGGGATAACACATCTGCTGGGGAAGGAAGGGCAAGGAAAGGGAGAAAAGATTTTAAACATAGAAAGTGAAATGTAAACTCCATTTAATGGCTGCATGGAGGCCACATGTGAGGCTGTCAGCTGTCAGGGGGGCTCTGGGAGGGTGGCAAGAGGGACCCGAGCTACTACAGCCCTCAAAGGGGCTCAGCTTTCTTCATCCCACCCTGTTTGGATCATCCAGGTCCAGCACGGCCAAGGGGAGGTAAGGAAGGAGGAATCCCTGGTCCCACGGGCTTTTCCCCATCCCACTGTACCCCTCTCCCCTCTCATGGGCACTCACGCCCTCAGGAGGACTCACTGCCCAGTACTGGCTGTTGCTCAACATCTCCTGCAAAGCAGGAGAGGGCAAAACAACCACTTCCATGGCTGGCAGACAGCAAGGATGGAGCAGGGCAATGAGAACCCGTGGGGCCTCCCTGTGTTCGCACTTGCATCACCCTGGTCACTCCCCACCTCAAATCCATGTCACCTGCTGGTGGCATCTTCGCTTTCGACTCTATTTATACCATCAATTTAATTTAAAACTTATTTAGCAGTGACCACAGCTATTGTGTCATATTTATTTATAGCCCTTCACACTTGCTTCTGTTCACTCTGCCGGCTATTTCAGTCACATTTCTTGTCCCTTACATAAAGGTCTGGGAACAGCTGTGCTGGAGCAGATCAAAGGCCTGGGGAGCCCCACGTCGCCTCTCAAATCTGAGCCAGCGACAGGAACCGGGAAAGGAGGGATGAAGTAAGTGTGCAGGGATGCTCCTGGCAGTGAAAGGGTGAGGCACACCTCCGGGTCAGCCCCCTGCAGCTCCCCGGGACCTCCCTGAACCGCTCTAATCTCTTTTGCAATGCAGTTACACTTCTGACCTCCCCACTGCCCCACCACGAACGAACGAACGAAACATTTCATGGTGCCCCGACTGAAAGGGGACTGTGACCATGGCGTGCATTCCCCTGGGGCCATGGGGGACCAGCTGGTGGTGGCAGGGATCCCCTGTGAGCAAGGGAGATAGTAATAATTATAGAGAATAACTGCTGAATTCCTAGAAATGCCTTAGAATCAGGGATTTCTGTGCTTGCACATGGCTCAGGGAGCAGGTGGGAGCATGGTGGCCTCCCAGCCTCTGCCCTTTGTGGGGGGATGATGTAGAATAGCCAAAGACATTGGGAGGTTCTCTGCCCCAGAGGCCTGAACTGAGGCTGTGGATGAGCTCCCACATGGGTGATGGGATGCAGAGATGGTCCTGGCTCCTGCCCAGCTGTGGGTGCTTTTGCTCAGAGCCCTAAGGCAAGCGGGTTGTGGGGTGGGGAGAGCAGCCGTGCCTGCAGGAGGGTAAATGGGGCTCCTGGGATGGACCTGGGCATGTGAAGAATCACCATTAAAGCAAGCCTCCATGGAAAGCCTGACTTCTGGACACAGTTGTTTCATACAGTGACAAAGACCATCAAAAGGAGGGGAGACAGGCAGAAAGGAAAGCATAATTGGATGTTTTGGTAATCCTTTTCTGAAGGAGACTCAATGGCTCGTCCGACCGGAACGGGGTACAGGCTCATCCTCCCGGAGCAGCTCTGCGGGAGGGCTGGGAAAGCCCCTGCCCCTTCGAGGGAGGCAGGCAGCAGCGTCCCCTCTGGCATAGCCAGCAGGGCCAGTCCGGGGCATCCCACCTCCTGTCGTCTCCCTGGCAAAGGGCAGCAGGGCCGGGTGGGTGAGGAATGGGCACAGCAGCTCCTGGGCAAGAAAGGGGATGGTGGGGCTGTCCCATGGCTGCTGCAGCTGCTGCCCATGGCACACCATCACCAGGGTTGTCCCCTTTGGACAAATCTCAAGCCTTGTGCTTGACTTATTGGGTCATGGACAGGCTGAGGTGTCCCTACGCCTCCCTTGGGTGCCATGGGCCTCCACCTCGACTCAGAACCTCGTCCCTGCTCAGGGTGATGTGGCTGATGGAGTCTAAATGCTTTGCTGCAGGACTGAAACCTCATCTTTCTGTGCTTTACCAGCCTGGCCAGGTGTTGTCCTGAGGGAGAAGAGCCTGAAGAGGGCAAGTGGGGACAGCACAGGGGGCAAGGCACTGCTGGCTGCTGGCTGGGCCTGGAGGGGAGGCAGGACGGTGGCAGAGGGAGGTTCTGGTGCTCTCCCGAGCTGCCTGGGGTGCTCCCCCCACCTCTCCATCAGGGTTTCAGTCGATGTGGAGAAACCCGTGGCAAAGTCAGTCCCGCTCCCCCCACTCTCCCGTGAAACTGGATCTATTTCCTGGGATTACATGCAGCACCTTAAAGAAAATATTTACAGAATTTATATTCACATCCCGTTCGCCCTCTTCTCAGGGGGCTCTCCCGTGCCCTCCCTCCCTCCAGCTCGCACTTCATCTCCCCCGCGCCTCCTCCCGCTCGCCTTTCCCCCGTCCTGCCACAATACCCGCCTTTGTGAGAGGAACAATGTTTACTCTCCGTCGAGGATGGGGGGATTGGAAATGAAAAGGGCTGCCTCCCCCTCGCCCCGGCCCCGGGCTGCACTCGGTGGCGGGAGAAGGAGGAATTCCTGCAGGAATGCCGATGGCGACGGCCGGCGAGAAGACAGCCCAGACGAGGGGATAAATATTCATGTTGGAGGAGAGAGGGAGGAAAGACAGAGAAAGAAGGGCCTGGGGACCGGTATAATCCAGGGTCCGTCATTTTTCTCTATGGCTTAAGGGTGTGTTGGAACTTCCCCGCTGCCCCCGCTGGGTTTATAGGTCCGTGATGCAGAACGGGTGCAGCTCTCTCTCGGCCTAAAGCAGGAGATGAAAGGCATGTCTGGGTCGGGGAGGGCTGTACAGCAGTCCCAGGAGCGGAGAAGGGGATCTGGGGCTCGGAGGCGAGGGCTGTGGGAGCCAGCATGTGGCTGCAGTTACGGGGATGCTTGCGAGGATGGTGCGCTGGAGCATTGGAAATGCATCGCTTTCCCTCCCCGCCCTTCCCTGCCGCTGGCTGCCTTTCCCCGCCGGGAGCCAAGATTTCTCCTGCTGCTCCTTGCTGGGAAGCCATCCAGTAGGGAAAGGGGAGCGCTGGAGGGAGGGCTGCCCTGCAGCTGCGGTGGGTGACGGGGATGGGGACCCCAGCCCGGGCACCCCGAGGAGCGGTGGCAAGGCTTTAACTTAGTCAAAAATGCAACCTTTTTCTTTTTCTCTCGAGGTAAAACCTTTGAAAGCTGGAGAAGCTTTTATTATGGGATGGCTTTGCCACCTTCAGTGCCCTCTGCCGTCCAGCACCAGCTTCCAGGGCTGGGTGACAGCTGGAGTCAGGCACTGCTGCTCTTTCCCACTGCAGCTCTGGCCCTCTGCCAGCTTTCCTAAGCCTTTCCCCATGTGAAAAGGGGGCTGGTCAGAGCCCACAGAGCTTGCAAGGGCATGTCGGGGACCCCCAATGCCTGTGGGAGCCCTGGTGGGGCAGGAAGAACATGTGGGGTTGGCACCAATGCGACAATGGGCTTTGGAGCCAGCCCTAGCCAAGAGGCCAGGAGCCATCTCCAGAGGTGAATATGGAGCTTCACACAAGCCTCTTTGTGTTTCCTGAAAAACCCCGGTGTCTAAATATAGCAAGTACTTGGGCATTTTACTCTGGGAAGGGAAAACAGCTCCAGTGCCAAGAGAGATCCTCTTCTGTTTGCACAGTGTGAGGGCTGCATGTCCTCTGCCTGCACCCATCGAGGGGGGTCTGTGCTGACAGGGGCTGGCTCACCCCGAGCTCTGCCTGTCCCTCGGGGAGCTCGTCCAGCAAGCCTGGGTGATGCCAGAAATCCTGCACCGTGCTTTGGGCATCGAGTCCAACTGATGCATGAGCACGCTGAAAGGCTCTGCTCTCTCCTGGAAGCAGCACAACTCTCTTCCTAGTTTGTTCCAAGAAAAAGAAAAAAAATATTTGCTGTTTAATTCAGGGCTGAGGCAGGAAATCGTCATTCCCAGGGCCCCCTCTCCTCACTGATCAGGACAGTCTGGTTGGGTACCACATCCTCTTACCCCAGCAAGAGAGAAGCCTTAGGAAGAGGCATTGGGATATTCCATTCACTTAAATACTCTCACCGGTCTCCAAAGAGGAGATTTGAGCAAGAGTACCTGTACCCTGGTCCATCTGCGTCACAGGCAAGGGCAGCTCTCTGAGCACTGTTTATTTTCTGCCTGACAAGTGGGAGGATGCAGTTTTCCATCTTCTCCCTGATTCATAATCTGATAGGTGCAATGGGAACACTCAGCCCACCCAAAAATGTTTTCTTCACCTTATTTCCAGATGCTATGCTATAGAGGAAAAGCAGACTGCACTGTTTATTGTTTATTGGATTTAACTCTGCTCTCCAGGCAATCCGGGCCCTCACCCATCCTCAGGCTGTCGGGAGCAGCCAGGCACCACCACAGGAGTCCATCCATGCTCTAGCTTGTGCTCATCCCCCCTGCATCCCCGGCCTCGCTGTGGCTCTGCTGTGGAGGGGATGGTAGGTCCCTCTTGGCTCATCACTCCCTGTCACCACCAGGGGCTGTGGGTGGTCTGGGCAGCCCACCTTTGCCCCGGCCTTTGCTCCCCAAATCAAGGAAAACAAATGTGTGGCACCGCAGGGGCTCTGCGCTCACAGGGCTCTCCGCCTCACTGCCTTCCCAGCTGCTCTTCCCCCGTGCTCTCCTTCCAAGCAGGATGCTGGAGGTCCAGGCAGCTCCGTGCCATCACACCCGGCACCTGGGCACAGCCCTTGGGCTGGGCTGGGCGATGGGTGACCGCAGGGAACAGAGAGAACAGGGCTGTTCTGCGAGCCGAAACACCTCCCGAGCTCTTGGAGTGCCTGCAGCACTCCCAGGTTGTGCCGGGCTCGGAGGCGAGCGCACGGCTCTGGAGCAGGGGCTGGGAGGCTTCGCCCCCCTCTCTAAGCTGTTTTCCTGTCGTTCCCCAGCCGTGCAGGGCTGCAGCTACCGGCGGCGCAGCAGCGCAGCGGGGCCGCGGCGATAACGCCGGAGACACCCCGGGGAAATGCCGTGTCTGACCGCGAGTGAGCATCGTCCTGGCGGGGTGGGAGGCCTGGATCTCCGAGCTGCTCCAGGAGCAGCGCTTGGCTCGCACAGATCGCCCAGCACCAGCTCCTGCTCTCCCCGCGCTGCCAGGCTGCAGGCGTGTGAGGCTCTGCAAATGCCACCTGCCACAGAAGGGCCACCATGGTCACCCCCAAAAGCTGCAGGGATCAGGTTTTGTATCTGATTGCTTGCACAGGGAAGAGGTGTCCCAGAACGTGTGTAGAACAGTTGGAATCCTCTCCCTGGGTCTACTGGAGGAGGCTTTAATGGAGAGCAGGAGTGAGTTAAAGGGTGGAAAGAGGCCCTGGATTTCTCTGGGAACGCAGAGAGGATTAAAAGCTCTGGTCCCTATATTGCTTTTTCTATTTCCTTTCTCCTTTTTTTTTTTTTATTTTTTCCTTACGGTATTATTTGATGGTTAGAAGAAAAAAATCTGGAAACATAACTGCATAAATTGCTGTTATTTCCGGCTATCCCTGCAGAGCCTGGCTCTCTCCTCTCCAGATGGACTGGCTTAGAGAGCCTCCAGCTCCAGCAAGGCTCCCGGGGGCCCAAAGCTGCCCTCTTTTCATTTGCCATCTTGAATTTTGCTCCCACCACCCGTGCTGGCAGTGGGAAGCAATTCCTGCTCCCTGAGCCAGGTAACGGAGGCAGCTGGGCTCCACGGGCCCCTGAGCCTGGCTGGGAGCACTGAGAAACTGCTGACAGTACTTTGGTGTGTGACCCTGCTCCTCTTTGCAAAGACCAAATCTCCTCAAGGTCTGCTTTCCCCTCACCATGGGTGTTGCAGGGGGTTTGGGCCAGTTTATCCTTCCCCAGGGACAGCATTCCTCCTTGTGGATGTGAGGTAGGGGCCGGTCTCTCCTGAGTAAGAAGCAATAGGACAAGAGAAAATGACCTCAGCTAGTGCCAGGGGAGGTTTAGATTGGAGATTAGGAAAAATTTCTTCATGTAAAGGTTTGTTCAGCCCTGGCACAGGCTGCCCGGGGCAGTGGTGGAGTCACCATCCCTGGAGGGATTTAGAAGGTGTGTGGATGTGGCCTTGGGGACATGGGTTAGTGGTGGCCTTGGCAGCGCTGGGTTAATGGTGTCTGTGTCTGATGTCTGTGTCACACTTGGTGATCTTGCAGGTTTTTCCAACAGGAACGATTCCATGTCTCCATGATGCTCTGGGGAGCAGCAGGCAGGGCAGGCACAGGGTCAGGGGGGCAGGATGGGAGAGGAAGGATCCTCCGGCAGTGACCTGGCGATCAGTGCCCAGCCGGAAGGAAGAGACCTGCCAGTGTCAAGTCATTCCCAGTAATCCCACAGCTCCTTGCCTGACTGAAGAGCAGCCCCAGCCCCACCGTGACCTGTTCCTCACCATAGAGAGCTGCTCCACAGCCCTGCTCTGCTGGCTCTTGCCCCATGGCCAGCAGAGCAGGCAAAAATTCCTAAAGTGCAGGAGCCACTATGTGTTCAGCCCCATATGTGTGGAAAAATATGTATATGTTCCATATGCACAAGAAAGAGGCCTTGAAAACTGGGAGGATGCGATGATCAATAAATTATAGCTTGGGTAATATTTTCCACCATCACCAAATAAATCAGATCTTATTTTTCCCCTATGTCCACAGATTTAATGGCAGCAACAGTGCCCTTGGTGGTCGTAAAACTCCATCCTCCCCCTGAAGGGCCTCCCAAACAATTTGTCATTTGGCTTTTGCTTGTTTGCTTTAAAATTAGCCGGTCCAGACATTAAATAGCCCAGGAGCTAAGAAATCCATCAACATATCCCAGCTTCCAACTATCTCTGTGTGCACTCTGGGGCTGCATCGCAGCATGGTGGGGGAAGGAGGGATGGGCAGGGAGCAAGCTGTGGAGTCAAGGATCATGTGGGATATTTTTCATCTGAGCTTTAAGATCACCTTTCGTATTTCCACTTCTTTCTTTCTTCCCATCTTTGCTTTCCCCCCTACGGTCACATCACCTCTCCAGCTGCCATGAGCAATACTCTCCTTCCAGCCGAAGTGAGCAAGTCAGGAGCTGACCCTTTCTCATAGGTGTAAACACTGCCTTGTTAAAAGGGGATAATTACCGGGGTCTAGTTAACCCTGGTGTAAAATCAAAGTGAATAGAGCCCTGCCGAGACTTCCAGCCATGTGGACCATGACGCCTGGGCTCTGGGGTAAACAGCCAAGGCTTCACTGCGTGTCAGCTCAGTGCATTCAGTGGAAAGTTAACTTCTCCCTGAAAGAGAAACGCTGTCTTTTGGGCTGATTTATACCCCCCAGACACAGGACCAGCCGAGGGGTGAGTCCTTTACCCGTCAGAGAGCCTTGCCAGGAGTTTCCTGGGTGCCCTGTAGGCAATGAGCAGGGGTTGAGCTGTGGGGGTAAGCTGTGTGTCATTGGACAGACAGACAGTAACCACTGCAGGGACTTGATGAGTATTTTCAGCCCCGGTGCCCCTGCACCCTGTGACAGTCTCTGGGGTCCCAGGAGAGGCAAACCCAGGGCTGCACACAGCAGCTGGGAGGGTGCCATTCTCCCTGTTTCTTGGAGGAGCTTGTGTATCACCATCACAGAGAGGTTCCTTTGCAGTTGGAGGCCTCCCATGGAAGCTGAAGGGCTGATGTGGCATTTCTGGCCACAGATGCTGTATCAGTGCTGCCCTGACCTGCATCCCCACAGTGCCCCGCTTCCCCGGACCGTGGGCAAAGGATGGCAGCAAAGAAGCTCCAAAACTTTTCTCAGGTGGCAGGAAGGTGTGCACAAGAGGTAGGGGCGGAGGCCAACCCTTTCCCATGTATCCTTCCCAGCGGAGCCCACTCTAGCATCCACAAATGGGGGAGCTGCTGCCAAGGCATGCTCAGCTGGGTGGGGAACAGGGCAGCATCCCCAGGTGGGATGTCCTGAACAAACCAGGGAGCAGCCAGCCCCGCCTCCCCCATCCCAGAACACCTGAAGGCCACTCCCAGGCCAGCAGGCAGGAGCAGATGCCTGCCAGGATCCCCCAGCCACATTGAGAGCCAAGCCAACTCCCTCATGTTATTTTTTCCTATTTGACCGGTGGGGCCAGTCATGGACAGCTCCAGTAATTCAACCTGAAACGCCAAGAATCCTATTTCTGCCTCTCTGCTCACTCTCCAAGCTCTGCCCATGGCCTCAGAGCGAGATAAACCATCTGCGGGTGAGTCTGAGCTGTGAGCAAGGCCCAGGGACTTGGGGCTGGCTGCAGAGAGAGGGGCTCTGCAGGCACCAAGCTGAAGGCATTTTGATTGCTTGCAGGATTACTACCCAGGGTGTTTATTCCTCCAGTGAGGAGGACTTCATAACTCAGGGACTCCTGACAATGTATATATATTGAAATCTTATAAGAGTAATGACCATATCCAATGATATTTTGTTCTCATCTTGCCAATATAAACAACTCGCTGGACTTACCAAGTTGCATTGGGTCATCCTGAATAATTAGGCTCGCATGTTCCATTTATTACCTTGAAAATCCTTTCTCATTGTATTTTATATATATATATATATATGTATCTAAACGTAATGTGTTCAAATGAAAACCAGATACAGCTGAGAAGGAATTTGAAATATGAGGCTGAGAGTACAAGAAGCGGCAAAAAGGTCCTCTGCTAATAGGAAAAGCCAAGTCGTCCGGGGCTGCGGAAATCGGGGAAGGTCAGGTGTGAGCTGTGCGCGGGGCTGGGCTCCGGCTGCATCTCTGCAGACAGTCTTGTGTTTAAGGAATTCCAGTAAGTAACGGGTGAGGCTGCCTATACCGGCAGGATGTGGGGAGGGATCCTGGCATCTGGATCTGCTTTGATGTCCCCGTCGGTGCCGAGGTCTCTTTGCATGGCTGCAGACCGTCGGTGGGGTCAGACAGTGTGACTCCAGAGAGCATCTCCAGACCTTTTCAAAAAACCTTTGTTCAGGATCCAGAAAGTCTCCCACAGCATCAGCAGGCAAGAAACTGTCAGCACCTTGAAAAAATTAATTCACAGCAGGGTGAGGCAGGAGTCCTGGCTGCCCCTGGTAAGGGGGTGAGGGGCGAGTCTGGAATGAACCCAGACAGCCTTGCCAGCAGAGAATATAAAAGCCTTCCTTGGAGCCATGATGGATTCATGGTGGGGTTTTGGAGAAAAACAGTGGCCCCTGTATTTCACTGATAATGCCCCTGTACAGCATGAACAAGGCAGAGAACTAACCCTCAGGATCTGGAGCTGTACACAATCTTTGCCGAAACTCCCTCTCCCTCTCCCTGAAATGCAGCAGGGAGGTTGAGCATCTCCACAGTGATTCCCAGCCCCAGCCTGCTGGGATGCAGTTCATCACTGCTTGTCTGCTCAGGAGAGGCAAAATGACGTGGTCCTGCGGTGCAGAACACACCTTTCACAGCTTTGCTTTCGATGTTCTTCCTTTTTAAAGAACATTCCTTGGCAAAATTAGGAGGAAATGGATCTCACAGATGCAAATAACTTGCATGGCTGGAGTGGTGCATACCAAGACAAACTCGGGGCTGGGACACCCTCTCTGGACACTTCACGCCTTGCCTTGGCTTGCTGATGCCTGCAGGGCTCGTGGCTGTTGTCTCAGTAGGGACAAGGAGGAGAAATCTGAGGGTGGAGTAGACAAATCCCATCCCTGGAAGTGTCCAAGTTCGGGTCCAGTGGGGTTTGAGCAACTTGTTCTAGCGGAAGGTGTCCCTGCCCATGGCAGGGGTGTTGGAATAGCTGGTCTTTAAGGTCCCTCCCAACCCAAACCCTTCTGTGATGCTGTGATTCTGTGAAATACAACTTGTGCCAGCCCTTGTGCCTTTGCCATCTTCCTCTGTGAATATTCCCACAGAAATCCCCAGAATGGGGGTGAGGCAGGAAAATCTGACCCATGTTCTGCTTGATTAAAACTCTGCTTTCAGATCCAGAGCAAGGTGAGAGCCACAGTGCCTGTGCCGTGGGGAAGGTGTCCTGCAGCCGGACGTCACCCAAGCCAGCCGAAGCCAGGGAGAGCCAGCACTTGGCCCCAGCAAGGATCCTGGTGGGACAGAGCTGGCAGCAGGACAGCAGGAGCACCCAGCAAGGATATTTCAGGTCAGCGGGGAGGTGCAGGAGGATCAGCGTGTGGGAAGATGGAGCAGCCCTGCCGGCTCTCCCCATGGTTCTGGCCAGCGCTGCCGAGTGCTTCACTTGCATGAGCACCAAGAGTAAAAACAAAATGACATTCATTAGATGTTTTAAGGAGTGTTCAGGCATGTAATCCTCCTGGAATGAGGCAGCCATAACAAGTTACTGTAGTTATTGATGGTCATGTCAGTTAGCCTTTTCCAAGGATTAATCACCATCCTGCTCCTGCCCTACAGGATGTTTTTATCTCCATTTTCTCCCAGTGTTGCAGCATGCAAAGCTGACTGGGCTGACCAGTGTGGCTTCCAAATCTGGGGGGGTGGTGCTAAACTCACACTTAGATCCTAAATATTTTACAGTTTGGAAGAGCACAGCATTTAGAGGCGTTGCGGGGGCAGAGCTGCAGCATGTCCAGGTTTCACCATGGAGAGTCTGAATTTAAAAGTCCCCATCAGTGGAGTCTGGTGTGCAAAATGATAACCCCAAGGCAGTTTGCAGCCTTCAGGAAGGACGCTGCCCCAAGAGGGGTCTTGCTTTGACTACCACCGCTGTTAGAGGTTCATCTAAGGCATCATCCAGCAAGGCAGAGGCAGAATTCCTCATACCCAAGAGGACTGCAAACAAGGTTGTACCATTAACTAAAACACATGAAAATAATTATTTGTTTGCTTTGTTCTGAATAAAAGGAGGATCTGGGTGTGTGACTGGACCATTGCTGAGTTCAGCATGGGAAGAGCACAGCACGAGAGTGACCCAAGCAGCAAGTGCCAGAATTTTCCCAAAACTGAAGAGTCATTGAGTTTGGGCAGTCTCAGAGGCTGAGGCCCACATGTGCAGGGGGTAACATCCCAGCCACGAGTCCAGCAGTGGCACACAACAGCTGAGGACCCGAGGACAGGCAGTGCTGTCCCAAAATCCACCCGGGCCAGAGAGAGGAAGCAGAGCAGAGGGAAATGTCAATCTGCTCACATGCAGGAGGAAGATCCTGGCATGCTCAGCTTGAAGGGTGGAAACAAGTCCAGGATCTTCAGCTGCTCTTTGGAGCATCCCCAGGGAGCTTGGCCGTGGCCCAGAAAGAGCTCTGTGGCTGTGGCCAGAGGCAGGGTCCCACGGTGGAGGTGTACAGTGCTCACAGAGCCAGCCTGTGTCTGTCCCTGGATGCTTTCTTGCAAAACCTGGCAGATCTTGGTGTGCAGCTGACTTGTTAATTGGGAACGAGTGACTCCAGGAGGTCCTGACCTCCAGCATTTGGTCAGACCTGCTCAGGGAGGAAGGGCTGCCTCTTATCTACCTGCTGGCCAGTGATTCCAGGGCCAGGATTTGTGTTCCTTGGCAGTGCCAGCAGAGCCAAACCTTCAGCTGGAGCTGGATTTGGCCCCTCACCCCAGGCATTTGCATTGGCACTCCTTAGCTCACCCCTCCTGCTACCTGGGATGGTCCTAGAGCTCGTTTTCACTGCAACACCAATGCTGGCAGTGTGGAGTCTGAAAAAGGCTTTCAGGAGAGCCAAAATCCCCCAAATATCTCAACTGCCCAGCTGCCCTTCTGTTGGGAGCAGAGATTTGCCCCGATCTCTTTTGCATCTATGCACACCACTTTCCTGATGCCTGCAGGGACACAGAGGTGTTTCTTGCCTTCCTGATGCTCAGATCCCTGCCTGCTTGGAGCAGCAGCAGATGGATGCAGGGTCTCACTGTCCCTCTCTGGTCCCTGCTCATGTCCCATCAGTGGCTCAGCGACTTTGAGAGCCAAGTATTTATTGAAATTACTGTCCCAACAGCAAGGAAGAGTGAGAGACAGTCATCAGCTCCAGCAGGAAAACTGCCCACTCATTACAGCAGCTCCCACGGCATGTGTTAGAACCAAGGCTGGAAAAACGCAGCAGAGCAGAGGAATTAGCATTAATCAAGCCTAATCCCCCAAGGGAATAGCCCCTCTGTTTGGCACAGGGTGTGCTGCATCCCAGACAGGCTGGTGGGTCCTGGGCAGCCCCTGGCCGAGGGGACCCTGGTGACTTCCCGGTGTTGCCCTCGAGAGCGGTGACCTCTGACGTGCGCTCTTCTTTTTCCCTCCTCCTCGGCGCCTTTGACAGACCTGCCCCCTGCCTGCTTTCCAGAGGTTTCCCAGGAGCTGATTAACCTCCCTGCCGAACGCCAGGGCGAGTCAAACCGGGTTTGATTGGGCGTGTGCGGGGCTGCTTCGTTAGCCAGCCCACCGGGAGCCTGCCGGGATGGAGGAGCCCCAGCTCTGGGAGTGCAGCGTCCGGCATGGACAGCCCTTCCACTAGCACATCCCAGGAGGAGAAACCATTCTGGGAGAGGTGACCTGGATCCATGGGAGGTGCAAGAGCTTCAGCATGCTCTGCTCAGCTCGAACGGGAGGTCTCCTGCTCCGTGCCTGGAGGCACGAGGTGTTTCACAGCGCTCTGGGCCGTGGGGGCTGCCAGAAGCAGAAGAGCTGCAGGGACAGCTTTGCTCTGACCCCCTTGGATCTTCCCAGCTGTGCCTTGTGTGCTGCTTAGGAAGCAGTGGGAGAGCCAAGCCCCTCTTCTCCCAAGCCGAGGTCCACCTCGTCCAGCTCCAGTTTTTCTGTCCATCTCCAAAAACTTGTGCTTATTACAGCCACAGTGGGGTAAATTAAACTTTTTGTCAGCATCATTTCCTCTGGTTCAGCTAGGTGGGAAACTCTGCATTTTACAGCCCCTTGGCTTCCCACTCTAAAGGGGAAAAAAAAAAAAAGAGAGAGAGAAAGGAAAAATACCCTTTAAATAGAACTTTCCATGCTGGAAGTACCTCTGGAAACACAGTGGAGGGGGAGCCATCAGCATGAATGATAGGTGCAGCCACAGCGGGGTGCAGGGGATGGGGAACAGGACACAGCTTGTGGATTCATGGCTCATCCTCTGTTTTCCTTGTGGCATGACCACAATCTCCTTCTCCACCCATCGGCTCAACTCTCCCTGCCATACTCTGCCCTCAGCTGGCAAGACCAAATCCAGAGTTCTTGCCCTGCTCAGAGCCACCCCAGGAACCTGGGAGCACTGCTGATTCCTTGCCATGTCGAAGGCATGTGCCACTCCAGTGCCCTCTGGATATAAGTTGCTCCATTATCACCTCTAAAGCAATGATCCCAGCAGAGCCCCTTTCTCCAGGGAGCTCCAAATGCCTCCTTCCCTGCCTCTAGTTCTGCCCAGCTTCTGGCTGCACCCCGCCCCACCCCACCCCAGGTTAACCTCTCCACCTACTTCGCTCTTTCCCCAAGTTTGTTCAACAGAAGAACTCCCAGGATTATTTTTGTGGCCGGAGCAGCTAGTGGGAATGCAGGCTGCTTACTGCAGAAAAAGAGAAACAGGATGCTTGGCTCCTTTTTCCAGCTCCCTGGCCACTGATAAAAGCTGTGATTACCAGAGGAGACCACCAAGCCAGCCTTTAAAGTCCAGGCACAACTGGGAATACACATTCAGCTGACAATGCTGTGGATGCAGAGTGCCCTCCACCTGCTCGAGCTGGGAGCTGTGCAGAGCAGAAAGAGCCACGTGTGCTTGAGCACACCCTGGGCAAAGCCAGACCACGTCACCAGTGTCCCCGTAGCTGGAGTGCTTTGCTCCAGTGAGCCCTGACCAGCAGCTTTTGGCTGTATGGAGGAAAACCCTGGCTAGCCATGGTGGGAGATTGGTGTTCAGAGCTTTGTTACGGTGCCAGGCTGCAGGTGTGGGCATGTCCTCAACTAAAGGCAGCCATCTGGGGGCACGATCTCTGGTGACCCATCGGGACAGGGATGGGGAAGGGTCTCTCTGAGGCAGGGAGGATGCTTAAGGACATGGACGCATGGTGCACTGCAAAGCTCAGAGCTGGGCAGGTTTTGCCTTGCTCCAAATGGCAATACAGGCCAAGTAGCAGCAAATACAGCTCCACAGACCTTACTGCTGCATTGTCCAAGCATTTTACTATTATTTGAGACTCTTTTTTTTTTCATTTTTCCCGCTTCTGACTGTTAAGGAAACTTTCCCGTACCTTGCACACCAGGCTACCTGCACTCAATGTATTCCTCAACACATTATCCCCAAGGACCACTATTTTATACTGTAATGATTTATCTGTCTTGCTTAGCTGTGCCTTGTCAGATGCCATGGGTGCTGTTTCTCTGCTGGGATGGGATGAGTGTGACCCAGGCTGGAAGGAAGGCTGGGACAAGCCACTGGGATATCCCAGTGCCTTGAAAAGTTGGAGAAGACCTGAGGGGCTGAGGACATAGAGAAAAAGTTACACCACTTGCCCTGTTCTGTTCCTAAAAGATCCAAACGTTCTGGAGACATGCTGGCTGCAGCCCTGCTGCCGGCCTTGCCCTCGGGCAGACCGAGACATTAAATGTGTCACCAAGTGCAAAGGTGGACACCGGTCAGACCTGCCTGTGCCAGAGGATCGGTGACTCCCCACTCTCCTGGAGCCCCACGGGCCGAGCCTGAACATTTGGTTTCCATCATGCTCTGCACAGGTGAGGGTCAGAGGCTCAGACACCGGCGGAGGATGAGGGCAGCGGCGGTCAGAGCTCAGCTGCGCGGAGCTCGAGGCCTCCGTCTGAGCTCATCTCCACGGAAAACGTTTGGGGAGGACACGTCCAGTTCAGATTTGTCATGTGGAGCAGCTTGGCAGGTCCAGCCCCCCTGGGGCCCTTTGCAAGCATTAACCAGTGGATTAAACCAGCCCAGCCGCCGTTCTCGCTGCTGGGATGTGGATTCCTCAGCCGAACGCCGCCAAGAGGAGCAGAAAAAGTGCGGCCTGTCCCTTTAAGTCCAAAATGATGAGTGTATTTCTGGAGGCTCTGGAAAAGAAGTCAAGACTATTGGCTTCTGCGTCACCAGCACCGGCCATTGATTCCCTGGAAATGTTTCATATTTGGCCAAACTGGCTGTTGACGGAATAGTTTCTGATTTAACACTCTCAGCTGCAGTTGGGAGCCAGCTGGGTCTTGTTAGCTCCGGAGAGACCGTCCTTCCCCTCGCCTGCTGCAGAAATACTTCCAGCACAGCCCCCTCCTCCTTATTCCCAGATTGACACTTAAGCCACTCTAACGAGATCTGCACAGGAATGAATCCTGGTTATTTCAGCCTTCAGCCAACTTCTATCATTATTATTATTATTATTTTACCTTTTGCTTTAATACAGGAGAATATGTGTGATGAGCAGCCCCAAGCTGGTGTCTCCCCATCTCCAGCCCAGCCCTCTGTGTGGAGCAGATGCGGGTGTCCTTGGGAGCTTCCAGCCTTGCACCAGCACCTTCCCTGCCCACTCCTGTCCGACCCCATGGTGTGCAGGGGGTCCTCCTTACATCTCCTTCCCGCTCATCCTCCCACCCTGTCTCTCCCAGCTTCTCCTCCTCTCTGCTCTACTTGCTCCTTCTCTATTTAGTCTGTGTGTTCAAAACAGCACAAAAGCTCTTACAGCTCCCCGGGCTGTGACCCAAACAGTAAAGAATGTTTATGTGCTGGTCGTCTTCCATTTCTGTGTATTAATATTGCACACACAGGCTCATGCACTCACACACGGCGTTCCTGGTGCCTCCGCGGGCTGCCGGCCAAGGGAGCCCAGCCAAAGTAAAGGCATCTGGGCCTTTCTGGAGAAGGCAGGAAAAGAAGAAAGAAAAATACAAAAGCAAAGAAAGGATTTGGAGACAAGCAGCTCCTCCAGCCTGTGCCCCTGCAGCCGCTGTGGATGGGGCCAGGGAGTCCTGCATAGATGGGGGTTTGCCAGGCTGTGCCTGTCCCAGGAATCCCCCCATGTCCCTTGTCACGCACTCAGCATTCCCCGCGGGACTGGGGCAGGTGATGGAAGCTTGGTGTGAGCCACAGGCTCATAGAGAGAGGGGGTGGATATGCAGAAACGGGGGGTCTGGCTTTGGACGGGGCTGCTTGCCAGAAAGGTGCAGCAGGCTGCTGGAGCCCCCCTCGCCACACAACACCCAGCAGTCAGTCGCCACTGGGATGCTGAATCCCCAGCACCATGCTGGGATGTCAGGGCTGGCAGCCCATTTAAGAGCTCTGAAATTGGGTCTGGGGAATGGATGAGGTTCTGTCTCCTCAATGACTGAGGCCACACAGGAGCCTGAACACCACTGGCCTATGGTCTGTCCAACAGGGCTGAGGGAAGAGGTGCTGTGAGTGGCTGTGAATCCTGGATGGTCTGTGCACACAGGGATGACTGCCTGTGGTCAGAGGCAGGACGGTTCTTACTGCCTCTAAATCACCTGGGGATGTTGCTAAAAAGGGGCAAAATGAGGCATAGCGGGTGGGCCAAGAGGGCCAGGAGTTTCTGCTGGCTCTTGCAGAAGCCCCCTGGGTGCTGGGGTGAGATGCTGGGACAAGCCTACAGAGCCAACTGGGAAGGGTCAGGTCTATGGCTGAGTTCATCCTGCTCCTCTCCAGGGTCCTAAAAGCAAGGAGTCGCACACATGGCACCACCAGCACCTGCAGGCTGTGATTTAGGGATGGGGCAAGAGAAGCCTTGCTCGTCCACACAGGGAAGATGCTGCCTTGTCCAAGACACACTGCTCAGGCTGATCTCTGCTGCTCTGGGCTCAAAGGCAGCTGGGCTTTCCTAGGCTGGTCCTTTGCACCTCTGCAGGACACACAGCCTGTCCATGACCCCTGTGAAGGGCAAAAGCTGCTTAGTGCCAGTGAAGCCACTGAGGCTGCTGCCAGATGCTGCAAAAGCTTCATGCGTCGCACAGTTTTTAACCCCAGCAATCTGATGGGCCCTGAATTTCCTTCTCATCTTCCCGAAAAATGACCTCCCAGAGGTCTCGGCAGGGGTTAACTCTGTACAAAGTAGTCACGCAATGGGGAGGGCTTGTTCCAAGCACCAAATAACTTGCAGAAGTAATGCATTTGTTCCTCATTAGGATAATTGCCCCATCGCTTTTCTCTGTGGCATTGGCCAACCTAACTCACAAACGTCTGAAAACACCAGCTAAAGTACGACCAAATTTAGGAGCTGAGTCGAGTAGTATATCGCCTTGATTTGCCCTAAAACATGAATTGGCTGGGAGTCCTCCCGCATATTGCATTTCCAGGGAACATAAGGAACCCATCGTGTAATTAGTGGTAGTATTTTCAACACGCTGCTTTGGCCATGATCTGCTCTCCTCTCCTGAGCTACTGCACCTCTTGGGACCCCCAGGTTGTGGATGTGAGTGGGTAGCAGGGGGTATAGGATGTGTCTGCCACAGAAGTGTTGAGGGTGGTTTTGGCAAAGCAGGAGATACGGGCTTGCCTGCTCCTTCATCCCTCTAGCATCCAGCTTGGGGCTGGCCAGAGTGGGGATGTGTCTGGCTATAACCCATCTGATGGCCAGGAGAAGACCTGGGGACAGGGTGAGGTTCTGAGCTGGAGGATCCAGCCCAGAGCCATTGCTGCCTGCCTGCAGTTGTCAGCCATCATCAGGATCTCCCCAGCCATGGGATACCCTCGCCGGGAGCTCGGCACAGCAGCAGAAATCCTGCCCCAAAGGCTGCAGGGAGGGAGTGAAGCTGAGCCAGAGCTGGGCTGTGAGTCCTACCCTGTGCCTTCCTGCCTGCCCATACCCTGATCCCCAGCCCTCATGAGGGCTGGCTGGAAGGACTCCCCATGGTCCCTCACAGGAGATCTCATGGATCCATTCACACCTGGACTGAGTCTGGCTGTCCCACACTCCCCACTTTACTTGCAAGATATGATGCTGAGCCTTGCCTACCTCAGCAGGGCAACGAGTGCCCCTTCCTTTGGCTCTCCACTCTCCCATCATGTGGATGTTTCCTTCTCCCTTCCCAAGTTGCTTTGAGCAGAGCAGGCCCTAAGCAGTGGTGACCCCACAGCATCTGGCACTCAGATGATCTGGGTGCCCAGTGTGAGCAAGAAGAACATCCTCCAGGACATCAGCTTTCCCCATCTTGGTTTAAGCCCATGTCTGACAACCCTCCCTTCTCTCTTCCTTGTGAATTACCTCTTTACCATGCAAGGGACCGTGTGTGAAGGCCTCACCTGGGGCTGGAGTGGCTCAAGGCAGGGCCTCGGAGGGCAGTACCCTCTCCCTGCCATACACCAGTCTGCCCAACACAGCCAGCCTGCAGATGTGATCTCCCGTTTGCAAAGTGCCCAGATACCTCCTCCACGCTCCTCTTTCCACATTTACTCACCCTCTCTGAATGCCACATGAGGCTTCATTCCCCCAAGGGTGTTGACATTTGAAGGTATTGGAGAAATCCTCTTGCACTGTAAAAATAACTAATGGTCAAACCTGGAAGTTAATTCAGCCTTCTGTGTCCCATCCCTGCCAGTCCAGGAGCTGGCCAGAAAACAAGTAAGAGTGCTTCCTTCCTCCCTTGGCTGTTTGTTGTCAGACCCGTGTGTTCACCTCTCACACCTCATCTCGAAATGTTTTCCCCCCTTGTGACTTTTGGGAGCTCTTGGAGGGGTCAGGTGTTGCTGCCCTGGTTAAACAGGGTAGGGACAGTTCCCTCTTTCCCACCCACTGTCCTCCCACGGAAGAAGGGTTAACAGCAGAAACACTGGTCAAAGCAGGAAAACAAATGAAGAGGAGACTGTCTGTGTGCCAGGACATCCATTCAGAACAATTAGCTGGCCTGTGGGGAGCCCTGCTCTGCTAAAGGCATACATTTCCCTTCTATATGGATTTTCCACCTAATCTCCACATTTTACATGGACGTGCTGGGGGGGAGGGCCTGGGATGAAGTGTTCATTCATTTCCCCTGCCCAGCTTTGTTTCCCCACCTTCCACAGGCTGTCTCCTGGGCTGGGGATGCCTTTGTATCCACTCTCCCCTCCCCTCTCACCCCTCCACCAGGCTCTGTCCCATGGCAGTGGGGGGGAATGCACCTCTGACAAACACCACATTTCTGGCAAGGCTGTCTGTGCACACGTATGGCTTCCTCATAGGAAGAAAAGGAAAAGAAAAAGGAAAAAGAGAGGAGAAGAGTCCCTTTCTTTTATAAAACCATGGAAACGTCCTCATTCGTGGGAGCAGATGGCTTTCCAATTGACTCCGTGGCCGAGGCCTCCTTCATGTGCACAGCAGAGCCCCGGAGCCCGCCTTGTGCTGCTTTGCAAAGAGGAGAGAGAAAACCAAATCACTGAGACAAGCACGTGACTGCAATGCAAAGCAAAACCAGCTCTGCAAAAGCCTCGCTGCAGATAAAATCAAGCACAAGAGTGGATGAGAACTCGAGAACCCAGACCAGCTCTCTTCCCCCTTGGACTTCCCTGGCTCCAGCTGAGCGCTGATTGTGTCCCGCTGGTCTTTTTTTACTTTTTTGGCGCTAGGGAGGTTCAAACTGAGACACAACAAACCCAAAGGAGGCTTCTCTCACCACACTTTTTCCTGAGCTGCCTCAGAGGTCCCAGCCTGGCGGGTCAGTGATGTCGGGGCAGGGTCAGTGCCCCTCCGCAGGTGCAGATCTGTCACTGCCCCCCTCACCTTCCCTTCTCCTTGGAGCTGTGGCTCATCTCGAGTCCCGTGGGGTGTTATAGGGCTGGTATTGACTCTCCAGCTCTTTCCTTCTGTCATCAGGTAGCAGTTCCATTTTCTCCCCAGGGGAGCCAGCCCTGGGCGTTCCCTTCTCTCTGCTCTCCAGAAATCACCTGAGCCTCTTGCTTTTAGTCCAAGTACATCCCTTTAAATCTCTCTCCTGGATCTGAGCACTTAATAAGTCTTAGCATTTCATTAGCAGATGCTAATAGCGATGGCACAGAGCCACACGCTTTAAATTCAAATCCTCCTTGGCTTAGCATGCACCACTCATCCCCCTGTCCACCTAGCAGCTAGGATCCAGATGTCTGCTGCATACCTGCTTGGAGCTCTTCCTATCAAATGGGTGAGCAGCCAATGTCCCCAGCTAATTGCAGTGCTGGAGAGGGGGGACGCTGATCCTGTGGCACCAAGACCTGCAGTGAGGGAAGGGGAAACCACCAGGCCTCAAAATGCCTTCAAAAACCTTCCCTTCAGCTTCCAGCAGGGAAGCGAACCTCAGCAAGCAAGGCAAGAACTCAGCTGGAAAACATCAATGACAGCACAGAAACTGGTCCAGAAGGATGTGTGGGCTGGTCCCGTTGGTGTTTACTGAGCTGTTCCCACAGGCTCAAGGGGAAGGTGACAGTCTCTTTCCTCAGACGCTTTTCCTCTTCACTTTCAAGTCCAAAATGTTTCTGCCTGAGGAAACCTTTGTCTGGTTCATTCCTCCTAGCAGTCATCCTGCCCAAGTTTTTCTCATAGCGGGGAAAGCACAAAATGGGCACTGGGAAATCAAGACGTGATCAGTCCCTTAATTCCCTTTAGCTTCCAATCTTCGGTCGCTGGTTAATCAGAATCCCCAAACTATACTTTTCATGTACGTGATGGTGATACCTACAGATAGTCCCAATGAGTCCCGTGGGAGGACCACAGTGCTGCCAGCGACTATTCCTCATCCCAGCCTCGCCAGTGAGTTCCTTCCTTTCTCACGCAGAGCTGAGCAAACCAGTGCTCAGTGACCCTTCTTGCTCTTGTCCCAAAATGAGATGTGGAACCTGAGAGGAGCGCCCAGGATGACTGAAGCTGTACCAGAAAGGAGAAGGAAGAGCAGTGCTCATGAACCAGGAGCAATCCCATCTGCCATGGAGGCAGCTGCCCCCTCTGGCACAGCATGGACAGCTGGCTGCTCCCCCCGGTCCACAGAGGACCAAGCAGACGCCCTGAGCCCATGCTGCACATCTGGAAGTCGGATCCATTAAAACAAACCCTATTACATAACAACAGACATCTGGAGCCTGTTACCACTACAATTTCAGTAAAAATAGTTTTTTTGATATGATCTCTCTTAAGAATGTGGCAGAGGGGCTCAGAGCCAAAATCTTCCAAGAATGGCCCTAACTGCTTTTCATAAAGCATCCTCCACCTCCTGTTTGGGGCAGGGTTGTTCCCTCGCCATGCACACACCGTGACTCCACACTGATATTTGGAGGCACAGAGGAAGGGGGAAGGCAGGTGCAGTGCTAGAGGAGAGAGTTTCCTGGATGAATCTGTAGAAAATAAACACAATTTGCTTTGGAGGTTCTTAGATACTCCAGGGATGGGTGAGTGGATGGATGGATGGATGGAGGGGAGGAAGGAGAGCTCTGGTTTGCAGACAGCAGTGTCAGACCTGCTTTTCATAACAACCAAAATAAACAGCCACTTAACTGGAGTGAGAAGTGCTGAGCTCCTGCAGCCTCCACGTCTCTGTTTTGCTGACTTTCTCTTGAGTCTTTGCCCTTGCAAGCACAGACACCGCCCATTATCCTGGCTGGGCAGTCAGTCTCCAGGCCATGTCTCTGTCTCCCTCAGCTTCCATTATTTCCTTATTGCCAGCCACACTCCCTGCCCTCCTCTGTCCATGGACCTCCCCCAGGCCCCCTCTCTGCTCCTGGTGCCCATCAGCTCAGTTGGTCAGTTTGTGACCATCTTCCCTGTCCTTCCCCAAAGTCAGGACAATGATGGGATCAGGGCTTTCCTGCCAGCTGTTATTTTCCACCTCTTTGCAGATTGCACCTCCAAGCACATCTCCTTCATCTGGTGACTGCAACAGGATCATCTGTATCCATGGACCCTCTGGACTCTGGCTTTCTTTAACTCCTCTGGTCAGACATTGTTTCTCCTGAAGGCTCCACCCTGCCCATGAGCTCATTGGTGCCGAGCACCAGATCATGGCAAACCCAGCAAGTGCTCATCTGGGAGAAGCAGAGGAAATCTTGAGCTGGCGGTGGCTCAGTTGGCGGCTGCCGTGCTCCTGGAGCCAGCTCAGCAGCAGCACCATGGAACGGCCCTGGAAGGTCATTTGGGCACACGCATTTGGTGTTAAATATTGAAGTGTTGTTGCTAAGGAGACCTCAGTGCTGCCAGCCAGGGCAAGGGTAATTCAGGTGCCACGGCCAAGATCCGGTCTGAGCATTCACCAGTTGTTCCTGCCGTAGGTTTTTAATGCTGCAAGTCCTGGCTTTCCCAAAGCTCCTCAGCTGGTCCAGGCCATGCCAACTGCCCAGAGCTGGCCCTGCAGCCAGGAAGGTTTTGCCTGGTGCTGTCAGATCCCAGGCAGCAGCAAGGAGGGGTTTGGCTGCCCAGACACCATCGGGCTGCTTCGCAGTGCAGAGTTGGACCGGCACACAAGGAATGGAAACTCCCTTCCTTGCTGTTGATCTATCTGCAAGAGAGTTTTTTAAGGGAAGGGTGGAGCTGGCTCGAAATGGATCCTGGTTGCTGGAGTCAGGACACACACATAAGAGAGGGTATTTTGTTCCTGCATTGATATGCCAGTCCTGAGGACCCCCAGTGAACACGCAGAGGGTGTTGTGTGCTCCTCTCTCCAGAGCATGGCTGGAAAAGCCCTGGAACAAGGAGAAATGAGACAACTGACTCACCAGCTGAAGGCTCCCTGCCCTCCTGAACTCCTCCCTGGGTCATTTCCCAAAGCGGGAGGGCAAGGAGAAAGAAAGTGGGTCTCCTCTTTGGACTGGAAGGGTAAATTTCAGCCTGGATTTTAGGAATTGTGTTGGCACGGTGCAGTGGAAGCTCTGCTTTCTGTACAGGGCCGGAGCTCAACATTAACACCTTTCATGCCTCAGAGCAAGGCTGCACCATTTCCTTCCACATCAGGCTATAAAAGACACAAGTTCAAACTGAAACTCTCAATTTTTTTGCCCTTTTTACCAGGCAGACCTCAGTTTTCCAGAGGTTATAACCTGGGTAGCCTTTCATCTCATCTCCAGATAATGCACCTTTGGGTGGAGTGGACCTCCCTGCCAGAGCAGAGGGTGGCTGGAGATCTCATCCAGAAAATGCTTTTCTTTTTCCTGAACCCTGTCCTTGCAAATGGAGGTGCTATTTTGGCTGATGTGCAGCCAGCCTAGAGAAGTTCAGGCCAAGTGTTTTGAGTCTGACAAAGTTAAAGGCAAATGAAATCAGAGCCTTGTAGCTCCAAGTGTCAGGCTACATCCATTACCAGTTCCACCTACAATAAAAACTGCTGGAAATTTGTGAGAATGCTTTTTTCTTTCCTTTTTTTTTTTTTTCCCTTAGCATTTTTTTCCCTTTTCTTTTGGTCTCTCACCTACTCTGCAGTCTCTGGTTAAAATCAAAGCAATCCTACTCTCAACCTCATTTCCCACGTGTACCCTGCAAGCATCCCAAACGGGCAATGCACTGCCAGCTTCTGACAAGCTGAGGGCAGGAGGAAGCAGGGACAGTGGGAGATGAAGCAAGGCCCTGGTTCCAGAACACTGCTCCAGGCTGATGGGAAACTGGTGCCTGATTTTGGTTTCATCTTTGCAGCCATCGTCTGGGGAGATGCTGTGCAGCTGCTTCAAGCGTGGAAAACAAAAGGTCTTTATTTTCCATCTTTCTATTATTATTATTATTATTTTATTTAATTTGCAGATTCAGACACAGGCTATTAATGGGAAATTCCTGCATGGAAGGAGCAGCAATTGAAGGCTGCTGAAAGACTGAGTGCAGTTACTCTGTTCATGCCTCTCAGATGGCCCCTCTGCATCGCTCTCTGTGCTGGAGTTGCCTTCTCTTCCTGGCTCTTTTTCCGTCCCTCCCTTTACATTTGGAAGGCAGTGTGTGTTGCCTCTGATTTTCTACAATTTTATCAAAGAAAGATTGTGAATAAGCAGAGCAATCTGGAGAAAAACAGACTCAGATTAGCCTCAGCTTGCTTTTGCCTGGCCATTTCCCACCGGTGCTCTCCTCGCCCACCGCCTGCGGATGTCATTTCTCCCACTGGAGGAGCAGCAAAGTTGATGGTCTGGTGCTTTTCTGTGCTTTTGGCAGATGGTTCACTCGTGTCTCTGGGAGCAGGTCCTGGGACAGGGTGAGAGAAAAAGGGAGATTTCTGCAAGTGCCAAGCTTGGGGTAAGGAGCAGAGGCTGATCCCAGATGTGCTCCGAGGATAATCAGGGGTCATTAATTGCTCATCCCACTGGGGAGCGTCTCCAACTTCCCTAGGTACCTCCACCCTCCCATCTCAGGTCCATCCCCCAAGAGGCACCAAGGCATGGGAGGGGCAGCAGGAGCCCCCCCGACCCCCAGGCCCAGGGACAGCATTGTGTTCTCAAAGGTACACCCACTGCCACATTTCCCCCGCTCTGCTCGGCACCCCCTCAGGGAAACACTCCTGGACCTACTGCAGTGGCACCCAGCTCCCTCTGGGATGCTCCCACATCCTCTGCTGCAGATCAGCCTGGGCTTTCCATCTGGGATTGCTGCAGGAGGTGCCATGGACAGAGGTCTCTGATCCACAGTGCATGGCCAGACTCCCCAGGAAGTCACACACCCCACCTTTCTCCCAAAACAGCTCTGCCATGTCATGGGGACGCAGCACTTGGCCCCAGTGCAGGGAAGGTGCTGGCAGGCTGCCACAGCCCTGTCCAAAAACACAGACGTTTGGCCTCAGAGTGCTGGAGCATGAGCATTCTCCCAAGAAGAGCAAAAAGTCAAGACACTGATTTGCAGATACTGTTATGAACCAAAGCCCAGAGCTCTGCTCATTGTAATAACTGACATAATCGAGGTCATTATTTATACAGTATCTGCCTGAACATTTGACACTGTGAAAATACTTGCAGTTCCTGAAAGACTGGCTAATTTTAGCATGAGTGTTTATTCATGCCAGAGTCTAATCCAGAAACTCACTTTTCTTTCTCAGAGGATGTTTTATCTGATGAGAGCACGGACAGTGATGAGCAGGCCGAGCTCAGGCTTCACCCAGCTGAGCCACACTGGGAGTGCCTGCCCACTGGAGGTGCCTGCATGGGCGAGGGGGAAGAAAGAGGATGCCTCTCAATTGTCCCGATTGCCTCAAAGCTCCCTGATCCAGGGGAACAGCCTCTAGAGAGCCCCATTATTTTCCCTGTTTGTAGGATGAATCCACCCCCCGTAAGGAGAAGGAGAGGTGCTCCTGCAGGTCACAGCCAAAATCCCAGTGGGCAGCTGAACCCCATCACGCCCAGATCGATGTAGCCAGCAGTGATTTACTGCAGGGAGGATCCTCAAGGAAATAAATAAAGAGAAGGAGATGGCCCAAAGGTGAGGAAGGATGAGCTGCAGAGCCCGGAGCAGGGGGACCCGACATCCCTACCAGAGCCCTGCACTTTGGATAAATATTTGAAGTCCCGGTAAACAAAGATCTCACTCGGGAATGAGGAGAAGCACTTTCACTTCTCCCCCAGCAGTCTGGGAAAGGCGAGCACGCTGGCCAGCAGCCAGGCAGGGGAGTGCCCCATGGGACATGCACAGGCAAGGGATGGAGGTGACAGTGGGCAGGGGTCACCAGCAAACCCAGCTCTGACCCTCCTGTGGGTCACCCGTGGGTCTGGGGTGGCCTTGGGGTGATGGGTCTCCTCTTCCAGCATGGGAGCACACCCCAGCTCCCGATGCATCATCACCTTCAGCCTCAGCCAGGAGGCACTGAATGGAAAACGTGCCCAGTGTGGAGCAGAGCGCAGGGTTTCAGCTCCATGCCCCTGTGAGCCCCCATACCCCAGTGAGAACAGCCCCATTTTCCTTTCCCTCCTGCACCCCCCGTGCCTTTGGCCCCTTCCCACTGCAGGGAGTTTCCATTGCTCCTCTCAAACCGCAGCCCCACGCTCAGGAACCTGAAACCTGTATTTGCTGGAGAGAAGAAAATCAGATTGTAGGAAATGCAGCACATGAAAAGAGACAGGGGGAGGAGAGGGGGAAAAAGCAAAGCCATTTTTTATTGCTTGTAGAATCTGTCCATTTTCCATGGCTGTCACATCCCCCTTCCACAGCCAAGACAGAACGGAAAATATGTTTGATTTTTTTTTCCTGGCAGGTACTTGATTTCTGTTTTGTTTTTTTTTTTTAAAAGGCACCATCTCTTCTCCCCAGCACCACACAACTCCTCCAAGAGCCCAAGGCTGGATGAGAGCTGGGGTCTGTAGAAGGGAAGGTGATCTGCTTGTTTCTTGAGGGAGATGGTACGACCCCGTGGGTAGAGAGGGGGCTCCCAGCCAGAACTACTGTTTCTGCCTTGTTTTCCTCTACCTTCCCCTCTTTAAAGAGATCAATCAATTGATAATGAATAATCACTATTGAATTATGGTGCTTAATAATTTTTTTAAATTAATAATTAATTTTATCTCATTCTGTCTATCCAATGGGAGCAGCCGAGGTGTCAGCATCATGACACCCAGTCCCAGCACGGCTCAGGAGTGGGGCAGAGCTCTCAGGCGGCTAGAACTGCTGCAGACCTTCAGCCACGTGAAAAAAACAGAGAGCAAAAGGTGTGCTTGCCACAGGGTTTGATGCTCTCCCGGGCAAGGACCAAGAGCATCCCCAGCCAGGGCCACTGCCAGGCTGCCTGGCCACACACAGCTCCAAGCCATGGCCACGAGCACAGACTGGACCTGCATCCAGAGAAGTGACAGACTTGTCCTGCCAAAGACCCAAATCAGAACAGACCAGCATCGGAAAATGGCCTTTGAGGAGCCAGGGTGGAGACAGCAATACTGGATATCAGCCAAGCAGGAGGGGCCAGGAAGGCGGAGGCAGCAGGGCCCCAGGTTCAAGGCTGGAGCAGCCCCAGCAGCACCTGCCTGTGGTGAGGAGCCTGATAAAAGCACAGAGGGCATGTGTGCATCCAGCAATGGGCAGGATCAACACCCAGGAAAGAGTAAATCTGGAAAAGGGTGAAATATGGGAATTGTTGAGACGTAAGGCACGAGGTTAGAGAGGGCTGAAGGTGTCCTGGGCAGAGCAGTAAAGGCAAAGAACTCCGTCACTGTCCCTGTGGGGCTTTGCAACACACAGAGCACCTGCAGAGGCACAGCCCCTGATGACCCCGACAAGACCATTTCTCCAGGGTCCCCCTTTCCAAGTGACCCAGGAAGAGGTGGCAGAGCAGAACCCATCCAATGAGACCTCACTAGGAAGAGGTGAGGGTGCCCTGGCCTGCAGGGCCACCAGGATGGATTTGGGGATTGTTCCAAACTCAAAAATTTCAGCTGCTATTTTTTAAGAAAAACTTAATATTCTTCATGGAAAGCAGCTGGATTTCTATTGATTTAAGCCAAACCTCACATGTGGGATAGCTGGAACGACCAGTCTCCCTACTGATGCTCAGAAACAAGCATAAGGAGGAAGAACAAGGTAAAAGCAAAATAACAGATTTTAAGTGTGGGGTTACCTTGTTTTGCTCTATTCCATTTGCTTTCCATTTCCCAATCTTCAGGGACCTGGCAAAGCTGGGACCTGCCCCCATCCTTGGATACAAGCATAGAGGGGATGATGTTTCAGCCTCTGAGTAGAGTAAAGAGAAGGACAGAGCTGCCCAGTTTTTTCGGGAAGACCACGTGTAACGGGGCAGAGTCCGCAGGCAGAGCGGAGCATTGCCGGAGCAGCGAGAGAGCCGCTCATCTGCCGTGCAGCTGCGGGGAAGCGCCGTGTCCTCACACCTCATGCTTGGAAACACCGGCCAGGAAAGCTGCGGGGGCTGGGGCCATTTGCACCCTGCTCATGTCCCACAGCAGGGAGCCCTACACGGGCACAAGGATGGTGCTGGTGCTCGGGCTGCCTCAGCCGAGCTCCACGTTGGCAGTGCCTGCATGAACCCCTCTGCCCGCGCCGTGCCAGCCCCTCTCCAGCCCGCCCCAGCCTTGGAAGCGCCCTGTCACCCTGCCCATCCTCTCTGGGAATGACAGCGGTGCTTATGCAAACGAGGAAGCGAAAGCTTTACTGTGCTTTTCCACCCTGCGCGGACGGCCGGGGCTGTGCGGAGCCGAGGCGAGGCCGGGGCCAAGATCCAGCGCTGCCAGCGCTCCGGCCGGCCGGATGAGCCGGTCTCGAGTTTCAGCCGCAAGCAACGCGAAGGAAGGAGCAAAACCGAGGGGCAGCGAGACCGTGACCTGAGTTCAACTTTGGGGGCCGGTGTCTCTCCAGTCCTGCATCCCCCCCTTCGACCCTCCCCATCGCACGGCGGACGCTCGGCCCTGCGAGGAGGAGGTGGTGCAGGAGGGTCTGCGGACTCCGTGGTGGCGGTGCCGACGCAAAACCCTCCCCATCCCGCTGCCACAGGCGCGCTGGGCTGATGGCCCAGGAAATGCTTTCATTTTAAACAGAGCAAGGCCCTCTCTGAGGCAGTTCCTCGCCAGCTCCCACACTGCAGAAAGGCTTCGATCGATTTAATCTTCCAATAAAACCTCCTGCAATTCTTTCAGGTTTTTTCTCCGTTTCCTTTCACGTTTGAGCAAAGAGAATCAGATCCGTATCTCGCCAGCAAGACACGGTCTCCCTTTCACCCCCGTAGCTTCGCTTGTGATCTGGAGGTTACCAGCAGCAAAGGGATTCAGGGAAACAGCACCGGTCCCTTCCTTTGCCCTTGTCAGTTACCTGGGGCCGCTCTAGCACCGGGGAGCAGAAGGAAATACCTGACATTCCTTCTCCATGCTCTCATTTCTCAGGCAGACCCCGCACAGGCCAGCTCGCGGTGCTCCCGTTAGATTCTGCAGGGAGATTTTCTCTTCCCAGACATGCCACGGACTCTGCCTGTTCCCCCCGCCGAGCCAGGCAGGCGGCTCTGCCCGAGGTGACCTCGCAGGCACGGCCCGGCTTTGGGAGCTGGCAGGATGGACCGAGGGGGATGCAGGGGACACGAGAATGTCCCGCTGCTGTGCTGGGGTCTGGCAGCAGGGCTGCTGGAGGGAGAGCTGGGAGAGAGGGAGAGGAGAGGAGAGGAGAGGGTTTCAAGTCTTTATTTATATTTTCCCCTCTGCTGCTGCTGGCCAGCAGCTGTGCACAGCTCCTCCAGCATCTGGAGTCTCTTGGCCACCGGCTGGGGCTCTTGGAGGACGTGTGCGCTCGTGCACACGCTGAACTGCGGCACGCCGGGTGAAGGGAGGAATGCGGCTCTGGCCGGAGCCGAGCGGAGGCTGTGCCGCCCGTGTGCAGACAGCGCCGGCTCAGCCGCAGCTCCAGCTCCCCCTCTCCTTCTCCTGCCTGGCAGATGCTGCCCGCAGTTGCCTTCGACAAGGGGAAGGGTGCCAAGGTCTGCTGGGGGTTTGGTGCAGTCCCCGGGCCGGGTGCGGGGCTGAGGCAGGTGAGCCAATGGGGCCAAGCCCAAATTTCCATCTCCGGCCCCATTGCTCCACTCATGGTTCCCAGATGTGGGAGGCAGTGGCCAGCATGAGGAGTGTTCCTGCAGTAAGGTTTGGGAGAAGCCCAAATCCCAGGGAAAAGCACAGTGGGGAGAGTGGCTGCTGCTGGCAGGGTGTTCGGAGGCGGAAAATTTCTGATTGCATGGACCAAGCACCTGGGAAAATGGGGAAAATCCTCTAGGCTTGTGTAACATCCATCATGAGAGCTGGAAGACAGCTGGGTGCTGAAGTCTGGGACCCTTCTACCCTTCCAGCTACAGCACCAGCCATGCCCACCTTCGGTGCACGTGCAGGGGGGACGCGTTTTGTGGCCCATGGGTTGCTCGGCTGTATACAGCAAAATAAATTGTTACCCCAAGTTTTAGAGGCATTTCACATCACCTGAGCCGTGCTGCCCTTCCCTACCCCACAGGGCCCTTGGCTGCTCTGCCCCTAGCAGGGGATGTGGTGCAGCTGCCCACGAGCACCGGAGCAGGGCAGGAGCGACTGGGAAACCGCAGCTCCCTCCCGGTGCTGGCGCTGACCGAGCAAACCCTGGCTGTGCTCGCCTTGGCTGGGGCCGCAGCCTATTTTTGGAAGCTCTTGAGACTTCCAGGGATGGAACCGCCTTTTTTTTCCCTTCATTCACAGATGGGGTCATTTTGATTTGTTACATGTTTGTGCATGGGTTTTTTATTGTTTTTATTGTTTGTTATGTCCTGCCTTTTATTCATGGCATCAAAGAAGCAGAACTGAAACGCAGCGGAAGCAGAGGGGAAGCTTTGGACTCGCCTGTTTGGGGGAGCAAAAGCAGCCAGGCTGCAAACACTGTGGGGACATGAATGTCTCTGCCACGAAATGTCTGTTCTTTGTATCCTGCTGGTGGCACTTGCCAGATGCAGGGATGTAGAGGGAAGGAGAGGAGCCAGCAGGTTTCCACCTGGGCCACAGCCTGGTTCCAGGTGGGGAAGCTGCGGCTTTCCAAGAAACTGGGCTCAAGGTTGAGCGCTCAAAAAAGGACCAGTCTGCCTCTGACTAGGGACATTAGACTACTGACTCCCTCTGCCACCAGCTCTAAAGTTTCCCAGACCTGAATTTTTCTTGCTGAGGTGCTGCCTCCTCCCTGCTCCAGGTGCCACCCAGGTCCCATTTCTTGGGAGCTCCTGATTCTGCAGCAATTTCCCCAAAACACAAGTGCAGCTGCTCTTCCCGGAAGGTAGCAAAGGACCCAGAAAGAGCCAGGCCACAAGAGACCCAACTTTGAGTAGAATTTGACCCTCTCTCTATGGTATGGATCAGACTGTGACCTCTCTGGTGACAGCAAGGAAGGGCAGAGAGGGCCACCTGGTTTGTGACCCACTGCAGATGGCGACACTAATTTCAATGTCCCAGGAAAGCCAAACCCTTGGCCTGCCTCAGAGGACAGCTAATTGCACTGGGGATCCATGGAATGCTCCCATGGATGTGATTCCTCATGCAGCCTTGGTCACAGCTCTTTCATCCCTGCTGGGCTCTACAGCCTTCCCCAGGAAACCCCACCTCCCTCAGGAGCTCATGGGGAAGGCAGGAGGGCCAGAACCTTTCCCATGGGATCAGGGCTGACTGGCTCTGCAAGCCCCAGCCCTCCTCCTGAGCTGTCCCCATGGAAGGGGTTAATGCAGGAGATGGCATCACACTGGCTGGTTCATGTCTTGACCCAAGCCAGGAGAGGGGACACCAGGAGATTACATCAGGTGTTCCTCTTCCTGGGGCTGGCTTGCCCTATCTTTGCACTCCCACATCCAGAGGTGCTCAGAGGGGCTTGCAGTTCCCCAGGGATCAGATCCCCCAGCTCAGCCAGCTCAGCGGGGTCACGGCCAGCGCGGTGCCTCGGTGCTGGGCTGTTCTGGGCTGCCTGGGAGCCGAGGCAGGAAACGTAAAAACAGGCTGGGCTGTGCTTGCCAGGGCTGGAGCTGCAGTGGCTGGGGACTGCCACGTCTGTGAGCAGAAACAACGGGGCCTAAATATGGTCCCTCCCCCTTGCCCCCCCTCATCCTTCCCTGTACGGCCCCTGGGCTCACAGGAAAAGGGAGGAGGGGGTCTTGGGGAATGTTCTGGATGAATCTCAGGGTCACAAAGGCTCAAGCTCAGCCAAGGAGCCGTGGTGGACAGTTGGGATCCCACAGTGAGAGGAATGGGGAGTCCTGGGGGTGTCTCTGCAAATACAGCCCCCCTCCTGCTGCACTTTGTCTCCTTGTCCCTGACCAACACTCCAGCCGGGCATCTGGCTCATCTCCACCCCCAGCCACACATGGTGGGGACAGTCCTGCACCATGCACCAGAACCACCAGGTTTTGTACCTCCACGGAGACCTTGTCCTTGGGGAAAAGTGTCACGGGGGTCCCTGGCAGGGGAGCACTGAGGTTCCTCTCAGCTAAGGGGATTGGAAGTGGCAATGGAGCAAGCTGGGCTGGTGGGGAGACCGGTGGGGGCAGGCGCTCCACAAGGAAAAGCAAAACTCCCAAGCTGTGTCTGCAGGGCTTCGCGACATGTGAAAGTGTTTATTTCATTGGATGGGGATGGAAAAACAGAGCCCCAGCAGAGGCGGTGGAACAAAACCTCCTGCAACAACCCCTGGCCGGGAGCTGCCAGCTCCCATTCCTGCAGCACGCTTCTGCTTGGCACCCGGCGCCGGAGGCCCGTGGCTCCCAGCCCCTCCAGGGAAACAACAAAGACCGGGGAAGGGCAATAATGAGTCTGCCAACAATTAACACGCTTGGGGCCAGGCTCTGCTCAGTTCACCCAGCGTAAAGCTGTGACTGGCGGTGTTTCTCCAGGAAGGCTTCAAGCAGGCTTTGGTCTGGAGAAGCAAACGCAATAAAATAGCTGAAATCTCTCTAAAATAGTGGGATGGAATGGACCACAGGGCAGAGGGGAGCAGCAGGTAAATCCCACAGGATGGCATTACATGAAAGTGCCTGTTGAAGTCTTCACAGCTGATGGAAGACTACATGGAGCATCTCTGCACTTTCCACTTCTCCAGATGGGCTGGCAGAGGAACACTGGCACAGGACACCTGTACTCCCATCATGGGACATCAGACCACGGGACATTTGCAAGGCTCTTTCTGCCAGAAGAGCTCAAGGTGCTTGGCGTGTGCTTGGAGGTGAAGCCTTGGAGAAGAGGACCCAAGTGGGGCCCACCGGGCTGGGTCTTGCGCCACCCCAGCAGCCGCTGCACCAGCAAGGAAGAGTTACGTGACTTTCCCAAGCTCCCCAAGTGACTCATAGACAAGGCCAAGCCAGATGTCAGAATCCTGACTCTGGGACTGAGTGGTCTTGGGACCTCCCAGCTCTTTGGAAGAGCAGATGTGCTGAGAACCAGACTTGGCATTAGTGTCCAGGCTGGGGAGGAAAGAGAGGAAGGAGGTAAAAGAGAGATAATGCAACAGCTTTGAGGTGGTGAAAGGGCCCATCCAGAGTTCAGAGATCGGTTGTGTTTCTGTTTTGCCTTTTGCACATGAAAGCAGCCAGACGGAGAGGCTCCAGGGGAGATGTGCAGCCGTTCTCCTTTCAGCCTTCCTCACACAATCCCACCACTCCAACCTGGCAAAAAACTCCTAGAGAGGAGAAGGAGCAGTTTGAGAAGACGTCAAGCACCTTCATTGCCTAATAAATTCCTGGCTTCTCCTCTGGGAGAAGCCTGGGTCCAGTGGATGTCAGCAAGGGGGAGAGCGGGTAATGTGCAGAAAGGGAACAAGGCTGAGAACAGCCTTCATTTCCCACTGGCTGCAAAACAGCAGCCACGGATATAAATACATGTGTACATACATCTATAATGTGTCTGGAAACTCACAGGGAGATCTGGCCAGCATGGCTCCACATCACTCCACCAGACACTTTACAGAGAGAGCTGCACTGTAAAAGTATGTGGGATGGGATGGGATGGGATGGGATGGGATGGGATGGGATGGGATGGGATGGGATGGGATCAGGGCTCCCAGGCTGAAAAACACTTTTTGGCCCTCACCAGGTTCCCAATCACTCCCCACGAGGGCCACCCATGCCTAAGCAAGCAGATGATCTCCCATGCCCAGCTCCTGCACAGGCAGGTGAAGCTCAGACCTGCATTCCCTGCCTGCTGCTCTCCTCATTTAGATGGAGGGACAAGGGAAATCAGGACAGAAGGTGAGGAGAGAACAAGGGGTGATTTTCAAGGAAGACATTTTTTCCAGTGAGGGTGGTGAGGCACTGGTACAGGCTGTGCAGAGAGGTGGTGGATGCCTGATCCCTGGGAACACTCAAGATCAGGTTGGATGGGGTTCTAAGCAACCTGATCTGGTTGAAGATGTCCCTGCCCACAACAGGGAGGTTGGACTAGATGGTCTTTAAATGTCTCTTCCAACCCAAGCCATTCTGTGACTCTAGTAGAGCTGAAAAGACGTGCAGAGCTGGTTTTACTTTCTGATGTTTGTTCGGAGCAAATCCCTCAAGACCACCAGATCTATTGGGGTACAGACCTTGAGTCCCGGCACTGGCACGAAGGAAGTTTGTCCCTCTCTGCACTGCACTCACAGAGCAGAACACATTCTTTATTTCACGAGTTAGCACAGCCCCCTCCCATGCCTGGAGCACATGCTTTGCTCAGCCTGAGAACTTCCAAATCATGGGAGAGGTTGGTAGCTCAGTTTCCCTCTTGATGCTTTGGCCATGAATCTTCTTGGTTCCCTTGTGGCCATAGGGTTGGGAAGGGAAAGGTGGAGTCCTGGAAACACCCTGGGGATGGACAGAAGGCCAAGAAAGTTTCCAAGATGGAAGCCATCCAGCACAAATATAAGGGTTGGGCATGTGTGTGGTCCCCATAAATTAATGCTACTAATTGGCTTTAAAGGGACATTACAAAGACCATGGTCAGGCCCCACAACCAAAGTGAGCCCACATGGTCTGTGTCCAAGGGAGGCCGGTTCCTCACTGCCCACCACTCCCTGTAGGGTGAGCAGCCGAGAAAAATCCTTCCTGACACCTTCTCCAGAGATTTCCCTCCTGCTCCCTCCTCACCACCCTCCAGTGATATCTGCCCCTGTCAACACACACACACTCATTTGAAAGCTTGCTCGCAAAAGAGAAAAATCTCCGAAAGTAGCAGGTGTCCTTAAGTCCTGTCAAAATACATCAGCGCTGTCTCTGGAGCACGGCTGGCCCTCGGAGCCCAGCCTGACCCCGGGATCCAGCCGCGCCAGGCTGGTCCCTGCAGCAACGCTGTAATTAGGGCTTGGGAATGAGCAGCACCAGCAGAGAGGAATTTGCAGCACCGCCCGGTCCTGTTGCCTGCCCCATCCCGGTGCAGGCTGGGGGAGTGTGGCAAGCAGGGCCCCCACCTCCCAGAGGAGCATCCCCATGGCCCATGGGGAGCAGTGGGTACCTGAGCACCGGGTGTTCGGCAGACGGGCACCCCCAGAGCCACGGGTCCCCGAGGTGTTGGTGGGGCTGCAGAGGTGGTGGGGAATGATGGCCAGGAAGGGCTGGGTGTCCCCCAGGGAGGGGAACGGGACGGTCAGACGGGTGTCTGCAGGGCAGCTGTTTGTTTTCTCACCCAGAATTAAAGGAGCACGATGTGTCAGGGAAGATCCCTCATTCAAACAGAGTCCACTGTAAATCTTCAAGGGCTGGACTGCCAAAGAGATTGAAAAGGGGTTAAGCACTCGTTTCTCCGAGGCTGACAGAGTTCAGCGCATGTAGCCTGGAGGTTCTCCAAGTAGCCTGATGTTTTATGTCTTTGGGATGTTTTTGTCTTCCTTCAGTTGTATTCAGTGCTGGTATTGTGTTTATATCAGCAAAATTCTGGATTATTGCCTCTTTTTTTTTTTTAAACAAACATCTGCTGCTTCTGCTTGTAGCTCATCGTACCACGGCATCCTGCCAGCGGGGAGAAGCTCCAAGTAGGAAGTGGGTGGCAAACGTGATGCTCCATGGCAGGCAGAGGAGTTCAGCAGCGCTCAGCCCGCCACTGTTCTGGGTGACACAAAACAAACCCGCTCTGTCCCAGCTGCTCCTTAAGAGAAGGTTCTGCTGGATTCAAATAGGGAATGAGGTGAAGCTTCCTGCTCTGATGGATTGCAAAGCCACAGGATAGAGAGCTTGAGGAGAAATAGCTTTCGAAGTGCATTTTCGTCGGGTCCCAGAGTACCCCACGGCTGGAAACTTGGTGGAATCACAGCCCAGAGGGGAGGGGCTGGGCTGGCAGGTGGTCGTGTGCCGTGCTGTCCCTCCTGGATGCTGATCTGCTTGGAACCAGGCATGCATGGGGTGGAGGAACTGCTGCATTATTGCACCCACAGGATTTCAACAGGGGCTCCCCGGGGACCTGGTTCCTTGCTGGGAGACAGCACAGCCTCATCTGCTGGGGCTCTCACCCCCATCCAGCTTCCAGTGCCAGCCCCACGCCTCCCAGCTCTCCTGCCTGATCCTCTGTGCTGCAAACCCCTGTCACCTCCCCCTCCCACAGCAGCTACTGGGGCATGAAGCCACCAGAAGCCAAGGGAGCCCGTCACCCCTCGTGGCCACACATACCACCCTGCTGCCGTCCCCTGTTTGGCATCCCGAAACCAGCGTATGAAGAGGAATGTGAGTAAACACGGACCCCCCCGGTCCCCTCCCATCCCAAATTCCAGTGAGTGCCAAAGAGAGGTCGCTGATGAGCAGGAGCAGTTTCAGTCAGCTCCATATTTACTTATGAATTCCAGCCAAAGAGGCGACAAAGGTGCTGGCGACCTCCCACCAACCAGGCTTTTCACCCTACACACCCCAGCATCTCCTCCCGCTGCCCAAAGGAGCAGCTCCCTATGTCCCAGGTACAGTTTCCCTCTGCTCAATCATTTTCCCTTCGCTCCTGTCTGCCAGTGCCTCTCCTCGCCTGCCTGCCTATCTTTCTCTATCCCTTTCTTTCTGCATTTGCTGGAAAAAAAGGTTTCTACATAAGAAAATGCGATCAAATCAAAAGAGAAATGGAAAGAAGCACCTTAAAACTTGCTAGACAGCCATTTTTGTGCAAGATCAAGGGCCAAATTCTGCTTTCATCGCACTGGACAAAAATCTGGACAATCTCTCCTTGAATTAATGGCATTCCTTTGTAAGGGGAACAGAATTTCATTCATTTGCACCTCATACAGCAGCAGAGGGGCCATTAATCCTTACGGCTTCCAGTCACGTCTGCCCCAGTTCACAGCTCCAGCCAGTCCTGCATGGGAAGTCCCAGATCATTTTCTTGCATCCTTCCTTGACTTGTCAGCTCATGATAAACAGCATCTCATCCTGATCCCAAATGTACAAGCACACTGAGTGATTACATCACCCCCAAACCCACTCCAATAAGATAAAATGTAGCTTGCATCCAATTTGGATAACTCCACATTCCCCAGTGGGCTCTCTCCTCTCGTGCGTAGCGCTCAGGAGCCAAAACCTGGTGTCTGCTGCAAGGCGTTCAACCCACCACCATCCCGCCCTGGAATTTGGGGATTATTGGTCCAGGTTCCTGCCAGAATCACTGCTGGGAGAGCCCTATCACAGCAGATACTCGGAGTTGCTTCTGGGAAGAGAGGCTGCCCTCACTCCCTGCCAACAGCAGAGCCCTGAAACCACCTTCCCAACACCAGGTCACAGCCCTGAGAAGAAGGTGGGTGAGTGCTGGAAACTCTAATTTTCATCTGTGCTACCAATAGGGAGAGGGACCAAACTCCTTTAAAAGCTGAATATGGCTTTCAAGGTTTTGAATCTGATCTGTTAGAGCAGCAGATTCTCTGCTGCTTTCCAAGGGGAAGCTCCAAAGCAGACAGAAGACAGGTACCATGCTGGTTGGCGATGCGTGTTGGAGCGGTAACACTGACATGAGGGAGCCTTGCCCAGGTGTTAAGGCATGTGCTGGACTTGCCGAGCGGGTGCTGCAAGGCCACAGAAGACTGAGTCTTGTGCTCTCAGGAGGTGTCTGACCCGCTGTGTGGTGCCTTCAGCACATGGCTACCATGAATGGGAGCACCAGACCCTTGGCAATGTTGGCTCCTTCACCCCAGGAACATAAAGGCCATAAATTTGGAAACAGAGCCACGGGACACAGTACCCGTGGGAATGAGCCCCACACCCAGCACAGAAGGTCACTGCAGGGACCTCTTCCAAAACCTCGCTTCGAGCCTGCCCCAGGCAAGCAGAAGGAGCCAGGCTGGCACAACTGGCCCCCAAGTCCCACTGATCACACCTGAAACCCCTCTGAGATGGGTGCACTTATTTATTCAGGTCAGGGGACAGCAAATCAATGATGATTTTATAACGTGGACAAACGCTTAAATCTCAGCATGCCTGCACTGAAAGGTCAGCAAGATGCTGCCAGGGAGTGAGGAATTCCCTCTTAACACCTCTGAAGAGCCTAGCAGGGAATGCAGAAGGCCAAGCTAGCATCTCAGCAGTACAGCTGCCTTTCAGGACTTGCCTTCCCAAGGCACTGGAGTACCTTAGCCCTTGGGAGTGGGTGTGGGATTAAAACAAGGGCAGGGGGATCTGGCAATATCTGGGAATAATGGCTTTCCGGGCACTAAAATGAGCTGTGAAAGGGGAGCCTGCCAGTGTTTGGAGGGGGCTGGGGTGCAGATGGGGAGCAGGCAAGAGCACTTCCTTGCTTTACATCTCTGGGGCTGCTGAGAGCCCCTGGGTGAATAAAGCTCCAGCTTCCTGCCAGGTCTTAAACCTTTGCAGTAAGAAACGTTTTTAAAATAAGCAAATAGAGGGAAATCCTGCTGTTTGCTGTCTTACTGCGGGAAGTGCTTGGCATAGGAAGGAGCAGGAGCTGGTGGCAGGCCAAGCTGTGCTGCAGCACGGAGCAGAGGAGCAGCTCTGCAGAGAGGGTGAATGCTGCTGCAGGGCAGTGGAGCTCACTGCCTGGCTGCCATGCTCTGCTCTGCTTCTGCACCCAGGATTTCTCCGTCCTGCAAGCAGGAGGCCAGGGGGCAGAGGGGCAGAAGGCCCTTACCCCAGCAGCCATCCAGCTGAACCTGTGGAGATGGGTTCCTGTGCTGGGATAGAAGGAGCTAAACGGGCTTTGGCACAGCACCTCACGTCAGCTCCCCCATTTGGAGCAGTTTGATGTTGACACACCACTGCAGATATGCTATAAAATTAGAGCAAGGGTGGAGGACAGCATCCCCTGAGCCCCACAGCATTTTCCTTCCAGAGCACAAATTTGCTTTGCCTAATTAGAGTTGGGGATCTGTGAGAAATGAGTGGGAATAAGCCTGACCGACCAAGTAGAGCCCAGCAGTGCGCTGGGGCAGCAGGAGCCAGTCCTTTTAGGGCTGCGGAAATCCCTGTCCTGAGTTCAGTCTGATGTGGCACAGTGATTCTGCTGCCCTACAGAAATGGTAATCTCAGGCAACAACCCACAAAATATATCTTCTCACAGAAGCCCCTCAGGGTATTAGCAGATTTGGGTGGGGAAGGGGGTCCTGGAGTTCTTGTTGGGTTTTCATTGTCCTCACAGCTGGAATGACCCTGTCGATTTACACAAACTTCTCCAGACACATGCCGGGGTTTATGCTCTGCTGGCATTTGCATTTCTACAGTCTGGACTCAGGCTGGGGACGTTTATTGGGTGGATTCTAGCAAAACAGAAGGCAAAGAATAAAAATAACTTTTTCTGGGCTGTGTTGATTGCTCTTACACCGGCAGAAATCCAGGTCAGCTCTATTGATGCTTAAGGAGTAACTGAGTTTATGCTGGTGTAACTTTGTCCCCAGAGCTGCATGAAATGTTCACAGCAAAACCTGAAATTACATGGAACGAGCAGAGCTTCACTATTGGGGTTTCATTACAAATTTGAATCTCAGACCGAGCTTGTCAAAAAATTCCTTAAGGTTCGTGAACCTTTCAGTCAAGCCTTGGCCCAGAGTCAAACCGAGCCCAAGCTGATTTATAGCTTTGCATGGAAATAATGTGAAATCAGTGGGTTTTGTTTTGTCTCTAAGCTGAAGCTCGATGCTTGCAGCTGAGCTTGGCTTTTGAGAGGTCAACTCTCTTTGAAAGACGAACTCAAACCTGAATCTGCAGTGGGAGCTGCAGGAGATGCTGTCGGGATTAAAAACACAGGCTGGATTTGCAAGGGTAATGAGAGGGGTGATTCCTACACAGCCCTTCGGGTATGAAAGAGCTGTGCTGCTGCTCCATGCTCAGAGCTGGGCAAGGAATCAAATGCAATTCATTAGGACATAAGGGCATGTAAGGATCATTTGATTCAGCTGGCTGCTGAAGTGAGCTAAGTACTGTTAGTCCTAATCTCTGACAGTCCCTGCGCCTGCCTCTTGGAGAGGCAGGAGATAGCAGTGCTCCTCTGATACTCCACTTCACACTTCAGGGATGGTGCAGCTCCTGCTGGTTATATATTGCCTGTGGGATTAGGATCTGCAGGCAGCAGGGAAGCAGTTGACAGTGTGGTTTGGCAGCACGGGCCTCCTCCCCAGCCAGAGCCAAAAGCACAGCGCTCACGGCAGCCCCGGAGGAGAGGGATAGAAACCTCCCTTAGCTGCGTGGGGCCATGCTCAGAGCCCAGTCAGCTCAGCCTGCTTCTCTTCATGGCCATTTTGGGGTGAAGAAGGCCAGGAATGGACCTTGTTCCTGGGGCTAATGGGGAAATGGCCATGGCTTGGAGGTACCAGGGCAGTGTGACCCACAGCACGGGCCAAATCCTGTTGTGGCACAGCTGGGCTTGTGTTTGGCCACCTGCACGAGAAGACCTATGGTCTCCTGGCAGCAAGTGAAAGAGCCTGGTGTGGGCCAGAGGAAGGAAGCATTTCTGCCCCAGAAGGAGGGCAACAGCAGTCCTGGACTCCATGGCACCATGTGGCCTCTCCTTGAAGGCTGGTGGGTGAGGAACACAGCATCTCCTCTGAGAAGCTCCCAGTCAGGTGCCTGGGATTTTCCGGAGTGGTGGTGGTGGTGGTGTTGTAACGCTCTGGTGTTGCCTGGGGCACCCAGATGCAATAAGAGTCCGACATGTCCCAGCCCTTGCTAGGAAGCGCTGTCTTGGCCGTGTCACCGGGCTTGCCACCACAGAGGCAATTTTCAAATTGACTGGATATTAGGAAAAAATTCTTCATTGAAAGGGTGGCCAGGAATTAAAAATGGTGAAATCACTGTCCCTGTTTGAAGTGTTTGAAAAATATCTGGATGTGGACCTGGGGATGTGGTTTAGTGGTGAACACGGCAGTGCTGGGTTGACAGCTGGAATTGATGTCTTAGAGGTGTTTTCCAACCTAAACAATTCTGTGATAAATCAGGAGCTGAGGTCAGCTGGGAGGTCCTGCAGAAGGCACTGACACAACCCAGGTGGGGTCTGAGGAGCTCCAGACAAGGAGCTGAAGAGGTGGGCCACCCTCACCTGCTCAGGGAGCTACGGCCTCAGGGATGGAAAAGATCCCCAGAAACGGGCCCCAAACTTAGGGCACTAAACCCAAGCCCTCCAATTCCCCAGTCCTGTTTGAGCAGCATCACAAGCCTTCTTCCTACAGGACTGTTTAGTTGGAGCTCTTGGATGGCTGGAAAAGTTCTCACTTACGTTTGCTGTGTTTCTTTCCTTTGAATATGTGACTGCTGTGTGCTGGTGGCTTAAGAGCAGTCCCGTTGCAGCATTTTAGGGACTGAGACTCCCTGGCAAAACTGTGCTTACCTAATCTGAGACTAGAGAGCCACATGTAATCTTCCTGGGCAATCACAGCTAATGAGTGCAGTTCACGTGTTAACTTTTGGCCAGTCATGCACAGAGCAAACAAGCCAAAACGAGATTAATTGAAAATCAGTTGAAGGGACTTGACATGTGCTCACGGAGATGGCCCAAGCAAAACTAGAGGCGAAATTCAATGGATAAATAACTCATTGTGAGTTATTTGCTCGGCTCTACTTAAGTGGTTGATTATGTGGGTCTTTGGTTAATTGACTTATTGAGTGGCTGGCGTGGGTTTTTGGCTGCTCGCTCACTCCCTGCACGTTTTTGCTATTAACTCAGCTGTTTGATGGAACAAGTAGTCCATTGTCTGTTTTTTGCTGGCTAGGTTGGTGTTTGGTTGGATGTTGGCTCTTGGGCTAATTGAACACATCTGCTGCTGGCTGTACGGTGGCTTGCTGGGTTCATCACTGGCTCTTTGTTTTTGTTGCCTGTCTGATGTGTTGGTGGCCCAGTTTGTCACAGATTGGATGCTTCCCTACCTAATTGCCCTCCTAATTTCCTGCTCCTCTGAACTTGCAAACCAGGCTCTTGCTTTTCCCCGTTGCCATTTGGGGTTTCCATTGCCTCTTCCATCACCCTTGGGCTGCCACGCGAGGATTCCTCCTCCCTGACCAGCTGCACTCAGTGTCTCATCTCTAGGACATCTGAGGATTGTCACTGGGAAGGATGGACGTTTTCTGGAAGTCCATTCCCAGCTGTAGCTGTGTTCTGCAGCCCTGGCATGGCTTCAACCTGACCTTTTACCTTTTCCTTTGAACTCCTCATCGTGTCTGCTGGGAAATGTGGCACAGGAGTGTTTGGGTTAGAAACAGGTGGGATGTTGGCTTGCAAGGAGGCTTCAGCTAGAGCAGGGAAAGGGGAGGGAAAGAAGGGAAGTAGAGAGGAGATGAGACCTGGGCAGGAAATTATCTCTGGAAGTCTATTAGAAAGCTCACTTGATTTTGACAAGCGCTCTTCATGCTCTTCTGTTTGTGTTTGGCCCTGATCTAACTTTAATTTTGGGGTGAAAGAATATTTTTCCACTGTGGTGAGAACCATTCCTCAGAGTTTCATGCTGGGTAGGGTAGAAACTGGCGTGATGCAGTGAAATGTATGTCTGAGAGCCAGGAGCCAGCTGAGGGGACGTCATGAGGGACAAGGGTGGGAAGGAGGGGGAGCATTCCCTGTGCTCTTCCTCCATGCCTTGCTGGAGCACCTGAAATCCATTAGCAGATGGGTCCCTGCGGGCAGCCTGGCTGGGCCGGGCTCTGGCTGATGTGGGAGGTGTTGACTGGAGCTGAAGCTGACTTGACAAGGCCCCAGGGAGACACTCAAATGAGCTTGTTTACAGCTCTCCTGCTCTTTTATTTCATCTGCCATGCTTGTAAAACACTCTCATGGAGGAGATGGCAGTGTGTGTGTCCTGCTGTGCTTCCTGCTCCTCTGGGGAGCCCAGCAGGATGCTTGGCAGTGCTGGGCAGCTGTGACACGTGAGGTAATGCAGGTGTCCCCTACAACTCCCAGAGCGGCCCTTTTGTGTGTACCCTGTCCCTCGGGTACACAGGGAATGAACCGGCTCTCCAGGTCAAGGTTAAAGTCGTGGCCAGGCTGGGAAGGCAATGAAATATGCTCTGGAAGAATTTGTGCCTCAGATTAATTCATCCCTGGGCTTTGCAACCCTCGGAGATCTCGTCCCCAGCCATGGCTCAGTGGACCATCCTGAGGGATGCTCGCTGCTCCTCTTGGGCACTTGATGAAAACCCTGGTGTACAGGCAGAACCAGCTGCTTCCCTGGATAGGGATATAGAGGGAGAACATCCCGCCTATCTGGGCAGTTTCTGTTGCCCCAGCCTCCCTCTGCAATGCCACACACAAGACATCCTTTGACCTTTTTTATCTTCTGCTCCAAGTCTGGGATTTTCCCGGTGAGCTACAGCACTGGGTTTGTCTACCAGCCCTGGTGCTGAGGAAGGAGCAGCCCCTCTGCAGCTGATCTCAGGGACAGGAGAAAAGTTATTTTTGTCCTGTGATGTGTAGGCCTGGCTCCCTGCAGGGGAGAAGGATGTCTGTGCCCTTGGGCAATTCCTTGGAGGAAAGGGGTGGGACAAAGAGGTACCACTGAGGTCAAGCTTTCTGTTTCGGACCTTATCTTGGATTTCTCCAGCTGTATAGTGACCAAAACCATCTAGGAGAATGTGACGAATGCAAATCTAAAACTTAGGCGTCCCCTTGAGCAGCCAGACTCGCTCAGTGGGGATGAGGAGCACATCTGGTATTGAAAGCTCTTCCTCCAGCCATTTGGTTGCACGAGGAATGTGCAGGGAAATAATTCTTGCATTAGCAGTCGAGTCATCTTCTCCCCACCTGTCTCATTCTTTCCCTTTCTCCATTTCTGTGGCTCGTTCCCCAGCAGGCAGCCTGGCTGGGCTGGCAGGAGCTGTCCTGGGGCACGACAGGGAGCAAGGGAGATGCTGCCTAAAGCTCCCTGAAGGTCACCAAAAGGTAAGGGAAGAGAAATAGGCCGAATTCTACACATTTTTGTTGCTGTCTGAAGTTTCTCCTGTCTTGGAAAATGCCTGCAGGGCTGTCTTGCTGGAAGCCCTCAGAAAAACACAGGGCTTTGGGAGGGCAGATGAAATGAAGGTGAACCAGGGGAGGTAGATTTGTTTGTTTAGTTTCTTGGAGAGGCAGTGAGGAAGAAAAAGGTGAGTGATGGGGTGATTTCCACTTAATGTCAGTTGAAACAAGGGAGAGAAAGACAGGAGCAGAGAAAATGGGAAGAGGCTAGACCAGCAACGGATTCTGTGTCTGTAGCCTGTGAACTTCAGAGGGTCAGACGTGTTTCCTGCAGCGCTGGTCCTTGGCTCCCACTTGGAACCTTCAGAGGCACCAGTGCAGTGCTCCCATAGGATGTGACAGGAGTCATTCCTGGGAGGGATGCCCTTGGAAAAGAGCCCTGCCTGGCACCTGGGGCTGCCTCTATCCCCTGGCATACCCATTTATGCCGTCAGTTTCCTGGGCAGTACGTGGATAACACGGAGCCCTCCCAAACGCTGCTGCAAGGACTGGATCAGCTGCTGCTCCTGGGTGGGTTTACTGGGACAGATTGTGCAGATTAAAATAAGACATGCCCTGCCCAAAGCCAGCACTCCGACCACTGGGACAGCTTGGATGCAGCATCTGGATCAGCTCCACAGTGTTCCTGCAAGCTGGTGGTTCCTCTGATGCTGGTACCTCTGTCCTCCCTGGCTTCCATTAGCCCCTGCCAGGATGTCTCCTTAGCTACTTCCCCAGCACATGCAGCAGCTTGTGGCTGCTCCACTGCAGCCCAGTTGGACTGTCTGAATTAAGCAACAAGCTTCTCCACAAAGCTAAGAGCCATCCAGAAAGTACTGTAAAGATGGGGATGCAGGAGGAGACCAAAGGAGAGGGGTCCTGGAGCCAGCAGGGTTTGTGAATGCTCAGCCCAGCACAAATTTCATTTATCCTGGGCTTCCAAGCTGAGTTTTTTAGCCCCAGTGAAGTGAGGACAAGAATTAATGTGTGGATTTTTGTTCTATAGTAAGGAAGAATTTTCTGGATGAAAGCTTTAATTAGATTTGTTTGGACCATGTTCACATGCCTCCTGGGTTCACTTTCTCTGAATACTTTAAATAACAGTTTTATTGGCAGGAACATTTGTGCAAACTGCAAATTTGGGGTCAGCATCTCAGCTGATATCAATCAGTGCGGGCCTCTCCGAGGTGGTGGAGGTACACAGATTTACACCCACAGAAAGGCAGACTCCCTAAACGAATATCGAGAAATTAGTCTTGGAACATAAACTTGGAGAGAAAACCTCCAAGTGTTTGTGCTGGAAACCCTATCCCGAGGCTGCAGCAGCTTTTGAATTGCAGCAGGGAGCATCAACCCCCGGTCAGCAGGGATCCTGGCGTCCTCCTGCACCTCCTCACCTCCTCTGTCTCCCCACACTGCAATGCTCTGCTCCCAGCCAGCCCTTCCACGCTGCTCACCCTCTTGTTGCCACCAACCAGGCTGAGCTCCACAGTCTGGGCTGGCCGTCCCGGCCGCATGGAGAGCCCTCACCCTTCTGGGACATGATCCAGCCCAGCTCCTCACTGGGGGCTTTGGGGGTGTTGAGTTTGGAGGCTTTGAGGGATGGAAACTTAGGGGGGCTGGGACTGAGCCTGGGGATGGCAGGAGAAAAAGGAGGCAAGGGGCCCTCTTATTGCTGCCTCCTGGAGGAACTGGAGCATGCCCAGAAACAATAAATGTCCAGCGATGATTTGATGTGAGTTAGGATGGAAAAGCATCACAGAGGGTGCGTCTGAGACAAATTCACTTTAAACTTCAGTGAACTCTTGAACAAATTCTTGTGCCTTTGCAAAGCTGTGCTCCATATGGGCCAGGAATCCTGGGAAAGGAGGCTGTTCCCTCACTGGGATGCAGAACCTGCTCAGGACACCTTTGGCCAGTGCTGCAGATGGGGAAAGGCAAGGTCAGGGATGGCTGGGCTGGCGCAGGAGCACGGGAGGGAGCAGTGGTCCTGGATGTTGTGCAGAGAGGATGTGCTGCCTCAGCTCCCTGTTAGTCCAGGGGGCATTCAAGAGCAGACCAGACGGGTCAGGTCCAGACGTGGCATTGCTGGCAGGGGTCAGGTCCAGACATGGCATTGCTGGCAGGATGCTTCACTGGGTGCAACAGTCTTTGCACTCAAAGTGCTCTCCAACACACCTGTCTTGCGTGCAATATATTGTAAGAATGAGCTGTAAACCTAGAAGAAGAAGCAAAAGCTACTCCCAGATTACTGCAGGTAAAATCAGGGAGAGCAACCATCATGGAATCATGGAATATCCTGAGCTGGAACACACATGCAAGGATCGTACAGTCCAACTCCTGGCCCTGCACAGGACAACCCCAAAAATCACACCATGCACCTGAGAGCATGGTCCAAATGTTTCTTGAACCATGGCCGAGGTCTTTGTGGACTTGCCATACACCACCTCTCTGGTCCCACAGCATAATGGGGACAGAACTCTCTGTCCCACCTGGCACTGGCCCCTGAAGCAGACTGGAAGAGGACTCAGGTAGGATTTGGGGCACCTTCCGGGAGCATCAGCAGCCTTTCAAAGCCCCCATTTGATTTCAGCACCCTTGGCTCAGCCATGGGGCTGAGCTCTCTTGGGAAGCCCAGCTTCCTCATGGCACAGGGCAGCTTTCCCTGTGTGGAAACAGACAGGGAAATTACACAGCTGGAAGTGGAGCCCCTCAGCACTGTGCTGCTCTTGCAGGGGCATCACACCTCCCTGGCTCTCACAGCCCTTTTTAGGCAAATTCTGCACATCTGGCTGGAGCCCCCGGCTCCAAAACTCCCTATGCAGAACTGCAGGTGGACAGAGGGTTTTCATCCTTCACTGACCTAAGCAGATTATTCTTGCTTCCCGGGCCAAACCTCTCGGAAAGGAAGGATGACATCAGGTGTGCAAAGCAGGCATAAATGCCACCAAAACTGATTAATTACCTTGCTGATCACCACTGCCCTGTATGCGGGGCCAAGGGGAGCTGCTCCCTGCCTCCCCAGGCACCCAGAGTCACAGTGAGTTATTCAGAGAAGAGAAATCCCTGTTTTGATGAGGGGGCCTGAGAGGGGCATGGGGAATCCAGGCCAGGACTTGTCCATCACTATCCATCCCCAGAGCACTGGAGCAGAGCCCTGGGGTCAGGCAGGTAAGGGGCTCTGGGGGCCTGTGCAGTCACCTGGAATAAGAGGAGAAGGAATGTGCGGAGACTGTGGCCTCACTGAGGGGCTTTGGGGTGATGGGGGTTAGAAGAGGAGGGAACAAGTATCTCCTAGGGCTTTGTGGGGAGCACTGCTCTTCTGGGAATTGGGTGTCAGTCCTCAAAATAACAGTGCAGCAGTGGGAAGATGCTGCATCCCACACAACCAAGGTTTGCCTGACCCCAGGGCTCAGCAGGCAGCACCTGAGCAGCCCCAAAGCCACCTCACAGGGCAGTTTGGCTCTTTCCCCCATGGCTTCCATGCAGGGCTTCTGCAGCACAACAAGGGGGTCCTGCACAGGAGCACGTCTGTGCAGAAGGTCCCGGCACGCCCAGCAAAAAGTATCCCAGACAAACAGTGCGAGTCCTCCAACTCCACTCCGGCACGGTTTTGGGGAGGGAGTGGAGGAAGGCTGGATGTGGGCAGCCCTGCCCTCACACCCAATAAAGTGGAGCTGTGTCTGGTTTGTATCAAAGGCAAAATGAGAGAGAAAAAGCCTCTCCAAAATGAGATTCCTTACATGACAGCATGCTGACACACTCTGGAGTGATTTTGGCAAGAAAGGGGAACGTTGAGCAGGAGCTGGGGTTTGCAGGATTGCCCAGGCACTGGGGGAGCCTGGGGGGGCTGCTGTGCTCCCCCCTCCCTAGCCCTGCACCCTCCTGCCACCTCTTGCTCTGAAGCTGCCACCCAACCTTGGTGCTGATGTCACCAGGGCACTGCCCTGCTGAACAGGGAACTCTTTGTAATGCAGGGCTTTGGGGTTTTATTTTTCCCCTGTTTTTCTCTCCCTATGGTCCCTTCAACTCTGGCTAAGCTGTCAGTGAGGATGCCCAGCACCCCTGAGCTTTGCAGATTTGGTGCTCGTGGTGCAGGTATGCCCCCAGTTGGTGACAGGTCGAGTGGGCACACGAGGTGGGTAATGCTGACCCTACCCATGGGGGAAAGGGAGCAGGAAAACATCAGGCTCTCCTGAAAAATGTCTCCCTCTAACTCCATCACCCCCTGGACTCCGAGGAACCCCTCGGATTTCACTCTCGGACAGCAGACTGAGAGGGAGCAGGCAGTGCGCTCGGGGAAGCAAGTGCCCACAAAACCTGGGCTCGCAGGGGGCAGCTGCATCCCCACTGCTCCCTGGGAACGTCCCTCCAGAGCCATCCCTGCGGTTTAGGGCATCAAATCCCCAGCCTGCGTCCCCTCAAGCTGTTCCACATCCCGGTACCCGCAGGCTGTGGGAGCGCGTTTCGGCACCGCGCTGCTTTACGAGCTGCCGGCTTTGGCCCCGGCCCTGTCCTGTGCCTGATCCTCGGGGATGGATCTCGGCTGGATGGGGCCAGGGACCGCGGGCGCCGCTCCCACCGACACGCGGGGGAACTCGCAGGCGCTTTTTCAAGCATCTGGTGGTTGAATATTTATGATGTAGGAGAGCAAACCAAACACCGGGAATCAAAGGAAACTGAACCTGATACTTGCAGTTGCTAAAACAGTCAGGAACCAGTTTCTTCCTGCCGGCTGCAGGGCAGGAGCAGCGTGTCCGCCGGGACAGTGGGGTGGGAGGGAGCAGAAGAACCCATCAGCCAGCTCCATTCCAGCAGGGCTGGTGACACCGGGTGCAGCTGCATGACAGCCACGCTGACTCACACCCCTGCTGCTGCTCCAGCCCCAAACATCCATCTCCTTCAGCAGCAGCCCAGTCCTAAGGTCTTTTGGGAGATTCAGTGCTGTCCCTGCATGGGTCTGGTGCCAAGAAATCCCTGTTGCTTCCCTGCCTGCAGACAGCTGGGGGGCAGGGAGAGCCTCATCCAGCCCGGAGAGGAAGAAACCTATGGGTGACTGTTCCTACACGGGCTCAGAAATTTTGGGATGTCTGTGCCACAGCCTTGGCTGCCATGCCAGCAGCATCAACACAGGCAGCACTGGAGGCTGGGACTTGTGCAGCCAGGATGCATTTTTTCCAATCTCTCTGCATTTATTTGGTTTATTTTAAATTATTTTTAACAGTTTTTCTGAGTGCTCCCTGGCGCCTTTCTACTTAGGGACCAGAGCAAAGCTGGAGCAGAAGGGAAATATTATCAGCCAAGCTGAGATTTCTACCATGTGCAGGGGTTTTGTGGCAGCCCCATGCCCGCCAGGACCAGCCACCCACACTCACACACTGACAAAGCCGAGGAAAGGGTCTGCTCCAGTCACCCAGCCCTGGGAGCACAGCGTCCCGTCCTTTCCCTAGCTGGCTGCTAGCTTTGTGTCACCACCAAAGCTCTGCTGGTGACTTGCCTGTGTCCCTGCTCTGGGGCCACCAGGAGGACACCGGGAAGAACCTGCCCACCCGTTGCAGGAGGCAGTGCAAGGGGTAGTGATAACTTTATTCTCCTCTACAACAGAGAGAGGACCTCAAGCTCAAATACCCCACATTTCCAGGCTTCTCCATGCTGATGGTTTCAGCCCCATCCTGGTGATGCACTGCTAGCCCCAAGGCTGACAAGCCTCACCCCCAGTGATACAGCAGCACCTTGGACACAGAGCCCAAGCTGAACCATCACTGTTCACCTTCCTTGCTTGCCAAGCAGGGCTTTCTAAAAGGCTTTCGAAGACAGATGTGCCAGAGGGTCTTACCCTTGGAGATTTCATTACTTAGAAGTGCTGTAGGAGCAGGGAATATCTCAGAGACACTCCTTGTCTCTGGCAGTGTGGAGGATGGAGGGAATCCTGGAGCTGCTCAGCAGAGGTACCCACAGCCCTGGCAGGAACTCAGTGCTCTGCTGTGTCTTGGCAGCTGCTGTTCCCAGACTTTCAGTGGATCTGGCACAAACCCCAGCATAACCTCCTGGAGGGCTTTCCAGCTCCAAAGCCTCTGGATTTCCAGCGCACCTAGGGAGTGGTTTGCTGGGATGAGTTTCCAATAGCGCCCATAAGCCTGTCCTGCCACTGCTCCCATGAGATGTGGAGGGAAGGTGGGCAAATCTTCCCCACATCAGGGCCACAACCTTGGGCTGCTTGCACATCCCCAGAGGAGGCAACACCGGGAGTTGTGGATGTTCCCTGCTGCAGAGGGAATCCAGCCAAGGAGTCCAGATCTGACATCATCCCAGGAAACAGGAGGGTTTCAACATGTTCAACGGGAATGATGCAAACAAACCCATCTGTAGGAGCCTTTCATGAGTTCCCATCCCACTCCCAGCTCCCACCCATCCTCCTGTCCAGGGCTGGGCAGTGCTGGGATACAGGTCTCATCACTGGGGTGGCACAGAGCAGGGGGAGGTCAATAAGTCCCTTTGCCAACAGGAGATGATGCCGGAGGAGCTCACACAGGGGCTGTGTCCCAGGAATGCTGTCAGGATGGCATGGAATGCTGGAGGCACTGCCAGCCCCAGCCCTGCCAGCTGCCTGCTCCTGGAGGGACTGGGCTAAGTGGGAGAGCCCTGCAGCAGGCAGTGCTCCCAGGGGATGGGATGGGTTTGGGTCCAGGCAACCTGGTGGGGCACAGAGTGAAAAGAGGAGGGGAGGATGAATGGCTCTGCAGAGAAATCCATATCAACAATTTAATAAGACCTTTAAAAAAAGTCTCCCAGCTGGGATTCATCAGGGAGAGCTTTCCAGGAGTAGTAATAAGGAAAGCAGGCTCCTGCCAGCGCAACAGCTTCGTGCTGGCTGGGTGAGGTGTGGTCCTGGGAAGGCAGGTTGGGCAGCTGATCAGCTGAGTAGGGACCAGGGGTACCTCTGCTGTGGGGCAGGAGCTGCCAGGCACAGAGAGTCTTGGAGTAGGGAGTCTTGGAAAGCCCTTTGCAGGCACTTGGAGCAGGGGCTCTTTCCCTGCAGACAGCCCCTCCGCCCAAAGCTGGGCTGGGGGCTGGGGAGCAGGCTCCTGTTTCTTCCCAGGACTGGTGGTATTAAGCCTAAAAAGGGAATTGTTGGAGTCTTTACCAAAGAAGGAAGGCCGGCTGCGCTGCTGGCAGGCAGAGCTGGGGGGAGGGATGCCGCAGCCCAGCCCACAGGTCTGGGGGCTCACTCCCCTGCTTGTCCTGGGCTCCCCTTGAATGCACAGGGGCCAGATCCAGCCCCGAGGAGCTGCAGAAGCTGGTGCTGTGCGTGGGCTGCAGCAGGGAAGGAGCTGCTTGGATCCCGTGCACTGTGTGCAGCAGGTGTTGGGAGGCAGTGGGGGGTGAGACCGGCACTTCCCTCTGTAAATTCACCCCATTCCTTCCCTGCCTGCACAAGTTTAAACAAGGCTCCCACGGGGGGAGAAGGAGCCATACCTCAGCTCTTCCCAGTCCTCCTCTATGCTCCACCTTCCATCCTCCATCTTCTACCCTCCACATTCCACCCACCATTCTCCGCTCTCCATCCTTCTCTCTTCCTGCCGCCTCCTCCAAGCCGCCCAGCACCAGGTGGAACAGCAGAGGAGAGCTCTGCCCTGGGTGTGCAGAGACTTTGCACTGCCCTGCACCCCATGGAGGGGCCCTGACCCTTCTCCCCAAGCTGGCAGATGTATTCCACACCTCCTCATCCCTCTGTCCTTGTCACCATCACCAACCAACTGAAGCTCAAGCAGAGACAGGCAAGACACCCTGTGGCTGCAGGGCTGTGCCACAGCGGCAATCCTGCCCGGATCGGTGAGTGCTGCTGTGGCCAAAGGTCCCAGCAAGGACCAGCCAGAGGATCTGGGGGTGACACTCCCGAGCTATTTTATAATGAGGGATTGCAGCTCTTGATGGGCTGCAGGTCAAATTCACAGTTATTAGAACTTAGTAAATGCGGTTTTAACAACCATCTGGCTCTCCTTTTATATGCAATAACCATCCCATTACATCGAAATAAAATCCACATTTAAGGCTCTTAATTGCATAAGTGGCCTTCAGCTTTTTTCTCTCATCTCAAAAAAATAAAAGGAAATGTCCCATTTCCATCTGTCATAGCAGAAGAATTTGGCTGAGAGTCTCCAGCCTCCTCTTGAGGGTGGGTTGGTGCATGGGGGATGTTTCAGGCCTGGGAGAAGGCACTGGAGCCAGCCAGGCTCCCCATGGCCCCTGAGGATCCTTCCCCTGGGGCAGTGGTGGGGTCAGTCACCCTGCAGCCTCCTGGAGGGGTCCCAGCAGACCTGGGGATTGTGTGGCCATTTTCTGATACAGGCTAGAATAGGGTGAGGGCAAAGACTGACCTGATAGCTTGAACAGAAGAGAAATGCCATCTCACAGAGGATTTTGAGTTCATTTCAGTTTGGCTTTGCTCCAGTTCTCAGCAAATCATCTTCCCCTCAGCTCAGTTTCTCACCAGGAAGGGCAATGGAATGGGAAATGCCATCTCAGATGGCCAAAATGTGTCACCTGCTTACTGCAAAATGTGAGGTGATGCAAACCCAACCTGGCAAAGCGAAAGCCTTTTGCCAGACAGAGCAATAAAATCAGGCACGCTGATGCAGGACACTCTCTTCCTTCCCCCAGGAAAGCTACAGCAACAGGATTTTGCATTTCAGAGGAGCTACATCTCCCAAGGGAGAACAGGAGAGGAGTAACCCAGTGCAAGGGAGCATCTTCAGCATGGCAGATGCTCAAAGCTGTGAGCATCTCCTGTTGTCTCAAACATGTTCAGGCTCAATAATTGGGGGATTTAGGTGATATTGGTGGTTCGGCACTGTGGAAACCAACCTGTGGGCCGCATGTCTTGGCTGGGGTTTATAAACTACCAGGGAGCCCTTCCAGAGCTGACATCTCATCACCACTCTGGCACAGAGGGAGAAGCAGGGGCAGAGCAGGGCAGGCTGATTTCTCAGCAGTGGCTTTTCCACATTAAGCAGCTCCCTGGCTCCTTGCTTTCCCCCAGCAAGGCCAGGAGCCCTGCCCACGTCCCGCCAAGTGCCCCCAACGCCAGGGCGAGCAGGGACGGGTGTGCGAGCGGGAGCTGCACCGGCTCCAGGGGATCTTTCCCAGAAAGCAAAAAGCACAAGTTCCCAGTGCCCTCTGCAGGAGGAAGCACAGCTCTTTCCCCCAAATTCTGGGGCCTTGCAGGAGGACAGTGAGCGGTGGGATGGGTGTCTGTCACCCATGGCATGCTGCGTCTCCTGCGGGGACAGGGACACAGAGGCCCACCTGCCCATCCCCAGGGGCTGGCAGGAAAAAGCCCTTTTGCACCTTGACTTGCACATTGCTTCACTGGAGGAACTCGGGGACCCTGATAGCGTGGCCATGGCCATTCCCAAGAGTCACCTGAAATAATCACCGCTATTTATTCCCACAGGAGCCCCAGCTTGGTTAACAGAGAGGTTTGGGTTTTGCACAGCAGAGCTGGGGCTTAACATTACACTTGCTTTTTTGTCTCTTTTTATTTTTTATTTTTTAAAAAAACATTTTATTATGTTTTTCCTCTTATATAGGAAAAACAAGGGGGAAGAAATGAACAGATGGAAAACAACACCCAGCACTGCATGGGCTGTGGCACAGGATTGTTGTCCCAAGCATGGGCTCGTTCCCCAGTGTGCAGCACCAATTCACATGCCAAGGAGAGGTATTTATACTTTTTTCCTAACTTGCACAAAGTAGGGAGCTGGGTGACATCCCACAAAAGGCTGGCTCCCCGATCATCCAGACTTTACACTATTTATACATTTTAACAAAGGTATTAGCATCCATTGGTTGCAAATTACAGAACTTCTTTGTTAATTAGTACTCAATCCCCCATTTGCTAGTTATATCTCTCGTGTCTCATGCTAATTTGTCCACAGGCAGAGTTCTTCCTTCCGTTTGAGTCTGGGCTCCATTTGGAGTAGGCAGTCAACGTGTCAATGGTTGTGATCTCCCACTTCCAAAATTACCTTTTCCTCAGGTACTGTTCAGTTCTCCGACTTCACTGAGGTGGCTCTCGGCCAGACAGCCCATTCCTGTTTTCCTTAACACAAAGGGCTAGAATCACAGTTAGAATAGAATATAGATCAGAATATTGGGAGTTGGAAGCGACCCATCAGGATCACGGAGTCCAGCTCCGGGCTCTGCACAGCTCACCCCAACAATCCCACCCTGTGCCTGAGAGCGTTGTCCAAACACTTGTCGAGCTCCGGCAGCCTTGGGGCCGTGACCATTCCCTGGGGAGCCTGTTCAGCGCCCAGCCACCCTGTGGATGAAGAACCTCTTCCTGCTTTCCAGCCTAAATCTCACCTGATTCAGCACAGTAGCCAAGCCAACCAACTTCACAGCGCAGCTGCTTAATCATATCATGCGCACAGTCACCTTGAGCATCAAATCAGCTACTGATTAACGACTGAAAAACCACAAGTTTGGCTCAAACCCCCGTTCGGATCTCGAGGGGCTCGGTGTCGGCGTGACACAGCAGGCAGGGCACGGCATGGCACAGCGTCAGACAGCGTGACACGGTGTGACACAGCACGCCGCGGCGTGGCACGGCCCTGCACGGCTGCACACGGGTGAAAGTACTGCGGCGCGACATATCGCGACATAAGCCCACACGGCCACAGCCCCCGGAGGCTTTCCCGCCGCGGCCCCTTTAAGGCGCGCTGGCCAATCAGCGCAGCCCACATCGCCGGCAGGGGCCGCCCCCGATGCCCGCCGGTAGGCCCGTACCACTCCGGCCACCCGGGGGAGTCTGCCCATGGCCTGCCCGCCGCGCCGCCCC